>OU342744.1:196370018-196757547 GCA_910589775.1 Avena eriantha
CCCACTCAATGACTGACTACTTGGATGATTATCCAAACCTTTTATGCAGGACTGAATTATTCTTCAAGAAATCTGCTGGATTCTGCTGTGGGAGGTACCTTTATGACCATTACTTTGGGTGTTGCAACAAAGCTCCTTGATAATATGATGGTTAACTATTCTAAATGGCACACTGAAAGAGCTCCACAAGATAAGAAGGTAAATTTTATTGAGGAAACCTCCTTCTTGAGTGATAAAATTGATGTTATTATGTCTATGCTTGTTAATGGGAAAGCTCATATTGATCCAAATCATGTTCCCTTAGCCTCTTTGGTTGCTCAATAAGAGCAAGTTGATGTGAACTTCATTAGAAACAATAATTTTAACAACAATGCCTATAGGAGTAATTTTGGTAATAATAATTATAGGCCATATCCTCCCAATAATGGTAATACTTATGGAAATTCCGAAAACAACAATAGAAGTGCACCCTCTGAACTTGAAGTTATGCTTAAGGATTTTATTAGTAAACAAACTGCTTTCAATATAACTATTGAGGAAAAAAATTTGAATGCTGAAAAAGTATATCATCTTTGTCTAAAGCACAATCCTCTTTGATTAATAAAATGGCTGCTAAACCTAAAACTATGGAAAACCCCTTTTCCGCTACTAATTCCATACAAGTTAGAATTGATGAAAATGTTAGACTGTTAGCTGAATTACATGCTAAGTGGGAAAGATAAGATGAAATTGCTAGAAATAATAGTATATGTACTATCACCACCACTAATGTTGATGCTACCAAACCACATGAAGTCCCCATTAATATGAGAGACAATAGTTCTACTTCCTTAGATGGTAATTTTGATTTTGATATTGATGGTTGCAGTATTTCTGAAGTAATTAAGTTCCTACAAAAGCTTGCTAAAAGTCCTAATGCTAGTGCTATGAATATAGCCTTTACAAAACACATTATTGATGCTCTCATAAAAATTAAAGAAGAAAAATTTGAAACATAAAGCTTCTATTCCTATGAAATTATAAGATGGTTGGGAACCCATCATTAATATGAAAGTGAATGATTTTGATCTCAAAGATTTATGTGATCTTGATAGTAGTGTTTCTATTATGCCTAGAAAGGTTTATGAAATGCTTGATTTGCCACCATTAGGAGATTGTTATTTAGATGTCCAACTTGATGATAATGCTAAAAATAAACTTATGGGGAGTATTAATGATATTCTTATTATGGTTAACAATACCTATGTCCCCGTTGATTTCTATGTTTTGGATGTTGAATGCAATGCTTCTTGTCCTATTGTTTTGGGAAGACCTTTTCTTAGAATTGTTGGTGCCATTATTGATATGAAGGAAGGCACCATTAAATATCAATTCCCACTCAAGAAAGGTATAGAACACTTCCCTAAGAAGAGAGAGGAGATTCCTTTTGCCTTTCCTATTAAAACAAAATTTTCTCTTAATGCTTCTTCGTTTGAGAATACTTGAATCTTGCTTCTTATGCCTAGCTCAAAGGCATTAAAGAAAAGCACTTATTGGGAGATAACCCAAATTTTTATTCAGTAAAGTTTTTCTTTTGTTGAGCCTTGGAAGTTATTGCCTCAGTAATAAAATCTCCTTATCCTTTTTGTGTGGTTTTTGTGCCAAGAGTAAACCTCAGAAATAATACTTGGGAAAGTTGTTGTCCTGAAACAAATTTTTTGTGCTCCGCTATAAAAATTCATGAAAAATCTCTGTATGTCGGTTTGAGATGTAATGTTTTGGGCTTCTGCCCCAGGTTGTTATCTAACTTTCATTAGATTAACACATTTCGATTTGAGTAACAGAAGGTCTTCGAAAAATCGGTTTTTACATGCTGGTCTATTTTGACAGATTTCTACCATTTTTTGCATTTGCCTCTTAATCTCTTTCTGTTTGAGTTCTTGCCAATTACTTGAACTTTTATAAAGAATTGGTATAGTAGCTTGTGTTTTAATGGAAGTTTTACTTTTGTTTAAACTGAACCCAAAGACTTATTATCTTGAGTACACTAATGTTGCTAATGAAGATTGTGTAAAGTTTTGTATAAAGGAAATTTTAAAGTGTAGGGTGATACATTGCAAATGTATCTATAATTTTTGATGCTCCATGCGTGGTTTTATCCACTTTCTTGTGTTTTGTCCACACTTTGGAGTACTTTTCATATGATTTCTTGGACTAACCTATTAACAAGAGCCACAGTGCCAGCTGCCTGTTTTCTGCTGTTTTTGGTTCTGGGAAAGTCAGAAAATGAATATTCTCAGAATTGGACGGGACAAAAGCCAAAGTGCCTATTTTCCAGAAGACTCCAGGAGCCAGAATACGAGACGGAGGAGGGCCAGGGGCTGGCCACACCCCCCAGGCGCAGGCTGGGCCTGGCCGTGCCAGGGCATGGTGTGGTGGCCCTAGGCACCCCCTCAGTCTCCCTCTTCGCCTATAAGAAGCCTTCTGACCTAAAAAATCTGGGGGGGTTGACGTTTTTCCAGAAGGAGTTCTGCTCCGCCGCCACCACCAGATTCCACGAAACAACACCAGAAACTCTGTTCTGGCACCCTGCCGGGACGGGGAATTGGAGGAGATCATCGCCATCATCATCACCATCGCTTCTCCATCGACCATCCATGTTTCCCCCATCTATGAGTGAGTAATCCCCTGCTGTAGGTGATACATTGCAAATGTATCTATAATTTTTGATGTTCCATGCTTGGTTTTATCTACTTTCTTGTGTTTTGTTCCAACTTTGGAGTACTTTTCATAGACTTTCTTGGACTAACCTATTAACAAGATGCCACAGCGCCAGTTTCCTGTTTTTTTCTGTTTTTGGTTCCAGGAAGTCAGGAAATGAATATTCTCAGAATTGGATGGGACAAAAGCCAAAGTTACTATTTTCCCGGAAGACTCACGGAGCCAGAAGGAGAGTCGGAGAGGGGCCATAGGGTGACCACACCACCCCTAGGCACGGGTCCACCTAGGCCGCGCCAGGGCATGGTGTGGGCCCCCTGGGCGTCCACCGACCTTGCCCTCTGGCCTATAAGAAGCCTCCCGAAGCCAAAACCCTAAATCATCAACCAAAAATCCACGAAAAGTTCCACAGCGCCGCCGCCACTGAAGGGGAGATTCGGGGGACAGAAAGTCTCTGTCCCGGCACCCTGCCGGGACGGGGAAGTGCCCCTGGAGCCATCTCCATTGATCTCCACCACCATCTCCATCACCATTGCTGATTCCCATGATGAAGAGGGAGTAGTTCTCTCTCGAGGCTAAGGGTTCTACCGGTAGCTATGTGTTCATCTCTCTATCTATGCGTGATCTTGCTGTGTTCATGAGCTTTGTAATCAAGTAGATCTATCTTGCTACTCAAGTGCTTTAATGAATCTCTGCTCTCCCCATGTGTGTGAAAGTGACAGCGTGCTCACCATGGTGGCACTTAGGCTAGAGATTACAAATACTTGTTATGAGTTATATTTGGAGTTGGATGTCTTTATGAAATTGTGGTGTTTGTTGGACTCATCTAGTACTCAAGGTGACAGTGTGGGGTTTTCTAGATGGGAAAGACTTACTTTGAGGTGTGCTGTTATATCCCTACCATCGATTAGAGTGTTCAACTGGAGAGTAGTTAAGAGTAGTATCATAAAGAGAAGATATCTATATGAGTGTTCACAAGTGAAAGTATGATCCCTAGGCCTTGTTTCTAAGCATTGATACACCGTTTGCTACTAGATCTGTTACATGTTTGCTTGTTTCCTTCTTTATTTCAGTTTGCTTTTAGTCTCTTCCACGCCATCAAGTTATCTTCTATCACCGTTACCACTTATAATTATCCATGCCACTTGTATTTCACTATCTCTTCGCCGAACTAGTGCACCTATACATCTGACAAGTGTATTGGGTATGCTGGGGACACAAGAGACTTCTTGTATCTTGATTGCAGGGTTGCTTGAGAGGGGATACCTTTGACCACTTCCTCCCTGAGTTCGATAAACCTTGGGTGATCCACTTAAGGGAAAACTTGCTGCTGTTCTACAAACCTCTGCACTTGGAGGCCCAACAACTGTCTACAAGAATAGAAGTGCGTAGACATCAGTAGGCTATGGGGATGGTAGGGATTGGATGAGATCGTTCATGTAATGGCATCAGATTGTTAGGGGTGCCTAGTATCTTTTATTAGTGCATTATGACTTTGTTGCAACTTGTTGTGCTTAATGCTTGTCACTAGGGCCCGAGTGCCATGATTTCAGATCTGAACATGTTATTGATTCATTATGATAGTATTGTTTATGGTCTTATCTACACGTTGTATACACACGTTGTTGTTCGGAACCAATGGCCCCGAAGTGAGAAAAATCGGGATAACCGGAAGGGAATGGCTTCGATGTGAGGATCACATGTGTTCATGGAGTGTTAATGCTTTGCTTCGGTGCTCTATTAAAAGGAGCACCTTAATTGCCAGTAGTCCCTTGAGGCTCCGCTGCAAACGGGCTGGCAGGACAAAAGATGTTGTGCAAGTTCTCATTGCGAGCACGTATGACTATTTATGGAACACATGCCTAGGATTATCTAGTACTTGGATGCTTTATCTTATTTATCTGCAATTGCCCTATGTTCTGATTGCTATGTGAACTGTCTTGTCCATGCAACACTCGTTCATCCATCCCTATGCCTACCGCACTCGAATCTCGCTGTTTACTGCTATTGTTATTACTGTCTTTACTTTACTACTGTTGCTACTTTGCTATTCCTATTACAAAACTGTTGCTACTGATAAACTGCTGTGAGCAAGATTGTTTCCAGGTGCAGCTGAATTGACAACTCAGTTGTTAAGGCTTATAAATATTATTTGGCTCCCCTTGTGTCGAATCAATAAATTGGGTTTCACTTCCCTCGAAAATACTGCGATACACCCCCTATACTTGTGGGTCATCGAGACTATTTTCTGGCGCCATTGCCGGAGAGCATAGCTTTATTTATCAAGTCCACTTGGATTCACTATTGTTCAAGCTAAGTTTATTTTCTCCTTGTTTTCTTGTTTCTTTATCAAAAATACAAAAAAGTAGTTCCTACTCTAGTTGTTATTTTTGTTGGTCTGTTATTGTCTTGCTTTATCATACTCATTGTCAATGGTTGGTTTCTTTGAAATTGAATCTTATTGACAAGGTGGGGTCAGGGAAGATCAAAAATATTATTATAAGGAACACCACTTGTCACAAAAGGGGAAACACTTATGGGAACAAATTGATAGATTGTATACCATTGCTAGAAACGTGTGCTCTACTTATAATGTTACTTATTACTGTGATGAATCTTGTTGCTGTAGGAGGTACAGACACCTCCCTTTTCAATGTGAGTATAATGATAATGTTACCATATCTTCCTATGTTAAGGGAAATTATGACCTTTATGATGTGGAACAAATTGAGGAATTTATTGCTTGGAAGGGTGCATTTTAACTTTCTAGTTTGCTTGAAAATATTGATGATTCACCTTATAAGTATGAGGTTTATGGTATACTTAAATTTTGCTTTGATAATTACAAGGATGAAAATGGCTATATTCTTGAATATTTTAATAGATGCTTTCCACAAATGGAAGAGACTAATGCCTTGCAGGATCCTATGGAAGAAGAAATTGATGAACCTGAAATCTCATAAGATGAAAAAGAGAAGGAGAGTGATGAACAAAAGGAGGAAGAATGGATTATCTACCCATGCCTACCTTCTAATGAGAGTAACTCTTCATCCCTTACATTATTTGATTGTCCCCCATGCTTACTAAAGAAGGATGAATGTTATGTTTCTGAGGATTCTTTTGAATATGTTTATGATAAAGCTCTAGTGCTTGTAGATCATGAAAAGCATGCTTTATGTGATAGTTATATTGTTGAGTTTATTCATGAGGCTACTGAAAATTATTATGAGAGAGGAAAATATGGTTGTAGAAGTTTTCATGGTATTGAAACACCTCTCTATGTGCTGAAAGTTTTGAAGTTACTCTTGTTTTATCTTCCTATGCCTGTCACTTTGTTCTTTGCGAATTTATTTGCATACACGATTCCTATGCATAGGAAGTGGGTTAGACTTAAATGTGTTTTGGATTTGCTTCTTGATGCTCTCTTTTACTTCAACTCATATTTCTTATGTGAGCATCCTCTCAAACTATTATGCCTGAAGATGATAATATGTCTATTATTCTTGGGAGACCTTTTCTTAAATACTGCAGGAACTATTATTAATTGTAATCAAGGGAAGGTGACCTTCAATGTTAATGACAAGGAACATACTGTCTTTTTCCCCAAGAACATTGATAGGACTTATGGTTTTGAATTTCAATTGAACATGTTGAGGGCATTCAAGTTGGAGAAATATATTGTCCCATACCAAGAGAAGAATTTGAAACTATCATGATTGGGACCATTGCTATCAATGTTGAGGTAACATAATCATTAGTGGAATACAAAGTTTTGTCTCATATGAAATTGTTTTGGTAACAAGAGCTGATCAACCTTGTTAACGAAAGGATTTCATGGAACAAAACAATGTTTTTACCATGATTATCTCCGCTTACTTCTATTCTATCCATTTTTAGTTTTTTCTTATGCCTAACTTAAAGGCGTTAAAGAAAAGTACTTATTGGGAGATAACCCAAAAGTTTTAGATGAGTCTTGGAAGTTATTACTTCAGTAATAACCGCTCCTTATCCTTTTTATTTTCTTTTTGTGTGCCAAGAGTAACCTCTAATGAGAGAGAAGTAATGGTTGGGAAAGTTGCTTTCCCGAAACATATTTCTATGCTTCATCGTAAAAAATCGTGTAAAATCTCTGTACGTTCTTTTGAGGCGTGAATTTTTGTGCTTATGCCCCAGGTTGTTATCTAACTTTAGTTAGTTCAACACTTTTTGATTTGAGCAACAGAAGGTCTTCGAAAAAAATCGTCTTCACCTGCTGGTCTGTTTTGACAGATTTCTGCCATTTTCTGCATTTGCTTCTTGTTGGTCCTTTTTTGAGTTCTTTTGGGGAATTGAGCTTTTTGAGGGAAGTTCTACAGTAGCTAGTGTTTTAGTGGAAGTTTATTTGGTGTTATAACTGAACCTTAAGACTTATTATCTTGAGTGCACTAATGTTGCTAATAAAGATTGTGTGAAGTTTTGTATGAAGGAAAAATTTCAGGTGTATGGAAGGAATGAGTAATGAGATGAAGGATGGACTAACGCTCAAGCTTAGGGATGCCATGCGTGTCACCCCAAGAAATATCCAATAAGTACAAGCGTCAAAGCTTGGGGATGCCCAAGGCATCCCCTTCTTCATCAATAAAAAATTCCAGGTTTCTTCCAAACACTTCATTTTTATTGTTTCATGCACAGTTGTCTTGTTCTTGGAGCGTCTTCTTTTTCGTTTTTGTTTTGGTTTTTTGTTTGCTTGGTTTTCTTAGTTTGCTTAATAAATTGGTTGGACCTCCTCTTTCATACATTGGTGTTCAAATGGTTTGGTTTGGTTTGGAAAAGAGTAGGAAAGCTCATGCTTAAGTGGTAAAGAGAGCTTGTTTTTGACTGTGGCCTATGCTTTGTCATGCCATGCTTAATATTGTTGTGGCTTTATGCTTAGTATTCTTTGTTGTAGCATGACTTGTAATAAACAATTGAGATTGCTTAATGTGCCTTGGATGAATCATGCGTTGTTTTAGCATATTAAAGCATAGTATAGTGGTTTTCTCCTTTGATGCTTTATTTGGGTTGACTTGGTACATGCTCACACCATGTTATGACGATCCCAAGTCACCATAAGCCTTTATGATCCTTTAGTTTTCAACTTATAGTATCACTTTATGCTTTGATTAATGATGTTTTGTCGCTCTGCATGATTATGGCCATTATTGCTCTCTCGTTTGTCGCTCCCTTACTATTGCTAGCCTTCACTTTCACTGAGTATGTTTTACTCAAGTTTCCAACTCCCTAAACCAAATATTGCCAAAGTGTCCACCATACCTATCTATTAGCATCATTTTCTACTTCCGTGCATATTCAATATGCCTTGTTTTCTTCCGAATAAAATGTTTGCTTGTTTTGAGAAAGTTAGTTAGTAAAGCTCTCACGAACTTGATGGCACACTTTATTTCCTGCACTTAATAAACCTGAACCATTGTGAACTCTCCATGAAAGTTATATGCTTACTAATTATAGGCTGGGGATTAGCAGAACCGTGCTGTCACGGAGAACGCTTTCAACACTTGTAAATATATACCCAATTGATACCTTTCTCTTTTGTTTGCGGATGTCGTCGGTGTGAAATAAAAAGGGAGCTTGTAAGTCCATGGAGTTATGTATGTGTGTTAGAGAAACGCCTGGGCCACTGGTCTAATCCATGCTGACATGGTGGAAACCTGTAGCGTAACCATAATGATATCTATAAAGCATTCTTCTTATATAAAAAAGAGAAAGATAGCTATTGAGAAAAAGAAAAAAAAGAGATTTATGAAAAGAGGAAAGAGAGAAAAAAAGCACCATTTTCCCATGGTAAATAAGAAGATTGCTGAGATACTCATTGTCTGCTTGCCTGTCATTTTGATATGGGGATTCTTCCGTATCACGGGCAAGGGGTACCCTATTGGAGGTTCTCAATGATACACACATACTTACGATGAAAAGAACTTACCGGTAACTAAAGTTGAGTAGCATGAGGAGCGGCCCTCGTACTCAAGGGACTTGGGATTTTCAGTTTATAGTCTGTCAAGCATATAACTCAGATTGGACCTCAGTTTCACCTTAACCACATTAAAGATGATTATGATAGGGGCAATGAGAGCTCAAAGCTAATGAGTACCATACTTTCAGCATTTGGAAGCCTTTCAAACTATTCAAAACCTTTTCATTTCCTTGTTGAGTATCCACACATTCTATGAGAACTTTGTTGAGAGCATAGTGGCCATTCTTAGTTCTATGTGCATTGTCCCAAGACTTGTTGATTGATGCATACCTTGATATTGCTTGTTTTAAACTATTTGTATCTAGTCACTCTTATAAACTTTGAAGGTGTCCTATGCATTTATGTTTGCTAATCTATGAGGGACAAGCTGAATGCCACTATGCTATGTTTTCTTTATGTGAAACAAACAAACGTCTTGCAAGGCATTGTTATTTATGAATCTTTTGTTTGTGCCTTTTCATGTTGCATCATAATTTCTTTGTCTTATTGCTAGAACTTTGTCGTTCATGTTATGATTGAAGTACTATGATCCCAGCTTTAAATGTTTTACAAATACTTTGATCAAGTCTTTGATGGTGCATGTCACCTCAAAAATTATTCTTTCTTTTTACCACTTACCTACTCGAGGACGAGCATGAGTTAAGCTTGGGGATGTTGATACATTGCAAATGTATCTATAATTTTTGATGCTCCATGCTTGGTTTTATCCACTTTCTTGTGTTTTTTCCACACTTTGGAGTACTTTTCATATGATTTCTTGGACTAACCTATTAACAAGAGCCACAGTGCCAGCTGCATGTTTTCTGCTGTTTTTGGTTCCAGGAAAGTCAGAAAATAAATATTCTCGGAATTGGACGGGACAAAAGCCAAAGTGCCTATTTTTCCAGAAGACTCCAGGATCTAGAATACGAGACGGAGGAGGGCCAGGGGCTGGCCACACCCCCCAGGCACGGGCTGGGCCTGGCCGCGCCAGGGCATGGTGTGGCCCCAGGCACCCCCTCGGTCTCCCTCTTCGCCTATAAGAAGCCTTCTGACCTAAAATCTCTGAGGGGTTCGACGTTTTTCCAGAAGGAGTTCCGCTCCGCCGCCACCACCAGATTCCACGAAACAACACCAGAAACTCCGTTCTGGCACCCTGTCGGGATGGGGAATTGGAGGAGATCATCGCCATCATCATCACCATCGTTTCTCCATCGACCATACATGTTTCCCCCATCTATCAGTGAGTAATCCCCCTCTGTAGGCTATGGGGATGGTAAGGATTGGATGAGATCGTTCATGTAATGGCATCATATTGTTAGGGCATGGTGCCTAGTATCTTTTATTAGTGCTTTATGACTTTGTTGCGACTTTTTGTGCTTAATGCTTGTCACTAGGGCCCGAGTGCCATGATTTCAGATCTGAACATGTTATTGATTCATTATGATAGTATTGTTTATGGTCTTATCTACAAGTTGTATACACACGTTGTTGTCCGGAACCAATGGCCCCGAAGTGACAGAAATCGGGATAACCGGAAGGGAATGGCTTCGATGTGAGGATCACATGTGTTCACGGAGTGTTAATGCTTTGCTCCGGTGCTCTATTAAAAGGAGCACCTTAATTACCAGTAGTTCCCTTGAGGCCCCACTGCAAACGGGCTGGCAGGACAAAAGATGTTGTGCAAGTTCTCATTGCGAGCACGTATGACTATTTATGGAACACATGCCTAGGATTATCTAGTACTTGGATGCTTTATCTTATTTATCTGCAATTGCCATATGTTCTGATTGCTATGTGAATTGTATTGTCCATGCAACGCTCGTCCATCCATCCCTATGCCTACCGCACTCGAATCCCGCTGTTTACTGCTATTGTTACTACTGTCTTTACTTTACTACTGTTGCTACTTTGCTATTCCTATTACAAAACTGTTGCTACTGATAAATTGCTGTGTTTCCAGGTGCAGCTGAATTGAAAACTCAGTTGTTAAGGCTTATAAATATTCTTTGGCTCTCCTTGTGTCGAATCAATAAATTGGGTTTCACTTCCCTCGAAAATACTGCGATACACCCCATATACTTGTGGGTCATCATAGGGAAGAACAATGTGATAAGATGAAGTATGGAAAAAAGCTCAAGCTTGGGGATGCCACCCATGTCACCCCAAGAAATATTCAAGAAGTACAAGCATCAAAGCTTGGGGATGTCCAAGACATCCCCTTCTTCATCAATAAAAATCCCAGGTTTTCTTTCAAACACTTTATTTTTATTGTTTCATGCACAATTGTGTTGCTCTTGGAGCGTCTTCGTTTTGTTTTTAGTTTTCTTTTGCTTGGTTTTATTAAATAAATTGGTTGGACCCCCGCATTCATACGCGGTTTCAAATAAGTTGATTTGTGTTGGAAAAGAGTAGGAAAGTTTCATGCTTATAAGTGGTACAAAAGGAGCTTGTTTTGACTGTGGCCTAGACTTTATCATGTCATGTTTGATATTGCTTTGACTTTATGCTTAGTGATTACTGCTGTAGCATGACTGGTTCTAAACAATTAAGATTTCTTAATGTGCCTTGAAAGAATCATGCGTTGTTTTAGCATACAAAAGCATAATATAGTGGTATTCTCCTTTGATGCTTTATTTGGGTTGACTTGGCGCATGTTTACACCATGTTAAGACTATACCAGTCACCATAGTCTCTATGATCATTTAGTTTTTGACTTGTAATATCACTTTATGCTTTAATTAATAATGTTTTGCCGCTTTGCATGATTATGGCCATTATTTCTCTCTTAGTTGGTCGCTCCTAGTCTTTTGCTAGCCTCCACATGTACCAAGTATGAGTTCCACTCATGCATCCAACTCCAAATAAAACCAAGTTATTCCAAAGAGTCCACCATACCTACCTATTAGCATTGTTGCTATTCCATGTTTATTCATGTTTTTATCTACCTTCCGAATTAAACTTGTTATGTGAAAATTACTGATTAAAGCTCTCACAAACTTGATGGCGCACTTTACTTCATTGCACTTAATAAACTTGAACCATTGTGCCCATCTATGTTGCGTATATGCTTCCTCTTTATAAGTTGTGAATTAGTAGAACCATGTTACCATGGGGAACGCTTTCAACATTGCACTTTATTTAGTTGATATCATGTTCTTTTGCTTATGGATCCCGGCGGTGTGAAATAAAAGAGGAGCTTGTAAGCTCATGGAGTTTGTATATGTGTTAGAGAAATGCCTAGGCGGCTAGCCTAAGCCATGCCTAATCATGGTGGAAACTTGTAGCATAACCATAGTGAGCAATCTGTGAAGCATCCTCAATAAAAACCTATGCAAATAGCAAATAAAAAGATCACTGAGATACTCATTGTCTGTTGCCTTGTCATTTTGATATGGGATAGCTCCTGTATCATGGGGCAAGGGGTACCCCATTGGCGGTTCTCTATGATACACATGTACTTACCATGACAAGAACTTACTCGTGACTAAAGTTGAGTAACATGAGGTTCGATACTCGTAAGTAAGGGGCATGAGATTTTCAGCTTATAACTTGTCAAGCATATCCTCATATTTGTTCACTTTAACCTTAATCACCTAAATATTCTTATGATAGGGGCAATGAGAGCTGAAAGCTAATAAGTACCATAATTTTTGGAAGCTCTTTATGAAACTTGAATCCCTGCTTCCTTCTATGAAGAGTCTTTCTTTTACTTTTATGTTGAGTCTCCATCTTCTATCTTTATGCACCTATTAAGAGATCATAGTGGTCATTCTTAGTTTAATGTGTATTGTCCCAAAACTTGTTGATTGATTCATAACTTTGATATTGCTTGTTCCTAAATTACTTGTATCTAGTCACCCTTATGAACTTTGAAGGTGTCCTATGCATTTATGTTTTTCTATACCATGAGGGACAAGCTGAAGACCGTTCTCATTATGTTTTCTATATGTGAAACAAACAATCGTCTTTCAAAGCATTGTTATTCATGAATATTTTGTTTGTACCTTTTTATGTTACAACATAGTTGCTATGTCTTATTGTTAGAACTATATCTTTCATGCTATGTTAATGTATTATGATCCCAGCTATCAATGTTTTACAAATACCTTGATCAAGATTGTGATGGTGCATGTCACCTCAAAAATTATTCTTTTTATTACTTACCTACTCGAGGACGAGCAGGAGTTAAGCTTGGGGATGTTGATACGTCATAAACGTATCTATCATTTTTGATGTTCCATGCTTGTTTAGTATCTACTTTCTTATGTGTTGTCCACACTTTGGAGTATTTTTATACATTTTCTGGAACTAACCTATTAACAAGATGCCACAGTACCACTTGCCTGTTTTCTGCTATTTTTGGTCTCAGAAAAGCTAGTAAGGAAATATTCTCGGAATTGGACCAGACAAAAGCCAAACTCAATATTTTACCAAAAGCAACACGGAGTACGGAGGGGAGACGAAGTGGTGCACCAAGGCGGCCACACCTGGTGGCGGCGCGGCCTGGGGGACGATGGGAACAGGGGAAGAACAAGGGAAGGGGAGAAAACCCTGGTTACCTCCGAGCATGGGTCGGCAATGCTGGTGTCATAGGGGTTCTCCGGCCTTATGTAAACAACCTCCTTGTAGGGGTCCAAGCCGAGCGGGATTTGCCCGAGACCAGCGGGGGCCTCCTTGCCGGCGGCTATGATGGATGTGGGGACGTGGATGGGGGCCTCCTCGCCGGCGGCCTTGGAGGCGCCGATGGCCACCGCGCCATTCTTCTCCATCGTCGGCATGGTTGGGGTTTTCTTGGGGGTTTGCAGAAGGTGATGGGCTAGTGGAGACGGTTGAGTGAGCGAGTGAGTGATGAGTGAGAGTGGGGAGGCCTCTATTAAAGGAGAAGGGAAGTGACTTTTTGTTGCACTACCGTGCACCGTGTAACCCCGTATGCTACTGCACCGTGCATGGCCACACCTGTCCGCTACCGCCCCGTGCACCGCACACGCGTACCGTGAGTCACATTTATTCCCTCGTGTCTAACCCTAGCGACTCAGTTGTACTCAGTTGTGCCCTTGAGTGTAACACTGGTAGTTTGGTTGTACTCAGTTTTGTCCTCCAGTACTAACACTGCCGTGTGCAATATACTCAGTTTTACCCTCCGGTGGCTGGTCCACAGAGAGTCAACGAATTGGTTTTATCTAGCTAATTGAGTCATTTTATGCACAACAAATTCAAAAAGAGCAAAACATAGTGGCATCTACCCAGGGAGTCTTATTATGTGACCTGCCACCATAAGAAATGTATATAAACCAAGTTTTAACCTAAATCACCACTTCTCAAATCACCTACTATCTATGAAGGTTCATGGCTTTCTACTCAAGCCTCTTCCCAAAACATCCCTCCCCAAAACATAGTTTGTCTGAATGAGGTAATAATTGTCAAACTGGTGTATATTTGAATTGCAAATAGTTTGATGTATGCCAAGATGTATTTTATTGTATAAAAGACGCATTTTCCATTTTTTAAATCTTTTTCTATTTTCTATTTGAATCTTTTTGTCAGTCTTGCCCTTGGTTTCTAAGTTCTACTCAGTTTTGCCCTTGGTTCTTAAGTGCTACTCAGTTTTCCCCTCTCTTTGTATCCATGTCTCGCACCTGTGCTCCTCTTCGTTGCTACGCTCTGATTGGTCGAGATAGTTGTCACACTGATCGTGTCCACCAACCCTTGATCCTCTGTGATCTAGCGGATAGGATAACCCCTATATCTGTCGGGGGCACCCCTCTATCCGTGCAAAATAACGAGTATGCCATCGGTACTTTAACTCTATAAACAAATGAACTTGAATATAATTTGAAGGGAACGTGTGGGAAGGTGTATAATTTGTGCATTACATTCCACTCCATGGAAATGATAATCTCTCAAGATTTCCTTAGCACAACATTATCACATATTAAGTGCGATTTCAAAGATTTCAAAGGTGTATAATTTTCATATACGCAAGTTTATGCATTATATTTCACTCCATGGAAATGATAAATGATCAGGATTTTATTAGCACAACATTATCATGACCTAAGTGCGATTTCAAAGAGTTCAAAGGTGTATAATTTTTGTATACGCAAGTTTATGCATTATATTTCACTACATGGAAATGGTAATCTCTCAAGATTTTCTTAGCACAAGATTATCATGTATTAAGTGTGATTTCAAAGAGTTCAAAGGTGTATAATTTTTGTATACGCAATTTTATGCATTATATTTCACTCAATGGAAATGGTAATCTCTCAAGATTTTCTTAGCACAACACTATCACGTATTAAGTGCGATTTCAAAGAGTTTAAAGGTGTATAATTTTTATATACGCAAGTTTATGCATTATATTTCACTCCACGGAAATGGTAATCTCTCAAGAGTTTTTTAGCACAACATTATCACGTATTAAGTGCGATTTCAAAGAGTTCAAAGGTGTATAATTTTTGTATACGCAAGTTTATGCATTATATTTCACTCCATGGAAATGGTAATCTCTCAAGATTTTCTTAGCACAACATTATCACGTAGTAAGTGCGATTTCAAAGAGTTCAAAGGTGTATAATTTTTGTATACGCAAGTTTATGCATTATATTTCACTCCATGGAAATGGTAATCTCTCAAGATTTTCTTAGCACAACATTATCACGTATTAAGTGAAATTTCAAAGAGTTCAAAGATGTATAAACTTCGTATATGCAAGTTTATGCATTACATTCCACTCTACAAAAATGGGGGGAGAAAATAATAATCTCTCAAGATTTTCTTAGCACGAGATTATCACGTATTAAGTGCGATTTCAAAGAGTTTCAAAGGTGTATATTTTTTGTATACGCAAGTTTATGCATTATATTTTCACTCCATGGAAATGATAAATGATCAGGATTTTATTAGCACAACATTATCATGTCCTAAGTACGATTTAAAAGAGTTCAAAGGTGTATAATGTTCATATAATTTCCGTATATACATTACATTTCACTATATCAAAATGAAGCAACGGCATAGACCCGAGCGCGGGGTTGGCTCGGGGTGCCATCTTGCAACGCCAATCTGGGTAAGCTGTGGGTCCGACGCTCACATGGATAACTTGTGGGTCCGGCGCTCACGTAGATAAGCTGTGGATTCGATGCTGATCTGGATAAGTTGAGAGAGGTGTCCACTACGGGAATCGACTAAACGCGACCCCCCTTGTCAGCATGTAACGGCAAGGGTACACTACGGGACCCGATAGAACGCGGCCCTACTCGCCAGCACGTAACGGCGAGGGTCAACTACGGGACCCGACTGAATGCGGCCCCACTTGTCAGCACGTAACGGCAAGGATAACGGACGGCGAGTTTCAGACCATGTGAGAGTTTTGTACAAGGAGATGGGCAAAAGTGAGGAAAAACTAAGCGGCTAGGGAAAACTGAGTACAACTAACAAACCGAGGGCACGAAAATAGAAATCCCTTTGATCTATGGAAAATGCCTTGTTTATCCATGTCATGAGGTGTTTGACACCACCAAGTGGAGGTAGATGACGGAGATGTGGTAATACACACAACAAATAAATCATTGCATTAGTGTTTGTAGTGTTTTCCATTAAGAAGTGTGATGTATGTAGGTAATTGGTGGCCAAGTAAGAACGACATATGTATTGAGTGACACAATGCAGCCAAACATCCTTTATCTATGGGTAAAAATGGAGAAATATGATGTGTGGTGTGACAACAACCAATGCTAGCCTTATTACAAGGGTGAACTAGCAGCACAAATGAGTATTTCTCTCAACTATGAGTTTTAGGACATCTAGCCACCACAAAGTTACCATTGAAACATGACAATTGTGTATACTTTTATATATAACATGATCATCACCATGCATGGAGAGAGAGGATTGAGTGAACCCATCAACCCCTATCCATTGTTCCTATAAGAGAAAACCATTGTCTTGTCCTCTTGTATTGAAGAGGATTGTGACACTTCCACATTTTTTTGTTGCATTACACTCCCAAGAATTAAATCAACCTCCTTATTACAATAACTTGTTTAGTGCATAAATAACTAAAATTTGTGACACTTTATTGTACATAATAGATAGCTTTTCTGTGTTGCTCATACGGAACGATACCCTACTTCCACATTGAGAGGTACTACAGTGATCCCTTGCTCTTGGGGGGTATCAAGTACTTTTATGGAGCCATTGCCGGGGAGCGTAGCACTTAAGATTTTATTCTTATGTGCACTAGACGACAGAGTCTTCTAGTAATAACTATATGGGGGAATTATTATTTATATATGTTAAAAGCTTGAATCTCCCCCTTGTAAATGCTTGTACAAGAAGTGCCATAGAAAGCACTCATGTTTTGCCGGAAGAAGATGACAAAAGCTTAATCTTGGGGATGCCAATGCACCCCAAAGAAGAGGAGACAAATGAAGAAGAAGATATGGTCCAACCTAAGATTGGGGATGTATGGGAACCTCTCAAAGATGATAGTAACACTCAAACTCAAAGCTCATTTGTCATTTATGAGAACCCATGTTATGATAATTGTACAACTACCTTTTATGAAAACCCATGCTATTATGGTGAAACTAATAATGCTCCTTTACTTGCTATTAATGCTACTAGTGAAATTATTGAAGATAATGAGGAGTGCTGTTTAGATATGCTATATGATACTGCTCTAGATGATGGTCCTATGCTTATTGATAACCCTCCATGTATAATACATGAAGATAGAAATAATATACTTGTTATCCATGATTAGGATCTTATTAGTAAGAGTCCTACTTTATTCTTGAATTATCCTAGTTGCACCATAGTGGAGAAATATGAACTTGCTAGAAAATCTATATGTGGTTTGCGTTCACCTATAGTTCAAAATCCTTGTTGTAACCATGATCTTGATATTGAAAATAGTACTAGAAACTATTTTGAAAGAGGAAAACATGCTAATGAATGCAATGATAAAATTTATGATCCTATTTATGTTCCAACAATTTTCAAGTTGCATGCTTCAAATAGTTCTATTGTTGAAATTGCCTCTAGTGAGTGCAACTACTATGAAATAGGAGGTAAATATTAATATTTTTTCTAAAAACTTGGTCGAACTTTACATAGTTTGACTTTTTCAAAAAATGATAGGCCTTGAGCCTTGGGATGGAGGTAGTAGTAATTATATTTTGTGTTCACCTACTGATGATATGCAATGGTATGCCTCTAGTTGCTGTGATTTAATCATATATAAAATGCCAATGCATAGGAAGAAGGTGAGACTTCATTGTTATTGTTTCCATATCATGTGTTGCTTTTTACCATGTTTTAACTTGAATATTATTTTGATTTGTATGAGCACACCATGGGACCCCAGTAAAATGTATGGAACACTTTCCAAGAAAGAAGGAGATAGAACCAAGGAAGAAGATACCACATGATCTCCACATAAATTGAAACAAGTAAGTAAGCCTAACTATATTGCTATAAAGAAAGTGCTTTTTAGGAGGCAACCCAGTTGTTTATTTGTTTGCACCCTTGCTGTAGTAAAATGAGTATCTTTTAAGTTTATTCTCTGTAGCTTTTAGTGAAGTACCAAGTTGTATCCATTTGGATGCTAGAAAGTTTATACAACATACGGAGTAGCCAATTCATGCATTGATGCTATTTACTAGAAAATATCTCTAGTTTTTTATGTAATTCCGACTACACTCATAAACTTAACTTAAAAATTTGCATCCTCTTTATGCAAAAAAATTGGCTAAAATTCCTGACATGTTTAAGTGGTCGAAATAAATATGTTTTGCTGCTGTTGAAAATCTGGATAGATTATGCCTTGTATTGTTTAAGTCATTATTTTGAGTCTCAAAGTGATTTTCCATGAGTGTTTTGATATGCTAAGAATGTATAAAACATCATATACTTGCAAGACATCTAAAAAGTAATTTTATTTTAGGATTATATGGCAGCTAGCAACATATCTTTATACCACTAATCTCAACACATAGAAAAGAAATGAGAGAAAGTTTTATGTTGAAGTTTTTTGACACAGAATGGAGGAACACCACACTAAGAGCTATCCAAGAATGGTTAAAACCATAAGTGTGGGGATGGCCAAGGCACCCCACCAGACTTATCAAACTCTCTATTTGTAAACCTCTAAACTTTGTTTTTTGAGTAACATAAGATGATCATAGAAACTTGGAGCGTCTTTATCTAGTTTTATATTTAGTTTTGCACGTTACCTTTGAAATAAATGAGACCACCATGATAGATGGTTTGCATGCCTAAGAAAGAGTTACTGAAGTTAAAAATAAATTGAGTTGTATGCTATCAAAAGAAAATTGGAATGAAAACAAACATTTGAAATGCAAGTTATGCTAAGTGTTACATGTTTGAAATACTTTAATGAATGATAATTTGCAAGTGCTTCATTAGTACTACCTTTTGTTCACATGCATATATGATTAATTTTTAGGAGCTTTGTTTTATAAGAAATGATTAGCACTATGGACACTTTGACATGTTTGTAGATCTCTTTTTTTCTAGCCCAAAATTCTCAAACAAGCTGAGACTTATATATCCAAACTAGATCATGTAGGCGCGCGTTGCCGCACCCGTCCATTAAAAATATATGAATAGTTATGAAATGGTAAAAGTCTATTTAAATTGTAAAAAGATCTATCATAGTTTAGGTTTATTTAAAAGTTGTTCGTTGGGCTATTGGATATCTCTTTTTGCGAAACCCAGTACAATAGTACAACACATACGCTCATAAATACGCACATACACTCACCCCTATGAACATATGCACGCACACCTATTCTTATGAGCACCTCTGAAAGACTGAGTCTTAAGACTGATTCGACGGGTTTTGAGCTTGACGAAGTCACCACAGGCGTCTCTCTATCGACGGAAACGTCGCCTCCCACTGAAGGATATTCCGATTTTATGAGACACCAAAGTACCAAACCTAAGGTTTAAACTCTCATGGGATAGAGGTGTCACTGCCCTCTTAACCATCCAACTACGAGTTGGTTCTCTGGGCTGTTGGATATCTGCTTCTGCTTTGGAGCCGTATAAGCCAAAGTCGCGTCTAGCTTACATTGGCGTCACCTGAATGTAGAAGGGGGCCAGGAGCATGTGAAGAGTCCTAGTAGCGCTAATATGGTAGTAATTGTTGTGCAATATTATTTACGTGAAAATAACTAAATGCTGAGTGTTGATTTTAATCTACGTCAGTTGATTTTTTGTTAGTACATACTCCCTTCGTTTGGAAATATAAGATGTTTTAGGTTTGTGAACCTAATGTATCTAGATACGTTTTAGTGTCTAGGTTCAAGTGAATCTACACACTAAAATATGTCTAGATACATTTTCTTCACAAATCTAAAACATCTTATATTTCTAAATGGAGGGAGTATATTCCTTGTTCTCCTTGTGATTCCATTTTCTATTTTCATTTGGTTGTTCGATGAACCAAAGACAAACATATGGCACAAACCCTCCTGTATTTATATACTTGTGTACTTGTGCTAGCAAGAAGTGAAGAGAAGTGGTTTCAATAATCAATATTCTGAGCAAAAATAAACAAGTGTGTAGAACGGGCGACCAACTGATGCACAAGCGTGAAGGTTGCTCCTTGACCATGTGCATACGATTTTTGAGTCTCTGATTCCTCTGTCACCTGAGTTGCTTTCTAGATGGTATTTGGTGGAAATTTTCCCGGCGTTACAACATCGTCTTATACTACGGTCCAGTAAATAAAGTAACAGGCTGAGTAGATATTTGGGGCCAATTAACCACTAAAAGTCTATTTGATGTCCAGAGAAGCGTCCCTAAGGGATAATTCGGCCCACGAGGTGTTTGATGACCATCCAACGGCTAAAAACCTACATATGACGCGATTTGATGGCCAAAACTGCCCGGTTCATGAGAGGCCTCCTTTTTGACTCAGTTTTAATATCCCTGATACCTTAAACTCCAACATCATACACTATACCTACCTATGTGCCACTTGCAACTCCAAGTATAATATATGTGATATGCCTTCAAGTACTTCAAAATAATCTCTTTTATGTAGTTTAAAGCTCATGAGAAAGTAAGATGTGGGGTGAAACCACTAGAACACAACTGTTAGAAATAAAACAGAATGTCAAACAAAAATTTGACCCATGGTAATTAGAATTATGTAAGTTATGTGTTGATAGTTTATAAGTTGTTTTCTAGCCAAACCATGATATCATGGGGAAAGCTTTCAACATTGCAATATTTTTTTTGATATCATGTTATTTTTGCTTTGGATGCTCATCGATGTCAAATACATTGGAACACTCAATAAAGCTTTCTGGAGTTTGCATATAATTAGAGGGATGCCTGGGACGCCAACCTAAGCCATGCTATGCATCATGGTGGAAGTTTACATCATGAATATTCTATGAAGATTTTTTAATAAAAAGTACAAAAATAGTAAATAAAATAAAGTGCCGAGAGGTTCATTTGTCTATTTTTCTTGTCATCTAAGTATGGATAGACCCTCACAAAGGGACTCCTCGTACAAAGTGGCAAGAGGTACCTCAGTTGAAGATCTTGTTTTAAACTATATGCTTACAATGACCAAGCCACTAAAGTGATCCTAAATTGAGTAGCATCAGGTGTGGGTACTTATGGTCAAGGGGCATGGGACATTCAACTTGTAAGGGGTCAAACACATAAACAATACCTACTTTTTTCAACAAAAGATGCCTGGAACCTCACTCTTATGATTACCATTGACTTGAGCTACATATCTCAAAACTTTATTTTATGCTCCTATGTATCTTTTATTTTATTGAAAGACTAGGACATGTGTTCCCTGCTTACTTTGTGTTCCCAAATTGTCAAAAGATCAAAAGAAACAAAAGAGTCTTCCATAAGTCTATAGATTCATCTAAGCATGCTTAATTGTTCATGATACTTTCATTTGTTTCAATACAAAACAACTTATTGTTAAGCATGTTTGTAGTGTATAAGAGATATCACTTTATAGCTCATTCGATTATTGCTATTCTGTAAAGATTGAACCTTATAAACTTTGTGTGACAATGAATATAATGTATGATATGAAACATAGCAACAAACTTCAAAGTCCATGTTTAGTTTTATCACCTTCATGCTCGAGGACGAGCATTGGTTAAGCTTGGGGATGTTGATGCATGTAAAATGCATACATGAACTTTATAGTTTATTGATACATATTTCCACATATTTGAAACATATATAATATTATATCCATGTTTGATTTTTCGAGATTTATCAGTGATCCCCTTTATTTTGGTTATAGCTCTGTGGGACAGGAAAACCCTGTTTTGTGTATTTTTATCTTTCAGGGACCTAAACTAAGTCAAACGAAGCTAAGGTTCTAAGAAAGTCAATATTTTGCAAAGAGTGATGATCTGAAGTGCTTGGACCCCACGAGAGGGGCCCGGAGGCCCAAAAGATCTCAAGTGGTGCGGCTTGCCCCACTACACATGCCATCTGACCTCTTTTGGTCCTCGGCCGTCCGATTTGCTTCAATCTTTCGTCCATCGACTTGGTTTGACCTAAAACCGCCTATATAAAGGGTCTCCCGAGGCATCCTCGAGGGGACGTTGTAGAAACACCGAAACACCAAAATAGAGGAAGAACCAACAAATATTGGAGGGGGAAACTCTACCTGAGCCACCACTAGAGGGATATGTACCTTCTCCAACATCTCCACAATCATCACCATGATGAAGAGGGATTTGTCCACCCCCTGAACTATGGGTTTGTGGTGGTAACATGATCTAATATCTCTATGCATGATCATTGTTGAAGTCCATATGATATGCCTTGCATGATTATAGATCTATCTATGTAATTCCCAGGGTGGATATTGTGGTATGAGATAATTCTTATTATGCATTTACCATTGTGTTGGATCTTTTATGGCTTGTCATACTTTGGAAATATTCTATGATGCATGTAATGGTTTGATCTATGCAAAATTCCTTATTTACCTATGCCATGAGGTGTTTGACACCACCAAGTGGAGGTATACAAGAGGGATGTGGTAATATGTAAAACAAATAAATCCCTTCATTAGTGTTTGAAGTGTTTTCTATTAGGAAGTATGATATATGTAGGCAATGGGTGTCCAAGTGACAACGACATATGTATTGAGTGACACAATGCAACCAAACATCCTTTATCTAGGGGTAGAAAGAGAGAAGTATGATGTGAGGTGTGACAACAACCAATGCTAGCCTTATTACAAGGGTGACCTAGCAGCACAAATGAGTATTTCTTTCAACTATGAGTTTTAGGACATCTAGCCGCCATAAAGTTACCATTGAAACATGACAATTGTGTGTATTTTTATCCATAACATGATCATCACCATACATGGGTTAAGAGGATTGAGTGAACCCATGAACCCCTATCTATTGTTTCTATAAGAGAAAACTATTGTATTGTCCTCTTGTATTGAAGAGGATTGTGACACTTTCGTATTATTGTTTTGTTGCATTCTACTCCCAAGAATTAAATAAACCTCCTTATTACAACTAGACTCCTCCTTGCGCCCCCGAGGAACAACCAGTAGGAAGAACACCTTATGATGTGAGCACCTACATCCACGTGCATGCGAAAAGATTTGTTCTCGGAACGCTAACCGCTATCGTTTTTCAGGAACAATGTCACGTTCTTCGAATGTGGATCTCAGTTGTGCCCCTGGGGACAACACGTCTACGATAGGCAAACTCTTTAGACTGATGGTATAGCATATCTAAAAAGTCTGCTAAACTATTGACCGGGAAAGAATGGAAAGGATAAACATTATATGTACGCTTTTCATACAACATAAGACGTGAAATGCAGATAATTCATTATACAAATACATACTTCTGGATAAGTATATAAAGTAACGAATATATAATAATATTACATTATAATGATTGTCTAATGAATAAAAAGTATCATAGTAAATCTACATATAGAAGACTACAAATCAATCGGACTGGACATCGCTGAAGTCACTGACGATAATAGAATAGTCAAATTCCGATAGGAGCATCCGTTTCCGCGACCGCAGGTCATCATCCGAGTCATTGTGCGGGTTCATGTCAAATTTCTGAAGGTGAGAAGTAGAGTCCACTACCAGACGTTTTAGCATTTTCTCCACCTCCACTAGACTACGCTTGACGGGGACACACAGAGGAACATAGTTTCCGCAGATGAGCTGCAAGTAATCCTATCATGCGACATCGATAGCATCGATCATTGCCATGTATCTCTGCTCAACTCTATTATAGAATCTTTGTTGGCCTTCGTTTCCTCTTTAAGTCGCAGTACTCGAGACTTTTTCTGCTTCATCTCTACTTCTGTTGTTCTATATTTTGTGTACGTGTAGTCATGTGGATGCACATGTTATATTTTTCTCAAGTAGCCTATTGCACAGTAAGCGGCATCATCTTCGGCGTCTGCAACACTAAAACCGCTTCCGCTCAACGCGCGGCGAGCTGGAGGACCGCCACGAGTTGAGTGTGCCATATGGAAGACTCATTTTGCCATTGGTTCCTCTGGAATGGCGATGTAGTGTCTATAGGTTGGATTGAGAAGACCCAACACCCATATTATCTGTTGCAAGAGAAAACGCGGGCGAACTACGATGTTCTTTGGTGTTGGCTGTAAAAAACACACATTATACACGATATACAATCCATTCTAGCGGTAGTAAGGACAACAAAATCGAAAACCGGTAGGGCATTGTGAAGCACATGTTGAGGAACCGGCTACCGCGTTTTGCGCGAACAACCCAAAAATGCAAAATGGCGCATACGTGGAGGTGAAAGAAAAGAAGAAAACGTGCATAGGCAAATGGAAATACTCACTTCCATGATATTCTGAACATAGACTAAAACTGCGCGTGATCCAAAGAGAGTGACCCGCGACGCGAGCTCGATGTATCATGTGGTCGCTCAGTACATCGAAGAAGAAAGCAAGAATATGAGAATGAAAACATTGGTGACAGAGCAAGAAATGGAGGCGCCGCTGCAATTCGCTAGGAGGAGAGAGGGATAACGAGCAAGGAAAGAACAATCGCGTAGTGGCAAGGCTTTATAGCTAAGAAGATAGAGCAAGAGCAAGAGCAAAGGACAAATAGATGGTGACGTGGTCGCAAGTCTTAAAAGGTAACAAACACAAAAACTCAGGTTTTGGTCGGCCACACCACCCGAGTCCCTGTGGATGGAAACAGTTCACACTACCAGGTTGGCTCTCGGCTGCAAGAACCTGTGTCCACCATGAGAGAACAAAATAATGCTCGCATCCATGACAACCTGCGTCCACTGTGAGCGAACTGAACGATTCTCTCGTCCGCGAGAACCTGCGCCATTGGGAGAGAACACAACGATGCTCTCGTTTGCGAGAACCCGCGTCCACCGCGAGAGAAAAAAAGACAATAGACGAACATCGTAGCTACGAAAGAGACCGTACGATGCATGCATCGAGGCCAGTGAAAGAACGGTATCAAAGAATAGTGAAGGAAAAACCACCAATGGAAAGGACAAAACCAGGAAGAAACCATATGCCGGATGCATCGCTAAGCCAATAAAATAACTGTGGCATAAAAAAATAAGGAACACACGTTGGTAAAGAATATCAAATATACATGCATTTTTATATATGTTGTCATCAAAAGAAGAATTAAACATACAAAGTCATATAACCAAACACTTGAATTTGTATATATCATAATGTCATATACAGGAGAATGGATATACACGTATTAATCTACGGCTAAACCTAAACAACAACTATAACACCTTTTTCGCTTCTAGGAAGACCGAGACGAATGACTATCATCATGAATCATGTCGTCGCCAAAAGAGTCCCGGTCGTCGTCTCACCAAAAGAATACCTGACAAAAAAGGCCAGCCGTCCAGAAGGAAGCCTGTTCATCGAGAAGCTTCATTCGCGTTCACTCGAAGTTATCTGCGACGTTCTGTCGATCATGCCGAAAACACGTGAGGAAGAAGTTTGAATCCTATGCAACAAAGGAAAAAACGAATTAAGCATAGTAGCCAAAGAATGGAGAAGAAAACAGATGAAGCGAAAAATGTACCACAGACGTTAAAGCGATGCTAATATGTAGACAAACATTGTCCCATCGTCGTCCTGCGTCGCCCATAAAAATCCTGATAAAAACATGTAAATACTGCCAACCAAGAGAAAAAAGGAAGAAAGGGAAGAGCGGAAAAACGTACGATCACCTCGAAGACGTGTCTGTCCGAGCGATGAACAACCGTTTTATCCATCCATGCACCCTCTCCCGATGAAACCCTAGAAAGTTAAAAAGGAAGACATGTAGAGCAAAAGTGAGAGGCCGAAAAGAAAAACGAAAAGAGGAAAAAACGAAGAGTACTTACTGCTTACACTCAGAAGCGCCATGTTTCTCTCCTCAACACGTACAACCGATGATTAACCTACGAGGTAAACTAAGAAAGGAAACGGTCGCCGAGCACACACGATATGGAAATAAAAATAAACACCGAAAAATAGGAGATGACAACAACGTAGCAAACAAACCTTGTAAATCGAATGCCGTCGCCGGAGTGCAGGAGGCCAGGTAATCGTCGTGATCCTGAGCCTCAGCAAGATCGCCCAGTCTACGACTGCACCATAGCACAGGAGTCTAGGTGATCGTCAGGTGTCCCGTCGCTTAGAAAGGGCTAGCGTGCTCCTTCACCTCGTGACCGTCGGCAGCCGCGTTGCTGGAACCAAGCATATTCACCAGCTCGATGCATGCGACTACAATGGTAGCGAGCTAAAAAAAGATGGAGATGGAGAGATAAGAGGTCCTATCTACTTCATTTCTTGAAGAGAATACATGAAGAAGGGTCTTATACTCTTTCCGCCCAGTGCGAGTACCCACGTACGTCTACAGTCTATGATGCCAGCTATTCTATCGCTGGCGACAAGGATCATGCTGCCAGACATGCTCTCCCACAAGCGATAATGCTGCCAAAATAAACTCTATGACTACGAGAACCCGCATAGGCTACGGTATATGCTGACAAACCGTGTGAGTTTACGTCGCCACATCGGCTTCGGACGTCACCGTGTCTGTGAAAAAAGGCTGCCGCCATGGCCTTATCGTGCCACATCAGCTACGAGCGGGCCCTAGAGCCATGATAAACCACTCCCGGCTAGAGCCTATGCCACACCATGGGCCTTGAACACAACCCCGTCCGCGGGAATCCGCAGCAGGGATGGGATTACGGTGCCACGTCATCTCTGTGAGGGTCCCATGACCGTGAGAAGCCACAGCTGGCATGAGCTGACCGCACCACGTCGGCTCTACACGGGCCTGCCAGTCGATGGGTGCAGAGGCGTGTTGCGCTGGAAACCCCTCTCATAGAGCCCGAGCTGCCCGTGCACGCTGATAGCTGGACCATGTCGTGCCATGGCCCACCTTTCAGTGACGCCGGGGTACGACGGCGCGCGGTACGCCCGTCCGTGGCATGAAATCTTTCGTCCTGGCCCGCAGTGGGACCCGCCTTAGGGGATAGCAGGGCTCCGTTGCGACGTCGCCACATGTCCTTCTCAGCATTCATCCCACGACCGAAAAGAATCGGGACAACGTGAATAACAGTTTGAGCCGAAACAATCTAGTGTTATTATTTACTCCTGATAACTTATTTAGTGCATAAACAACTAAAACTTGTGACACTTTAGTTGTAGAGAATAGATAGGTTTTCCTTCTTACTTCGCGGACCTATACCCTGCTTCTACGTTGAGAGGTACTAGCTCTTAGGGGTTATCAACGACCCGTTTACCCTTTTTATATATTTTATAATTTTTCCTATGTTTTACTTTTTTTAATATTTTTGTTGGAAAATGTAGCCCATTTATATATTGTGCTATGCCTAGGTCGAGAAGCTAGGCATGAGGTTTGACACGGCACGACCCCCGTTAAACGGGCCATCACGTTCCGGGCGGTGCTAGGCCCGTGAACCACGGGGCCATGCCTGTGTCGTGTCACGCTGGGCCGGCTCATTGTCCAGGTTTGACATTTGGATATTCTATGTTCGAACTTAAAAGTTTTGCCTGAAAAGACATTTTATGGCATGTGTAGAATATATATCTAGGGATTATTCATATTGGAGTGTTGAAATTTTATTTTCTACAAAGACCACAAAGAAATCCCAAAACTTGCTTGCGAACATAGAATATTCAAATGTATATGGATTTCTTTTTAGATTTTTTAACATTTTAAAATATGTTTTTAGACAATGAATGCATTTACACATGTGACCAAAACGGACTTTTGAAAGAAATTATGCTCTTTATCTCTAGGTTCACTATTTATGGGGATCGAGTAAAGTCTGAAAAGACCTTGGAGTCATAGAGGTGGTTAGAATCGAACCCTTCATTGTGAGTCCCCGAAATGAGCACCCCCAACTCACAAATGCCATCCTAATCTAGAGTGAAACTTGTTTCCGTGCTGAAATCGCTGACGTGGCAATGGTCAACGCTGTGATTGTTGACTGGCTGGTTAAGTAGTCCACATATGATGTGTCTATTTTATAAGGATAACGGTCGTTCAAATTGAATCTAACAGAAGGGGAAAACATTAGGCTTCATCGCTAGAGATCCAGGGAGGAAATTGAGAAAGGAAGTGAGGGCGGTGGGTGTCGGCGGTGATGCCATTCTCATCTAGCACGTCTCCCTCGCGCGGAGGACACAGAGGCGGCTAGACATCGTGGTCTCCAGTGCCGTGTCGGGGGAGGTACCATGGCGTACACGCTAGAGAAGATTTGTGAATGTGGGAAGAAGGCTCTGCGGTGGATTTCATGGAGTGGGCCAACCTAGGGAGGAGGTATTACTCATGTGTTGATGCAATGGTGAGTTTTTCCATCTACTTTATTCTCTCTATCAAATTGTACCCCTCTACATTTTTGCTAATTTCTTTGCCGAATTGGATAGAGCAGAGACCATGGCTATGTTTAGTGGTCTAATCCTCTGACAATGCCATTTCTTTGTGATCTGTTGGGTTATCTGGGCGATGTAGTGTGGGGGCTATAAGGGCAAGTTACAGGTCGGGACAAGTATGCAAAGTTGTTGTACTTAGACACAAGACTGATGAGAAGAATGCCCACATCGATGCGGTTAGAGCAAGATTGGAGATACGAGAGAGAAATGCTATGTATAAAATTTACACGTATGTGTTTGACATATTTATTTTAGGTTTAGTTGTAGGACTTGTAGTTTCAGGTTTTTTAGAAGCAAAATGGCACCATTTGTTTGCAATGTAATGGCATCATTTGTTTGCAATGTAATGTAAGCAGTTGTATGGATGTTCGGTAGTGGAATAAATTGAACATTTGCCAGAAAATAGCAGACTATTACACAATATCACATAATTAATATAGCTAGTAAAGCTGCAATAAGGTTCAAGAGCATCGTTGCTAACAAAATGTCAGGTCCAATTTCGTGAAGCATTACATGTTTAGTTTCTATGAAGCTAACAAAATAAGACATGTTCTTAAACAAGGATAACACCAAAGTTGTAGCATGTTCAGTAGTTTACATATGCAGTGAAGTACCCCTTCATTTTTTCTAAAACTAACTCTCTCTTTCTTTTCCTTCTAGTGCTAGTACTAGCTTGTTGATAGCTTGTACTAGATGCTATTGCTTGTGCTGCTTCTTCTGTTGATCTTCTCGGACTTTATCTGGTTGCTCTTGGTGTTGGCCTTCTTGAACTAGATCTTGTTGGTGTTACTAGAGCTTTTGGTGTTATGAGCCTTGGACCTTTTGGTGCTGCAAGTCTTGGAGGCTTGAAGGCTTTAGTTGCTAGAGTAGAACTAGTTGTTGGAGTAGAAATAGATTTTGTAGCTTTTGCTCCATATGTCTGAGCTTGCTGAAAAATAAAACAAAAGTTAGTCATGCTGCGGAAGGGAAGAAAAATAAGTATGAACTAGTATTTACCTCTCCTTTCTCCCATTTAACAAGATATACATTCTTCTTCTTTCCCTTCTCGGGATTTTTATTGCAACATGACTTGTTGTTCCCATTGACACCACAAAATAAATATTTAATAACTATACCAACCCTCTTCCCTTTTGGTGCTTCACCTTCTTCTCTTCTCCTATCATTTTTCTTAGGCTTGCCAGCCATGTTGACATATCCCGGTGCTTGAGGCCTAGGCTTTGATGATACTGGCCACTTCTCTTCTCCTTAAACAGGTTCAAGGCAATGCTCATAGATCTTGTCAAAAACTTCAATTGAGTAGCACTTGTCAATGAACTCATCAATTGTTTTGCCACATTTGTATAAGGTAGTAATTGCATGACAACATGGTAGCCATGCTAGCTCAAAGTACCCACAAGAACAAGTTCTATGATCCAGATTCATAGTGTACCTCCTCTTTCTCCCTTAGAGATACCTCACTTCAAATATATCCTTCATGTTCCATATTATTTCTAGGAACCGAGTCATTTTGATGGCCACTTTGAGCTTCTTGAAGATGGATAGGAAAATAGTTCGAGGAAACTTTGCACCCTTCTCTCTTTATTCTTGTACTCTCACAAGAACTTTCTCTCTGATCCTCTCAAGCATTGACACAATGAGATAGAACCTAGCATCAACTATGGCATTATTGAATGATTCATAAAGGTTGTTATCCACTTATTCACACTTCACACCAAGTTCAAAGATATATATGGCCCGATGCTTTGGATCTTTATTCATGCTATCCATAACACCTGTTGGAGTTTTTGGTGCTAGATTTTCCTTATGGTACATGAAATATTCTGTGTTACATGACTTTGCAATTGCCCAAAACATTTTTCTGAAAATCATGATGCCTATGTTTATTTATTCAATTTGTATAGATGTGTCTACCACACATTCTATGTTCATATTTGGGTAGGTATGTGTGCATGATGCCTATGTTTCTTTCTCCACTTAAGAATGCTGAGATGGATGGATCACTTGTGAACTTCCAGCAACCCCTTGTGAGCTTGATTCCCTTTCCATTCTCACATAATTCTATCCAGTAGCTCTTCTGCCACTGATATTCTTCAAGGACTGCTCATCACTTGTGTGATTACACCACCATCATCTAGCACTAATACATTGTCAAGCATTATTTATGCATCAATCAGATCAACTGTAATTGGAGAATTAGTTGTAGGCAAAGTGTCTCCTTCCTCAGTTGTTATCACTTCAGGTAGTTGAGATACATCACTGTCACAGTTTCCTAAGCTAACAATCTCATCTTTGAAATCAATGCGACTTGGAACTCTCTCAAAACATCTTGCTCAACATGATATTCCACATAAATGTCTGCCACACCTCCATGTGTTATGTGCTCATACATGTTCACACACCCTTCATCATTATGCAGAAAAACCAATTCATTCATAAGATCTATATTGGGTAGCAAAAAGTACACCTTCATCGACTCCTTCACTATCATGTGATCTTTTAGAAACTCTAGCACCTCCTGAAGTGATAGCTTGTCTCAATTGATCTCAGAAAATGCCTCATCGCCCCCACATAATCCAATTCCTTCCCAATGTGGACAAACTCTCCACCAAAATGGAACCGTGCAGTCAATATCGCCACATGATCCATAATTAAACCCTAAATCCCTACAATTAAAATGACTTCAGATTTCCAGATCCTAGTTCAACATCTACCAATGCAAAAAAACTGATTTATCCTGAAAGTTCTGTAGATTTCCCCCTTCCCATTAAACCCCCAAACCTCAAATTTAATGAGGAAAGTAACCCTAGAAATTGGACCATCTTGTGCAACTTTGAACCGATGTGCATGGGATTCGATCGAGGGGGTACCTTCTCGTCGTCGACCACCCAGATTGTCTCCGTGCATCCAGGATCATCTGCGCATCCGCCATGGCTATCGCCACAGAAGAGGAGAAGTGGCATGGAAGCGGAAGGGTTGAGGTAGAACGTGGTTGGACTAGGCTAGAGCAATATTTTATAGGCTGTGGACATATGGACCACGCCAATAGGCTCTGGCTAGGCCATCAGAACGAAGCCCACCCACAACACTCCCTTCCTAGCATCAATTTTTCCATGTCAGAATATTGGCGTTTCACTAAAAAAACGTGTGCAACACTTTTTTGGGGCAGCACAAGTAAAAATACCTTGAAAAGTTAGTTATTTGCGGATGGGTTGTCGCTGCACCATTTTGTTGCGGCATCATCTATACGGCGTGGCAGACACACCACTGGCATATATATGTGTCGTGTTACGTGGTACGCAAGGGCAACGGTGCTTAGTGTCACGCTTGGGCAACAAGGGTATCCTCTGTTACGCCGTCCATCACAAGTGCCATTCATTGCTAGCCGCACGCTGAAGAATGGTCAAGCATGGCCCGCTGATAGGCGTGGCCCATTATTGCACACCCGAGTGTGAGTACAGGACCTGGTCCACAAGTGTACCAACTCCTATGATTGACATGTGGCTAATTAGATCTAGAAAAGATTGCTAATCTTGTTTTTCTCTGTTTGGCCACGTGTTGACTGCTGGAGAATGTCGTATGGGCCATTTTCTCAAATTTGGCCCACTTTGCCTGGTTGCACTTGTTCGATAGCCCAAGTAGCAAAGCCTAGATGTCACCGTCCAGCCATGTTTCCTGTATAATATAGGGCAACCCTCGGTCCCCACTCACCACTCCTCTCTACATATGGCGCCACGCTCCCACTATCTACAACTCTAGATCTGAACATAGTCATTTTTAGAAATATCCTAAGATCTCACAAACATTCATCTTTAATACTATCGGTTCCCACAAATGTCGTGATGCCTAGTAAGCTGAAGACTTGTAGGCTTGGTAGTTACTAAAAATCTAATGCAGCCTTGACGCCAGATTCCTCCAAGCAGAAGGTATCTTCATCACATCTACATATCGATTTGCATCTTGTTCTTTCTCACCATGTCGTATCTTGTTCTTTCTCTCATTAATCTGTTGGCTCTTTCAGATCCATGTCATAGTGAGGCGCGCGGAGGATGATAGCATGCTGGGATTGTGGCAGGACGGCGAGCACGTCGCTGCGGCTGTCCCAGTACGCGGTGGACGGCGGGTGCGTCACTTCGGTGGACGGCGGGGCGTAGAATTAGAATGGATAAATGGAGAAACCTCCTTTTTAGTTTAATGTATGGCTCAATCCAGTAATGAAAATGTAATTCTATGTTAATACGATGGTAATTTTTGATTTTAATGAAATTACGATACCTAATTTGAGTACTGATATTTTAATTAATTCTCGGTATCACTAATGGTGTACAAAATATGGCATGCACAGTAGGTGACACAACACTAAATTAGTGTCGTCGAGATAGCGCTAGCTCGGCGGATAACGATGTTCTGTGCCAAAAAGGTCTAACATCCCAAAACTTCAATCCAAGCTTATCAAGATCAAATCAATCAAATTTGGGGTTAACAATTTTTTTTTCAAAGTTAATATGAAAGGATTCATATATGTGTGCATTTAATTTATGAGTTGTTTGAATTGCCATGATTGAGTGATCCAATGCTTGTAAAATGTTTCTTAGGTGATTTAAACATCATCTACATCATTCCCAAACTTTTCCTAAAGAAAATCAAATCAAAAAGAATTAAAAATGAAGAATGGTCATTTTGGGAAATTTAACTCTCATGCCTACTTTGGCTATTCCTAGTACTCAAATTTTAACAGAAACAATTCTTGATCTTTGCACCCCTTGCTAGTAAACATAATGAGGTATCAAGACCCACCTTTTGATCTGCTAAAAACATTCTGTTAACTATTTTAAATGACAGTTTAAAATTGAATCTAAGGCATATGCATAGATCGCCCCTATTTCAAAAACCCTCTTTTTGAGCTCCACTTTCAAAATCCTTGCAACCAGAGACTACCTAGCATCAGTGGAAAACACCAAAAAAATTTGAAACCAAAATTCGAAACTTTTTCTCTTTCGGCCATTTCATCAAACAGCTTGTGTGCACAAACTTGGCCAAGTTTAAAACACTGTTTTGAGCAGTGATCTTGGTCACCATTTGTGCCTAACCTTGTCCCCTTGTTCCCTCAGTACCAGCCCTACACTTTGCTAGCCCAGCCACACCCTGTGCACATGACCAAATGGTCATGGCCATTAAGGCCGAGCACCATGAGCATCCCCATCGGCGAAATCGCGCTACAACAGCCGCCAACCCCTCTCGCCATGTCTAGCATGTCGCCAGTGGTCCACCTCCATCGCCCAAGCAGCCCCGGGCCAGAGACAGAGGGCAGAGCGGCCAGGAACCGCCGTGCCCGGAGCTGGCCGAGCATGCCGACGCCGCCCCCAGAGCACGCCCTGTCCCCGCTCGCACAGACCACCCCTTGGCATCAGCCCGCGCCTACCGCTCCGCCTCGACCTGGAGAACACCCCAGACACGCCCGTTCGCCGCCCAACACCCCACAGCCACCGCTCGTCGTGAACACCACCGCCTCTGCCGCGTAGAGCGCCACCTCACCCCGACCGCGTGCCACCGCCCCTACGGCCGCATTTAAGCTCTAGAGCACCGCTAGGGAACCGCCCATTGATCGACACCCCCAGCCATGCCTCTACCTCGCCGTAGCCGTGTCGCCACCGTCGACCGTCCATTCCGCTCGGTCTCACCGTCGAGCCTATAAAAGGAGCACTCCCTAGCCTCTCTTCCCCACACCATTCCACTCCCCTCACCTCTCTGGACCTTACACACCTCTAGCCGGAGCAAGCGGAGAAGCAGCTCGCCGGAATTGGAGCCGGAGCAGTCGCGGCAGGAGGAGAAGGGCGCCGTTGATTGCGACCGCCCCAAGCTCCGCCGCGACCACGCCTCGCCTTGCCGTCATCTTCCACGTCGTTTGCCCGCCTCCCCGACCCCGCTGGAGCCCTGGTATGCCCCTAGCAGACCCCCACCGAGCCGCTAGGGTTCGAGCTCGACGACGACCTGTTCGTCGTCGACGACGACCCTCAGCCGTAGATCTAGCTTCTAATCGCACGGTCCACAGCGCGCGTACCGTTTCGCGTTTTAAGTGTCGCTGACACGCGGGACCCCCTATCAGCTGAGCCCCATGCCGCGGAGCGCCACTGGGCCGGCCCATTCTGTTTCCCGCGCTAGCCCATCGATTCAAATCTGGTTTTTCTTTTTTAGTTTCTGTCCAGTATTTCAAAAATCAATTCTGTGAGATTTACAAATCCAAATTACATGAAACTAATTTACAAATCCAACTCTCAAAAATCACATTTTACCATATCTATCCAAATATGTAATAATATTAAGGTTTACAGGCAGTGACTTTGGACTAGTACCAAAATAATGCTATATAGGCATTTCTAGTCACTTTAAATCATTAAATAATGAACTTAAACCAAAGTAATATTGATCCAACCCTTAAAGCTCATTCCCACATGTTAGAATATGTGGTGAGGACATGTGTCCACATGAGCCCATATTTTGGTGGTGAATATTAAATTTTAGTTAATTTTTCAATGAGTAGAAATCACTTTTCTAAAATAAAAAGAAAGAAACTTTTGAATTACACTTGAGATGCTTGTGATGATAATAGATCATCAATTGTGTGTCTTAGAATGCTATCTAGCCTAGTTAAGTATTGTTTGGTGATTGTGCACTCCCTATGTATTTATAGACGATAGTACCGACCAAGCTCTCGATGAGGAGGAGTTCTACCAAGAAGAAGAAGAAGAAAACTTCAACCACTGCACCAACCAAGGCAAGCCACCATTAACGATGCTAGCTACTATTAGCAAGCTAGCACTATCCAAGATTAACTCTTGCAAGTTAGCACTTGCAAGTGTAGTACTTAGCAAACTAGAATCAAACTAGATGGTTTAGCAAAGATGCCTTAAGCATACTTTGATCACACCCCCCTTATTTAACTAATAGTACCCCAATTCCTAGTTACAAGTTTTACCCTTCTTAGGTTATACAAAGTTCTTTACGGGTTTTGAAGGTAGCATAAAAAGTATAAAACTTGACCTATTTAGAAACCTTTAGCTGTCATTCTATGGCATGAGATTGAACCCATCTTTACCACCTTAGTGAACACTCTTAACTTAGTAGTTTAGAGTAGATCAGAAACTTGAGTCACTTTAGATGGGAACATTTGGTGAAAATGAATTATGAAAACCTTGGAATGATGAGTCATTCTATTGAGATGTTTTGACATGTGTTGAGAAACACAAAGGATTGATGTGGATGAAAATGTTGAGGCATGAGCCTTAACCCTTTTATAAAACTGATGGTTGGATTCGGATGCGATACCATTCCAACGTTATCGTACAACCACATTACCTGAATTGGGTAAGGCGTAGCTGGAAATTTATATGCATTAGTATTAGTTCCCTCACGGGAGAGGTTTGAGCTGAGGCTACCTCTCAATGTTGTCCACCTATGCAGTGCCCAAGATGACTGATGGTCATGGTTGGGAGGCCATGCTCATAGGAGAGGTGCTTATACTAGGGTGTGTAAAGGGAAGGTTATGTTTGATTATCTGCATACTAAGTATGATGATTCAGGGTTATCCCTGACAGATGTATCGAATCTTGTGGTGAAAGTGTACCACCTCTGTAGAGTGTCAACTATTCGAATAGCTGCGTCCGCGGATATGGACAGTTGGAATGGCCATACTGTTTCATTGTCAGATGTTTTCTAAAAACTTTGAAAAGAATGATGAATCTTGACTTGACCACAACAGGGTTGTGGTTATCACAATAGCTTCCCAACTTATGTGATTTTAGAGTTTATCTTATCTTTCTTTGTTTCAGAACTCAGTTTAGGTTTTAAACTTAACTTGATTAGTTAAGCATAGAGTTAACACTTTAACATAGATTTATAATACTTGTTAGTGGTAGTTTGCGAGTACTTAAAGAGTACTCATGGCTTTTGTCCCTGGCTATTATCATGGCCAGACTATGAAGGAGATTATCAAGATGATGGTCAGCAGGATGACTATGATAACTAGGACTATCTACCTTCGTCAGCATTGCCTGTGCCTCTGAAGATGGACCCACCGCTACTCTATCTTTATTTCTGCTGCTTGTTGTATTAAGACTGGATCATGAGATCCTTATTTGTGTAAGAACCTTATGTATGGTTTGTAATGGATGATGTACTGTGATATCCAATCAGTTATGTCTCGCAAAAATGGTAATCCTGGGATTGCGAGGTATGGCATAATGGGCATCTGGGATTAAAAATCCGGGTGTTGACAAGTTGGTATCAGAGCCATCCTGACCATAGGAGACCCTAGTTAGAATGGACATCAAACAAAAACTTAGTTTCGAAACCAAAGTGCATATTTATGAAAAACTATCTCCTTTCTTACCCTTGTGGATTCTTTATCCAAAAACTTCATGATCCTCAAAAATTCTTACACTACTACTTAAAATTTGACACACTTGAGCACCTCACTAACTTCCTCTTCCTTAATTCTTGTAGATGGAGACCCAGTTCAGCAAGTTTTACCAGTTGGGCAACGGAGGTCAGCTGATCTTCGAGAGGGATCTGGATTCACTGTCAGAGTTACTAGGACGCCCGCACCCGGAGTTCTTGGAGCTCAACTTCCAGGACCCCCAGGAGGAGACCTACAGTGGCCAGTCACCGCAGATCTTAGAGGAAGCATTGAAGCACCAACTTCTGGAAGAATTCAGTTCTCCGTGAGGGAGAACAATTGGCTAGATGGATTAGCCAGGGCAATGCATGAAGCTCTCATACGTCTATGTGCCCTCAGCGTCAACAAGACCCAAGGAACCCGTTTTGCTCACTATGCAAGACGTGACTTCATGGGAATACCAATGGAGATGCTGGGCCACCCCGAGTTGAGGCGTCAAGTGGAGAACCTTGACTTCTTGCTTCGCGACAGACAACAGGAACTGGACAATGCCAGAGAGTTAGCCAACCAGAACCGTGCCATTGTCGACTAGAAGGCCTAGACTTTCGCACTGCTTGTCCAAGACCGTCAGTCTCTTCGCCGCCAGCGTGCCAAGAAGGATCGCACCATCGCCCGTATTCGCAAGAAGGTGGCCGACCTCGAGAAGACCGTCAAGGAGCAGGAAGCTCAGCTTGCAGCAAAAGAAGAAGAAGATGAGGGTGAAGACATCCAGGGAGACATGGATTCTTACCTCAGCAACGATGATGATTTTCTGGAGGAGGATGCCGTGGACTTCTACACTTATGATGAGGATTCCGACTTCATCGACGATGAGTAGATGCACTAGGGCACTGTCGTAGCATGAGATGTATCGATCTCAATGTATCTTAGCTTGCAGAATGGTTCTTCAAACCATCTGTTTTCCCTTTGATTGTTGTGGTGTGTGTTGTATCGTGTGCTACAAATTTTGCAGAATCTCATCGCAGACCGTGAAGCAAGCAGGGCAGAACGCCAAGCCAACTTAGCAACACTTCAACAGATCAACCAGATGGCTCTCAACAACCAAGGACATGGAAATCAGGACCACCATGGATCCAAACTCAAAAAATTTCAGAACACCAATCCCCCAATCTTCAACCAATCTGAGAACCCACTAGATGCTGATGACTGGTTGCAAACCATGGAGAACAACCTCGAAGTTGCAGGAGTGGAGGAAAATGAGAAAGTGCTCTTCACCACCCACTATCTAGCGGGAGATGCCAGAGCTTGGTGGAATAGCATCCGCAATATGAACCATGGTCAAGTGATGCCATGGGAAGCATTCAAAGTCAAGTTCAGCCGCACACACGTGCCGCAAGGTCTAGTCAACAGAATGAGAGATGAGTTCCGCGAATTAAAGCAAGGAAGAATGACTGTGGTGGAGTACCGTGACAAATTCCTGTCACTTGCCAGATATGCACCTGATGAGATCAACACGGAGGCCAAGAAGAAGGAGAGATTCTTGAACGGGCTGCATGATGAGATGCAGACGGTCCTCGTCAATATCCGTTTCTAGGATCTCGAAGAGTTAGTCGACTCTGCCAACCAGATGGAAGGGAAGATTAACCAGGCAAACGACAACCGCAAGCGTCATATGATGCAGCAGTCTGGATCCAATAGTTACCAGAAGTACCGTCCCAACCCTTCACCGGGATATGCACCAAGGAACAACCGACCCCCAAATTCTCGCCCAAGCTACCCCAACCGTAGCGGAGGCAATGTGAAGTCCGGAGGAAACAATCACAACTCCGGTAATGCCAACAATTTCAACCGTGCACCTCCCAATAACAACAACAACAACACTGCACCTAGAACTGGCAGCAATGCTGTGCCTGTCGTAGTCAAGGACAAGTCTCAGATCACTTGTTTCGAGTGCGGAGTGAAGGGTAACTACTCCAATGAGTGTCCCAAGAAGACTGCAGCCAATGCCAATGTGAATGCCCCAGCTCAACAACAGTGTCGTGTTCAGCCAGGAAGGAGATTTGCCCCAGGGAACCCTCACAACCGCAACGGCCGTCTCTTCCACCTGAATGCAGAAGAAGCCCAGGAAGCACCAGATGTAATGTTGGGTATGTTTTCTATCAACTCAGTTTTAGCAAGAGTATTGTTTGATTCGGGAGCATCGCATTCATTTGTCACCGAAGAATTTGCATGCACTAGTAAGATTCGTCCAACCAACCTGAAGCATGTCATGATAGTTCAAATCCCCGGTTCAACAACCAAAGCTATAAAAATTTGCAAAGCTGTACCTATCAGAATACATGGGATAGATTTTTATGCCAACCTAATTGTACTTGGAACCAAAGGTTTGGAAGTAGTACTAGGTATGGACTAGATGTCAAGGCATAAAGGATTGATAGACTATGCTAAGAAAGCCATCACCATGACCAGTGGTTCTGGAGTCACAGTAGAGCATATCTCTGAAACCTTACCCCGTCAATTCAAGTGGAACCAGAGTGTAGCCTTGCCCACCATTGACCAAGTCAGAGTAGTCTGTGAATACCCCGACGTATTCCCAGATGAATTGCCAGGTATGCCCCCAGATAGGGATATTGAGTTCATTATCAAACTAATCCTCGGAACCGGACCAGTAGCCCATAGACCCTATAGCATGAACCCATCAGAGTTAGTGGAACTAAAGAAGCAGTTGGATGCTATGCTAGCCAAAGGCTTGATTCAACCAAGCGCATCGCCATGGAGATCACTAGTATTATTCATCGACAAGAAAGATGGAGGCAACCGTCTGTGTATAGACTACAGAAAATTGAATGATGTCACCATCAAGAACAAGTACCCGTTGCCAAAGATAGAGGATCTATTTGATCAGTTGACCGGTGCTCGGGTATTCTCAAAGATTGATCTTAGGACTGGTTATCACCAACTTAAGATCCGTGCAACGGATATTCCAAAGACCGCCTTTACTACTCGCTATGGTTTATACGAGTATACGGTTATGTCTTTTGGATTAACCAATGCCCCTGCTTATTTCATGAATCTCATGAATAAGATCTTTATGAAGTTCCTGGATAAGTTTGTAGTTGTGTTTATCGACGACATCCTTATCTACTCCAAGTCAGAAGAAGAGCATGAGCAACATCTGAGAATCATCCTAGAAACCCTGAGAGAGCATCAGTTATATGCCAAGTTCAGCAAGTGTGAATTTTGGTTGAAAGAGTAGGATTCCTAGGACATATTGTGTCTGTCGGAGGAGTCTCTGTTGATCCCACAAAGATCAAGGATGTTGAAGAATGGAAAGCCCCAACCACTCAAACCCAAGTCCATGCCTTTCTCGGATTAGCGGGATATAACCGCAAGTTCGTAGAAGGATTCTCGAGCATAGCCCAACCAATGACCCAATTGTTGAAGAAGGACAAGAAATTTGAATGGAAAGACAAATGTGAAGCCAGTTTCCAGGAGCTGAAGAAGAGATTGATATCAGCCCCAATTTTGGTCATGCCAGACATCAAGAAGCCATTTGATGTGTATTGTGACACATCCAAGATTGGTCTAGGATGTGTATTGATGCAAGAAGGCAAAGTCATCGCTTATATGTCTCGACAACTGAAGCAGCATGAGCAGAACTATCTGACCCATGATCTTGAGCTAGCAGCTGTAGTCCTAGCACTTAAGACATGGCGTCATTATTTGATGGGTAATCGCTGTGAGATTTACTCAGATCATAAGAGCTTGAAGTACATCTTCACTCAAAAGGAGCTGAATATGAGACAAAGAAGATGGATAGAGTTAATCAAGGATTATGACCTGGACATTCACTATCACCTTGGCAAAGCTAATGTGGTAGCAGATGCTCTTAGCAGATTGCCGTGTAGGCTTAACACCATGATCAAGGAGAAGCAGCCAAGTTTGTATGAAGAGTTGGAGCAATTCAGGACTGAATTAGTTAGCAAAGGATTCCTAGCTAGCATTGAACTTCAACCCACTTTGATTAGCCAAATCAAGGAAGCTCAAAAGGGAAATGAAAGTATCGACGGAATCAAACGTTGTATTGGTACAGGAAAGGTACCTGGATTCACTGAAGACGAAGAAGGAGTACTGTGGTACTAAGGACGTATCTGTGTTCCAGCAGATTCAGAGCTGAAGGAAGTTATCATGAAGGAGGCTCATGATACTCTTTATTCTATCCACCCCGGAGGAACAAAGATGTATCAGGATTTGAAGGAGCAATTTTGGTGGCACAAGATGAAGAGGGAGATCGGAAGCTACATCGCCAAATGTGACATCTGCCAAAGAGTCAAGGCAGAACACCAGAGACCTGCAGGACTGTTGCAGCCATTGCAGATTCTAGAATGGAAATGGGATTCCGTCGAATGGACTTTATCACCGGTTTACCTACTTCTAGTAGGGGAAACGACTCAATCTGGGTCATAGTTGATAGACTGTCCAAGGTCGCCCACTTTATACCTGTCAAGACAACTTACCAGAGTGCAAAGTTAGCAGAGCTATACATTGCTAGGATTGTTAGTCTGCATGGAACCCCCAAGACCATAGTATCAGATCGAGGAACCCAGTTTACCTCAAGATTTTGGCAGAAAGTTCAGGAAGGTTTAGGAACCAAGTTGAACTTCAGTACCGCATATCACCCGCAAACAGATGGACAGACTGAGAGAGTCAACCAATTCCTAGAAGATATGCTTAGAGCTTGTGTGTTAGAATATGGATCAAAATGGGAAGACTGTCTGCCTTTCGCAGAATTCTCATACAACAACAATTATCAAGCTAGTTTTCAGATGGCACCATTTGAATTCCTTTATGGAAGAAAGTGTCGTACCCCTTTGAATTGGTCGCAAGTAGGAGAGAGTCAGATCTTCGGACCCGACATTCTTCGAGAAGCAGAAGAGAAAGTTCACAAAGTTCGTGAGCATCTCAAGACCGCCCAATCTAGATAGAAGAGTTATGCTGACAAAAGAAGGAGAGACCTGACTTTCAATGTCGGAGATTTTGTATATCTCAAGGTTTCACCCTTGAAAGGAACTCAACGCTTTAGTCTGAAGGGAAAGTTAGCCCCCAGATGTATCAGACCTTTCAAGATTCTGAACCGCCGAGGAGAAGTATCGTATCAGTTGGAATTGCCTGAAGAGATGTCAACCATCCACAATGTGTTCCATATCTCGTTACTTCGCAAATGCTTGGAAGTGCCTGAGAAGACTGAAGTTTTCAAAAACATCGATCACAGAGCTGTGGAAATCAACAAGGACCTGAACTATCGAGAAGTACCCATCCGTATCTTAGAAGAAGCCTACAGAACCACCAGGACCAGAAGTATCAAGTTTCTCAAGATTCCGTGCAGCAACCATACCGAGGAGGAAGCTACTTGGGAGCGAGAAGATTACATTAGGACAGAGTTCCCAGATCTCTTTAGTTCCTAGTTTTCTTTGTAAATCTTGGGACGAGATTTTGTTTAAGGGGGGAAGGTTTGTAACATCCCAAAACTTCAATCCAAGCTTATCAAGATCAAATCAATCAAATTTGGGGTTAACAAAAACTTTTTCAAAGTTAATATAAAAGCATTCATATATGTGTGCATTTAATTTAGGAGTTGTTTGAATTGCCATGATTGAGTGATCCAATGCTTGTAAAATGTTTCTTAGGTGATTTAAACATCATCTACATCATTCCCAAACTTTTCCTAAAGAAAATCAAATCAAAAAGAATTAAAAATGAAGAATGGTCATTTTGGGAAATTTAACTCTCATGCCTACTTTGGCTATTCCTAGTACTCAAATTTTAACAGAAACAATTCTTGATCTTTGCACCCCTTGCTAGTAAACATAATGAGGTACCAAGGCCCACCTTTTGATCTGCTAAAAACATTCTGTTAACTATTTTAAATGACAGTTTAAAATTGAATCTAAGGCATATGCATAGATCACCCCTATTTCAAAAACCCTCTTTTTGAGCTCCACTTTCAAAACCCTTGCAACCAGAGACTACGTAGCATCAGTGGAAAACACCAAAAAATTGAATCTAAGGCATATGCATAGATCACCCCTATTTCAAAAACCCTCTTTTTGAGCTCCACTAGTTTACAAATCCAACTCTCAAAAATCACATTTTACCATATCTATCCAAATATGTAATAATATTAAGGTTTACAGGCAGTGACTTTGGACTAGTACCAAAATAATGCTATATAGGCATTTCTAGTCACTTTAAATCATTAAATAATGAACTTAAACCAAAGTAATATCGATCCAACCCTTAAAGCTCATTCCCACATGTTAGAATATGTGGTGAGGACATGTGTCCACATGAGCCCATATTTTGGTGGTGAATATTAAATTTTAGTTAATTTTTCAATGAGTAGAAATCACTTTTCTAAAATAAAAAGAAAGAAACTTTTGAATTACACTTGAGATGCTTGTGATGATAATAGATCATCAATTGTGTGTCTTAGAATGCTATCTAGCCTACTTAAGTATTGTTTGGTGATTGTGCACTCCCTATGTATTTATAGACGATAGTACCGACCAAGCTCTCGATGAGGAGGAGTTCTACCAAGAAGAAGAAGAAGAAAACTTCAACCACTGCACCAACCAAGGCAAGCCACCATTAACGATGCTAGCTACTATTAGCAAGCTAGCACTATCCAAGATTAACTCTTGCAAGTTAGCACTTGCAAGTGTAGTACTTAGCAAACTAGAATCAAACTAGATGGTTTAGCAAAGATGCCTTAAGCATACTTTGATCACACCCCCCTTATTTAACTAATAGTACCCCAATTCCTAGTTACAAGTTTTACCCTTCTTAGGTTATACAAAGTTCTTTACGGGTTTTGAAGGTAGCATAAAAAGTATAAAACTTGACCTATTTAGAAACCTTTAGCTGTCATTCTATGGCATGAGATTGAACCCATCTTTACCACCTTAGTGAACACTCTTAACTTAGTAGTTTAGAGTAGATCAGAAACTTGAGTCACTTTAGATGGGAACATTTGGTGAAAATGAATTATGAAAACCTTGGAATGATGAGTCATTCTATTGAGATGTTTTGACATGTGTTGAGAAACACAAAGGATTGATGTGGATGAAAATGTTGAGGCATGAGCCTTAACCCTTTTATAAAACTGATGGTTGGATTCGGATGCGATACCATTCCAACGTTATCGTACAACCACATTACCTGAATTGGGTAAGGCGTAGCTGGAAATTTATATGCATTAGTATTAGTTCCCTCACGGGAGAGGTTTGAGCTGAGGCTACCTCTCAATGTTGTCCACCTATGCAGTGCCCAAGATGACTGATGGTCATGGTTGGGAGGCCATGCTCATAGGAGAGGTGCTTATACTAGGGTGTGTAAAGGGAAGGTTATGTTTGATTATCTGCATACTAAGTATGATGATTCAGGGTTATCCCTGACAGATGTATCGAATCTTGTGGTGAAAGTGTACCACCTCTGTAGAGTGTCAACTATTCGAATAGCTGCGTCCGCGGATATGGACAGTTGGAATGGCCATACTGTTTCATTGTCAGATGTTTTCTAAAAACTTTGAAAAGAATGATGAATCTTGACTTGACCACAACAGGGTTGTGGTTATCACAATAGCTTCCCAACTTATGTGATTTTAGAGTTTATCTTATCTTTCTTTGTTTCAGAACTCAGTTTAGGTTTTAAACTTAACTTGATTAGTTAAGCATAGAGTTAACACTTTAACATAGATTTATAATACTTGTTAGTGGTAGTTTGCGAATACTTAAAGAGTACTCATGGCTTTTGTCCCTGGCTATTATCATGGCCAGACTATGAAGGAGATTATCAAGATGATGGTCAGCAGGACGACTATGATAACTAGGACTATCTGCCTTCGTCAGCATTGCCTGTGCCTCTGAAGATGGACCCACCGCTACTCTATCTTTATTTCTGCTGCTTGTTGTATTAAGACTGGATCATGAGATCCTTATTTGTGTAAGAACCTTATGTATGGTTTGTAATGGATGATGTACTGTGATATCCAATCCGTTATGTCTCGCAAAAATGGTAATCCTGGGATTGCGAGGTATGGCATAACGGGCATCTGGGATTAAAAATCCGGGTGTTGACAAGTTGGTATCAGAGCCATCCTGACCATAGGAGACCCTAGTTAGAATGGACATCAAACAAAAACTTAGTTTCGAAACCAAAGTGCATATTTATGAAAAACTATCTCCTTTCTTACCCTTGTGGATTCTTTATCCAAAAACTTCATGATCCTCAAAAATTCTTACACTACTACTTAAAATTTGACACACTTGAGCACCTCACTAACTTCCTCTTCCTTAATTCTTGTAGATGGAGACCCAGTTCAGCAAGTTTTACCAGTTGGGCAACGGAGGTCAGCTGATCTTCGAGAGGGATCTGGATTCACTGTCAGAGTTACTAGGACGCCCGCACCCGGAGTTCTTGGAGCTCAACTTCCAGGACCCCCAGGAGGAGACCTACAGTGGCCAGTCACCGTAGATCTTAGAGGAAGCATTGAAGCACCAACTTCTGGAAGAATTCAGTTCTCCGTGAGGGAGAACAATTGGCTAGATGGATTAGCCAGGCAATGCATGAAGCTCTCATACGTCTATGTGCCCTCAGCGTCAACAAGACCCAAGAAACCCGTTTTGCTCACTATGCAAGACGTGACTTCATGGGAATACCAATGGAGATGCTGGGCCACCCCGAGTTGAGGCGTCAAGTGGAGAACCTTGACTTCTTGCTTCGCGACAGACAACAGGAACTGGACAATGCCAGAGAGTTAGCCAACCAGAACCGTGCCATTGTCGACTAGAAGGCCTAGACTTTCGCACTGCTTGTCCAAGACCGTCAGTCTCTTCGCCGCCAGCGTGCCAAGAAGGATCGCACCATCGCCCGTATTCGCAAGAAGGTGGCCGACCTCGAGAAGACCATCAAGGAGCAGGAAGCTCAGCTTGCAGCAAAAGAAGAAGAAGATGAGGGTGAAGACATCCAGGGAGACATGGATTCTTACCTCAGCAACGATGATGATTTTCTGGAGGAGGATGCCGTGGACTTTTACACTTATGATGAGGATTCTGACTTCATCGACGATGAGTAGATGCGCGGGGCCTTGATACGGCATCGGTTTGGTGCCCCAAATTTGCATCACCAACAGCAAAATGTAAAACCAGGATATAAAAATTTGGGGCATTTCTTAGGATTAGATCATCTACTGTAGATGCATTTTAGACCTTTTGTGCTCTATATGGCAATTAATTTTTGTTTTGCATCACCAACAGGTGATGCTCTAAGTGCCCAAGCAAAGCAAACGATGCACCGGCTCATTCGAGCTAGTGGCAGGCACATTAACTAAGGGAGAGCAAAGTAAATTCATAGTTAATCTAATCGGGATTAGACTAGTGTATGAAAGGTGGTGAAACGAGGCTAAAGTGGTACGCTAGCTATTCGAATTCGTAGGCTGGGGTTGTAGTTGGAGTTGTCTAGCTAGCTGCTTTAATTCCTGGCCCTCCAGTGTGCTGCACTACTTCTGTCCTTGAGCGCAGGACACTTCATCGAGACGCCGCGCCACCTTCTCCGTATGCAGTATTTTTATTCCGCCCCGGCCGGGTTAGACTTCAAAGACAAGCAGGTTACCTGCGAGAACGCAGAGTTGAGTGAAACTGGCTCCACCGTCGCCTCAAGAGCTGGTTGACGTTTCATTACTCCATCCAGGTATGCTAGCTAAAGGCAATGAGAATTAGCATCATTGTTCCGTCATTTTCAAATTAACCGACGCATTTCAGCTTTGCCCTTTGTTAAATCTATGGAACAACATGCCATCATCTATGTTGTACTAGTAGAAACAGCCGAAGGGTTCCCGGTATCTCTTCTCAACTACTAGTTGCGACACAATGCCAGTAGGGGCATGTATGACGACCTTATAGCACTAACAAGATTGAGTGATTGACACTATCAGTGTTTTTTTAATATGTTTGATAGTCTCATTGGAGCACTAACTTAGTCTTACGTAGAAGAGCGCCGAATGAAGAGGATTGGCAAACAAAACCTTGGCCATGGTGGGATAGATTTCCACGGCCAACCTCGAAGCTCCTCTTTCCGGACGTCTATTTGAGTCATGTTAACAATTCAGACTCAACACTGGAGCTCATTGAATTAATCTTGTAGCTCTACGTGACATCCGCACACGACTTAATATGATTGATATATATGATACTCATATTAGCACGTTGTAACTTTTTTGGAAGCTCGTCTGAAAAGAACTCTGAGGTAAAACGTATTTAGTTAGAGCAATTTGAAGATGGATCACTGACCAGCAAGTTTGTTTTGCGTGGGATGGCGTGAGCATGTCGGATCGTGGCTTCGTATCCGCTCAGTTTGTTTTGCTGTCAAATAAAAAGCAAGAGAATGAAAAGATGCAGGTTAACGCATCACAAAAACTGCTGCCTCTCTGTGTTCGCGTGTGTACTCTGTTTCCTCTGCTCCTGTGTGTTTCAGGTGTTGTACATCACGATCGGAGCCGTCATTTGGTATCAGAGCAGCTCCGGTGGAAAGAAAGATGCTAGAAAGAAGACAGGTGACCGTGGTGATCATGCTCAGTCCAGTGATAAAGGCAAACAAAAGGGGAAAAGGCACCGTAAGTTTGACAAATCCCAAATTACCTGTTTCAATAGTGATGAGCAAGGTCATTTTGCTTCAGAGTGCCGAGAACCCAAGAGGGAAAAGGCAAATTTGGTGCAGAAGCAAGTAGATGAGGATCCATCATTGCTAATGGCTGAAGTCTGTACACTCTTTAAGTGACTAAATCAGTTACTGAAACTGTGATGTTGCATGAGGACAAGGTACAACCTAAATTGGATGGTAGCATGGACATGACGTGGTACCTAGACACGGGTGCTAGCAACCATATGACCGGTTGCCTAGAGAAGTTTGCAGAAATTGATCGTTCAGTCCTTGGTAGTGTCAAATTTGGAGATGGTTCCACAGTTGATATACAGGGGCGAGGTTTAGTTCTGTTTGAAGCATACACTGGTGATCACCAGCTCCTAACTGAAGTTTACTATATACCAAGATTGAGAAATAATATCATCAGCCTTGGTCAGTTGGATGAGATTGGTTGTAAGTACTCAGTTGAGGATGGTCTCATGGTGGTGCAAGATCGTGAGCACAAGGTGCTGGCTAAGGTGAAACGATCCAGTAACCGGCTGTATCCGCTCCACATCGATGCCACATTGCCAAGGTGTCTTCTATCTAATACCGGTGATGAAGCGTGGCGTTGGCACGCAAGATATGGTCATGTGAGCTTCTCAGCTTTGAGGACCCTAGCCCAGAACAAAATGGTCAGGGGTCTACCTTTGATCGATCAATGCGAGCGTCTCTGTGATGGATGTCTTGTTGCAAAGTGAAGGGTTCGCAGCATAGAAAACAAAAAATTTCGTACGGTGGGAACTATACGCCAAGATCTATCTACTAGATACAAGAAACGAGTGGATATACATCCATAGAGAACTTACCCTCGAAGACAACAAAGCTTTGTTAACGAGTTGGAACTCGTGGATGATGTAGTCGTACACTTGCCGATCTCAAGATCATGATGAAGTCCAACAGGTCCGGCTCCAGCACGTCCATAAGATCCAGCTCCAGCAAGTCCAGCACCACCAAGTCCAGCACCGCAAAGCAGCGGTGCATCCGTGATCGCACACACGTCCGGTACCCAGACAACCTCCGTCCCTCGCTCCAGCAAAGCAGCGGAAGCAGAAACTCCTTTCCAGATAAAGCCACCGGGAACATGTATCTCGCTAATCCGAGACCATGGGGGAATAATACTAGAGGGGGAGAGAGATCCTTCACGAGGAGGTGTGAGGAAGAAGGGGTGTGAGGGGGGCCTTTTATAGGAGGAGGGGCGTGCCCCTCCCCATGGCCGACGCCCAAGGGGTGACCCCTCACCTCCTCATTCATGTGGTGGTAACTCCCCCACATTAAAATGCCCCTTCACATTCTCTTTTAAAGTCTCCATTTTAAATGCATTAAATTTCTCCAAATTTAATGCTCTCTCATTTAATAAAACTCTTTTATTAATTTTATTCAGAATTTTGTTAATCACTTTAATTAACAAACATTCACATAAAACCCCTGCAACATTTCAATATTACATGCAGAACCAATTTCAGCAATTTCACCCGAAACAGTTTCGGTGTCTATTGAAATAATTCTAGCGCTTTCTTAAATCTTTATCTGAAACATATTTGCTCCAAATGGTGTCGGTATCCCTTAAGTATGCCACCCTACGGTTCGCGAATAATGCAGACGTGATCGAGACCCCTCTCATATCAATAATCAGAAGCGAGACCTGGAGATCCATACTGACTCCTACACATTCAACGATGACTTCTGTGATCGTGAGAACCTTTGACGCTAGTAACTAAATCCCTTTGTCTCGCGATGTATTACATGTCCGAGATTCGATCATAGATATCTCCATACCTAGTTTGATCTCGTTACCGACATGTACTCTTTTCTCGTTCCCGTGATATAACATTCTAGTGATCACATCACTTGCTTGCAAGCTATCTTAATGTGATATCACCGAGAGGGCCCAAAGTATATCTATCCGTCATCGGGATGGACAAATCCCACTCTTGATCCATGAGCCTCAACATAAAACCTTCGTAGCACTGAACCCACCTTTATAGTCACCCTGTTACGGTGTGACGTTTGATGTTATCAAGATACTCTTCCGGCGTTAGCAATTAACATGATCTCATGGTCTAAGGATTAAGATTACTTCGTATGATGTTATTGATACATTGCAGATATATCTATAATTTTTGATGTTCCATGCTTAGTTTTATCCACTTTCTTGAGTTTTGTTCCAACTTTGGAGTACTTTTATTATGATTTATTGGACTAACCTATTAACAAGAGCCACAGTGACAGCTGCATGTTTTCTGCTGTCTTTGGTTCTAGAAAAGTCAGAAAATGAATATTCTCGGAATTGGACGGGACAAAAGCCAAAGTGCCTATTTTTCTGGAAGGGATCAAGTGCCAGAATATGAGATGGAGAGGGGCCAGGGGCCGGCCACACCACCTGGCCGCGCGGCCAGGCTTGGCCCGCGCCAGGGGGTGGTCTGGCCGACCCTAGCACCCCCTCGGCCTCTCCTTCCGCCTATAAGTTGCCCTCTGGACGAAAACCCTAAGGACCGGATCAAAAATCCATGAAAGAGTCTGTAGCCGTCGTCGTCTCTGTCCCTAGATTGGGGGGGGATCTGAAGCTCTTCCCGGCATCCTGCCGGAGAGGGGAATTCACCCTGGAGGCCTTCTTCATCACCATGCAAGCCTCCGGTGTGATGCGTGAGTAGTTCATCCTTGGACTACGGATCCATGTAGTAGCTAGATTGCTGGTTTCTCCTCCTTTGTGCTTTCATGTTTAGATCTTGTGAGCTCCGTTCATGATCAAGATCATCTATTTGTAATCCATACATGTTGTGTTTGCGGGGATCCGATGGATATTGAGATGCTATTTCAGATTGATTATTGATTCTATCATGTCTTTGTTATTTGAGATCTTGCATGCTTTATGTTGTTAGTAGCTATCTTGGCCAAGTAGATGCTAGCAACTCCAAGAGTTAGTATTTATGCTCGATAGCGGGTTCATGCCTCTGGTAATCTGGGGAAGTGACAAATATCTCTAAGGTACTAGATGTGTTGTTGCTACCAGGGAGAAAACAACGATCCTTTGTTCATAGAACAATTGTATTGTTTACTTTACACGCAGTTCGTAAAGCAATAATCTGTTGCTTTTAACTTAATACTGGAGGGGGTTCGGATGATAACCTGAAGGTGGATTATTAGTCATAGATGCAGTTGGATGGCGGTCTATGTGTTATGTTGTAATGACCAATCAAGTCTCAAAGGAGTCAAGATGATTAGTATATGCATGTATTGCTTTCTCGGTGTTTGTCAATTGCCCCGCTGTAATTTGTTCACCCAGCATGTTATCTATCTAAGGAGAGCTACCTCTAGTGAACTATGGACCCCGGTCCTTTTTCTTTACATACAATCTGCAACTGTTTACTGCTTTGTGTTTACTTTCTGCAAACTTTTACTTCTTTCCATTCGATACGTTTAATCCTTTGTTTTCCGCAAAACACAGTGAGATTGACAACCTCATCGCAAGCTGGGGACAAAGTTCTGTGGTTGTGTTGTGCAGGTCTCCACGTTGCTACTAGCACCGGTAGTGCGCCCTGCCAAAGCTCAGCTAGTAACACCTTTGGGGTGTTTCCTTGCTCCTACTGGTTCGATTAAACCTTGGTTTCATAACTGAGGGAAGACTTGCTGCTATATTCATCGTACCTTCCTCTTGGGGTTCCCAACGAGCTCTACGTCGAAAGTCGAGCGCATCAAGATTTTCTGGCGTCGTTGCCGGGGAGTCAAGGACATCTTCACAAGGGGAGTCCCTCATAACCAATCTCTTTACTTTGTTGTTTTTGTTTTGCTTAGTTTCTTTTTGCTTTGTTTGCTTGTTTTGTTATTCAGAAAACACAAAAAAAATAGTTTTACTTGCTTGCTTTCTTATTTGAAAACCCAAAAAAATTAAGTCTCCTTTAGTTGTCATCCCTTCCTTAGCTCACCATGTTGATCCCTACTTTCACCTTGAAAGACCTTTCAATTGGTAGTGGTTCTATAATTGGGAAAGATAATATTGAAGAATTATTTAATCATGTTAGCAAACATGAAGATACTGAGGATAGATCCCTTGTAGAACTTGCTCCAAATTTTGAGATTGCTACAACTTCTTTAATTCACATGCTAGAAGCTAGGTTTGTTAACCTCAACCCCTTAATGCAAGTAATGTTTCTTAAGCTTAAAGAAATTGAGGACCCCGAAAAGATAGATTTTATTCTAGAAACTTTGTTCAAGGAGTTCTATGATGTTGCCAAGGAATCTAGAAAAGTTTTTGAACGTTTCAATATGCTAGGCTCATGTGTAGATGTTGTTGGTACGCGAGAAAAGATGAACAAAACCGAACCTAATGGGGAGGAACCAAAGATACCAGTACCCTTTAAACTAGTAGCAATACATGATGCCATAGAAAAGAATCTTGATTGGATTGTTCCTGCAAACCCTTTTGATGAGAATAGTGAACCTAAGAGCATTGAGAGAGGATCCTCTAGAACTTATTTGGATGATATACCTTGCCTTGTTGAAAATATTTCTGGTATTGATCTTAATGCTTCTTCATTTGAGAACACTTGATTCTTTCTTTGGTTCTTTTGCCTAACTTAAAGGCGTTAAAGAAAATTACTTGTTGGGAGATAACCCAAGAGTTTTAGTTGAGTCTTGGAAGTTATTACCTCTATAATAACCTCTCCTTATCCTTTTTATTTGCTTTTTGTGCCAGAGTAACCTCTAATGAGAGTGAAGTAATGATTGGGAAAGTTGCTGTCCCGAAACAGATTTTTGTGCTTCACCGTAAAAATTCGTGTAAACTCTCTGAATGTCTTTTTGAGGCGTGAATTTTTTTGCTTCTAACCCAGGTTGTTATCTAACTTTCATTAGTTCAGCACTTTGTGGTGTGAGCAACAGAAGGTCTTCGAAAAAATTCGTCTTTATCTGCTGGTCTGTTTTGACAGATTTCTGCCATTTTCTGCATTTGCTTCTTATTAGTTCCTTCTTGAGTTTCTTCTTGAGTTCCTTTGGGGAATTGAGCTTTTTGAGGGAAGTGCTACAGTAGCTAGTGTTCTAATAGAAGTTTATTTGGTGTTAGAACTGAACCTTGAGACTTATTTATCTTAAGTGCACTAATGTTGCTAATGAGATTGTGTGAAGTTTTGTATGAAGGAAAAATTTCAGGTGTATGGAAGGAATGAGTAATGATATGAAGGATGGACTAAAGCTCAAGATTGGGGATGCCACGCGTGTCACCCCAAGAAATATGCAAGAACTACAAGCGTCAAAGCTTGGGGATGCCCAAGGCATCCCCCTCTTCATCAATAAAAATCTCAGGTTTCTTCCAAACACTTCATTTTTATTGTTTCATGCACAGTTGTGTTGTTCTTGGAGCGTCTTCTTTTTTGTTTTTGTTTTGGTTTTTAGTTTGCTTGGTTTGCTTAGTTTTCTGAATAAGTTGGTTGGACCCCCTCTTTCATACTTTGGTTTGCAAATAGTTTGGTTTGGTTTGGAAAAGAGCAGGAAAGTTCATACATTTGTGGTAAAAAGAGCTCGTTTTTGACTGTGGCCTATGCTTTGTCATGCCATGCTTGATATTGTTTTGGCTTTATGCTTAGTATTCTTTGCTGTAGCATGACTTGTTATAAACAATTGAGATTGCTTAATGTGCCTTGGATGAATCATGCGTTGTTTTATCATATTAAAGCATAGTATAGTGGTATTCTCCTTTGATGCTTTATTTGGGTTGACTTGGCACATGCTCACACCATGTTATGACTATCTCAAGTCACCATAGCCTTTATGATCCTTTATTTTTCAACTTGTAGTATCACTTTATGCTTTGATCAATGATGTTTTGTCGCTCTGCATGATTATGGCCATTATTGCTCTCTTAGTTTGTCACTCCCAGTCTTTTGCTAGCCTCCACCACCAAGTATGAGTTCCACTCATGCATCCAACTCCCTAAACCAAGTTATTCCAAAGAATCCACCATACCTACCTATTAGCTTATGCTATTCCAAGTATATTCATGCTTTTGTTTACCTTCCACTTGTTATGAGAAAACTAGTGATTAAAGCTCTCACGAACTTGATGACGCGCTTTACTTTATTTCCTCTAATAAACTTGAACCATTGGGTCCTTCTTTGTTGCGTATATGCTTGCGCTTTATAAGTTGAAATTAGCAGAACCATGTTTCATGGGGAACGCTTTCAACATTGCACTTGTACTTTGTACCCCGTTGATGTTATGTTCTTTTGCTTACGGACCCCGGCGGTGTGAAATAAAAGTGGAACTTGTAAGATCATGGAGTTTGTATGTGTGTTAGAGAAACGCCTGGGCCGCTAGCCTAAGCCATGCCTAATCATGGTGGAAACTTGCAGCGTCACCATAATGGGAACTCTATGAAGCATCCTCAATAAAAACTTATGCAAATAGCAAATAAAAAGATCGCTGAGATGCTCATTGTCTGCTTGCCTTGTCATTTTTCTTATGGGAAAGCTCCCGTATGATGTGCAAGGGGTACCCCGTTGGCGGTTCTTAATGATACACATATACTTACAATGACAAAAGCTTACTCGTGACTAAAGTTGAGTAGCATGAGGATCGGTCTTCGTAAGTAAGGGGCATGAGATTTCGGTTTATAACTTGTCAAGCATATCCTCTTAGTTGTGTCACTTTAACCTTAATCACCTTCAAGATGCTTATGATAGGGGCAATGAGAGCTAAAAACTACAAGTACCATAATTTTTGGAAGCTCTTTATGAGACTTGAATCCCTACTTCCTTTTACAAAAGGCTTTTCTTCCACCATTATATTGAGTCTCCACCTTTTATCTTTATGCACCTACTTTGAGAGCATAGTGGCCATTCTTAGTTCTATGTGCATTGTCCCAAGACTAGTTGATTGATGCATAACTTTTTATTGCTTGTTTGAAACTATTGTATCTAGTCACTCTTATGAACTTTGGAGGTGTCCTATGCATTTATATTTGCTACTCTATTGAGGGACAAGCTGAATACTTGTATGCTATGTTTTCTTTATGTGAAGCAAACAAATGTCTTGCAAATCATTGTTATTCATGAATCTTTTGTTTGTGTCTTTTCATGTTGCATCATAGTTTCTTTTCTTATTGCTAGAACTTTGTCTTTCATGTTATGATTGAGGTACTATGATCCCAGCTTTGAGTGTTTTGCAAATACTTTGATCAAGTCTTTGATGGTGCATGTCACCACAAAAATTCTTTCTTTTTATCACTTACCTACTCGAGGACGAGCAGGAGTTAAGCTTGGGGATGTTGATACATTGCAAATGTATCTATAATTTTTGATGTTCCATTCTTAGTTTTATCCACTTTCTTGAGTTTTGTTCCAACTTTGGAGTACTTTTATTATGATTTCTTGGACTAACCTATTAACAAGAGCCACAATGCCAGCTGCCTGTTTTCTGCTGTTTTTGGCTCTAGGAAAGTCAGAAAATGAATATTCTCGGAATTGGACGGGACAAAAGCCAAAGTGCCTATTTTTCTGGAAGGGATCAAGTGCCAGAATACGAGACGGAGAGGGGCCAGGGGCCGGCCACACCACCTGGCCGCGCGGCCAGGCTTGGCCCGCGCCAGGGGGTGGTCTGGCCGACCCCAGCACCCCCTCGGCCTCTCCTTCCGCCTATAAGTTGTCCTCGGGACGAAAACCCTAAGGACCCGATCAAAAATCCACGAAAGAGTCTGTAGCCGCCGTCGTTCTCTGTCCCTAGATCGGGGGGGATCTGAAGCTCTTCCCGGCACCCTGCCGGAGAGGGGAATTCACCCTGGAGGCCTTCTTCATCACCATGCAAGCCTCCGGTGTGATGCGTGAGTAGTTCATCCTTGGACTACGGATCCATGTAGTAGCTAGATGGCTGGTTTCTCCTCCTTTGTGCTTTCATGTTTAGAGCTTGTGAGCTCCGTTCATGATCAAGATCATCTATTTGTAATCCATATATGTTGTGTTTGCGGGGATCCGATGAATATTGAGATGCTATTTCAGATTGATTATTGATTCTATCATGTCTTTGTTATTTGAGATCTTGCATGCTTTCCGCTGTTAGTAGCTATCTTGGCCAAGTAGATGCTAGCAACTCCAAGAGTTAGTATTTATGCTTGATAGTGGGTTCATGCCTCTGGTAATCTAGGGAAGTGACAGAAATCTCTAAGGTACTAGATGTGCTCTTGCTACTAGGGAGAAAACAATGATCCTTTGTTCATAGAACAATTGTACTGTTTACTTTACACGCAGTTCGTAAAGCAATAATCTGTTGCTTGCAACTTAATACTGGAGGGGGTTCGGATGATAACCTAAAGGTGGACTATTAGTCATAGATGCAGTTGGATGGCGGTCTATGTATTATGTTGTAATGCCCAATCAAGTCTCAAAGGAGTCAAGATGATTAGTATATGCATGTATTGCTTTCTCGGTGTTTGTCAATTGCCCCGCTGTAATTTGCTCACCCAGCATGTTATCTATCTAAGGAGAGCCACCTCTAGTGAACTATGGATCCCGGTCCTTTTTCTTTACATACAATCTGCATCTGTTTACTGCTTTGTGTTTACTTCCTGCAAACTTTTACTTCTTTCCATTCGATAGATTTAATCCTTTGTTTTTCGCAAAACACGGTGAGATTGACAACCGCATCGCAAGTTGGTGACAAAGTTCTGTGGTTGTGTTGTGCAGGTCTCCACGTTGCTACTAGCACCGGTAGTGCGCCCTGCCAAAGCTCAGCTAGTAACACCTTTGGGGTGTTTCCTTGCTCCTACTGGTTCGATTAAACCTTGGTTTCATAACTGAGGGATGACTTGCTGCTATATTCATCATACCTTCCTCTTGGGGTTCCCAACGAGCTCTACGTCGAAAGTCGAGCGCATCAGTTATAGCAATATAAACATAATGACTCTGATCGTAATGCTATACTTTAGATGAATGTTCATCACATCATTCCACCAATGTTGTGACCTCGTTATTAACAACATCCAATGTCCATGATCAGGAAACCTTGATCATCTTGTTAATCAACAAGCTAGTTTATATGAGAGGCGGTACTAGGAACTTTGTATTTTGTTTATTAAACACACATGTATTAACGTTTCCAATTAATACAATTATAGCATGCAAAATAAACATTTATCATAAACATGGAATAAGATAATAACCACTTTATTATTGCCTCTCAGGCATATTCCCTTTAGTCTCCCACTTGCACTAGAGTCAATAATCTAGTTTGAAAAACTTTGCGTATTGAACACCTATGGCTTTCTGGTGTTGCATATACGCGATTGCTAGTGGTTAACATAATCTCCGGATCTAGCACTTTCAGGTCCGTGTGTATTTGCATGTCTCTGCGTCTCTACGCATCACTCATTCTCAAATGAGATGGCATTGTATAAATTTGGTCTTTTGGTGAGACCTTTAGTTTGTTCGGGTTAAAATATGTTGATATTATTGTCATACAATATATCTTCACAGTATTAGCCCACTTTGAACCACACCTAGTTTGATAGCAAACTTCTTAACACAAATGCCATCCTTTGCTGCTACTATAGCAGTCATATACTTAGCCTTTTGTTGTAGTATCCGTCACAATGTTTCAACTTTGGAACTTATCCAAATCCATCATGGAACATCCTTTCCATTACATTGTGCCACCCATAGTCAAAATTGAGATAAATTTAATTTGTATCTTGTGACAAAACTAGTATCAATGTAACACTTTACAATGAACTACCTTTAACTATTTGTCACTTATACATGATATATTATTAGTTCTTCCAAAGTTCATAAGAATATCTTTATTATTGGCCAATGATCATCTTATGAATCATTCTGGTATGTGCTTATAACATTTAGAGCATAGGACATTCTGGATATATACATATCATGGTATAATCGATCAAAATCTTCATGTGATTTTACTCACCAAGTGTTGAAACACTTAAATCTTGATACAATCCTTTCCATGCAGCAAGAACCTTTCTTGTTGTTTCCATATTGAACCCTTTCAATATCTCATATATGTATGTCTGGCACAACCATATTAGCGCCTCAATCTATCCATATAGATATTGATGCCAAATATTCCGGGTTTGCCCAAGTCTTTCATTGAAATCTTATTTTAATGAAATTCTTAACTTGTGTCAATACAAGATACATCATTTCCAATCAACAATATGTTCTCTACATAATGTATTAGAAATATTTCTCAGCGCTCCCACTTAATTTCTTGCAAATGCAAGCATCTTCATTATCTCCGATGAATTTAAACTCTTTTAACAGTTTCATCATGGTGAAGATTCCAACTCCGCTATGCTTACCTCAACTATTGAAGTTTGCATGCCCTTTTAGCACCATTTGAATTAACAAAACCCTTCGGACCGTGTCTTGTACACGTCCTAGGTAACCATTCTATTAGAAGAACATTGTTTTGTTTGTTCAACTACCATACATCAAATTATATGTAGTGGTTGCTACATTAATCCGTCAAGACTAAATATCGCTATGAAAGATCAAATCTTGTCATAGTCAACTTCTTGAACATTGTCGTAAACTTATTTCCGACATGTCGACTATTTCATAGATGTTAAACATCCATGTCTATTTCTTTATAGATCCAAACACGACCGATAGGATTCACGCCTTTCCGGAGGGTCTTCCAAGTTCAGAAACTTGATTTCTCATGTGTGGATACTATCACGGATTCTATGACTTCTAGTCATTTTATGGAGTTAGGGCCCATCATCGCTTCTTTGCATGTAGTCGGTTCATCATTGTCAAAACAATAACGACTTGCTTATCAAATCACACTATTTGATTCTTACCGACCCACACGGTTCAATAGGAACTCTAATCTCCGAGATCACAACCTTTGTAATCACGGGAGCCATGAGCATTGTGGCCGCCACCCGGACACTTTCCGGCGCTGCGCTACTTAGCACATATAGCTAAGGTTCAACAACCTTATCAAAGTTCTATTGTCCTCCCACTTAACTTTTCGCGAAAAATTCCTTATCAAGAAACTTGATGTTCCAAGTAACAAACTCTTTTGTCCTCGGTGTTATGGAGAAATTCCCAACAAATTCTCTGGGATAACCTACAAAGTCGTGCTTATCCGACTTTGGTTGTAAACATTTTACTTATGCATATCATACCAAAATTTAAGAAAAGACAATTCGGGTTTTATCCCAAACCATAACTTATATGATGTCATTTCAGCGGATCACGATGGTGCTCTTTTCAGTGTAAAAGCGGTACTCTCTAAAGCTTCAATCCTTAAATCATAATGGCAGTTTTATAAATGACACGTTTGATCTTACCATGTCAAACATGGTTTGATTTCATCTCTCGAATATGCCATACTCCTATGGTTTACCGGGAAACACAAATCATGGAACAATTCCTCAAATCTTAAGTGTTTTGCTAAACATGTAACTCAAATATCTTCCTTTATGATCAAATCATAAACTCTTTTATTTTCTTGTTACAATGATTTTCCACTTCATCTTGAAAGTCTTTGAACAATTTTCAAATGTTTCATACTTCTTCCTTATTAAGTAAATATATAAATATATTCACTAAAATTTCTGGAGAAAGCATATGAATCAAAAAGATCCATCGCATATGGCTACACATAATGGACTATCCACATCAGCATGTACAATTTCCAATAAGCTAGTCATCCGTTCCTCTTTGGCCTATGGACGGAGTTTCAATTATCTCGAGGAAAGTCTCACAAGCGTCAATTGATCAAAATCAAAGACTCCAAAAATCCATCAACATGGATTTTCTTCATGTTCTCTTTCCAATATAATTTAAATAGTGATGTCACTTCATAAGTGATCTTTCAACCATTTGTCTTGCGACATTTTAGCAATAGTGTTTATGGATGTGATTTCTCCCACTAGACTTGTAAAAGTTCATCCATCCTTTATGGAATACGGTAATTATTTGAACAACCATTGTTCTCGTAATACCGGAATAAAATAACAATTATTAAAACAAATCTTGAAGGCTAGGTTTGACGACAACGAAAAACACAATAACACTTTATTTATTTTCGATGAAGATCATCACTTATTCTCTTGCTAGTTACTTAGGCCATTGCGGTTCATGAATTGTGTTGTTCTGTATGACACTTCATACCAACCAATTCGGTATCCAATACCGATATCAAGTACCTAAGAACCACATTGTTTAACAAGCAAGGAATACAACCATAACATGTATATCTTCTATATACCTAAGTTGGACATCTCCAACTTTTTCTTTTCTGCCAAATATTTTATAGATTCTCTTTCAACAATTACTTTTCTTTTAAAAGAATCTATCAACATCAATAGTGGTGTCATTCACATGACACATAGTACAAAGTGTATATAGTCAAATACTAATACCTTTGGACTTGCACTTTGAAGTGGATCACCATCATCAAATGTTTGGTGTTCTTTCAAAAATCTATTCTTTAGTAATCTATTAGTGTAGTAAACATTTTACCTACATCTTCTATTCATCCTTATCATGACAACTTTCATGATCAAGCTACTATAGTCTATAAGGAAGAATCGCGAGTATAATATCAGTTCGCAATATCTTTTTGGTAGATTAGGACGCCTAGCGTCTCCAACCTTCACAAATTCTCATACATTATGAGAACATGTATTTTGCTAAATTATACTCTATCATAATGCAACCAAAAATATTGTTTGAGATATCAAAATATCTTCCACACATGATGGTTTCTAAAACAATTATTTCAGCTCCTAGATAACCTCGATATTAGAACAACTTTTGAATATCAAGAATCATGGAGGCAAGCATGATACTTAAGATACTAACATTAGAATTCTTACTCTTGATTTAATACTACTTATTAAACTTCATGGAGTAAATAGAGTTTGCTGAAAGTTTGCAATAGGACTTCTAAACTTTACATTGACATTCAAAACAATACGATACCAGTTCATAGAGTAAATATCCAGAATTTTATAGTTCTATTATCTCAATTAAAACTAAGCATAAGGTAGTGAACAGATGCTAATGACTACACCAAATTATGCAAATTCACTTTGATTTAGTTTATGACCAATTGAGTTCGACTAATCCAAATTAGAAATGAACTCCCACTCAAAAACGACATCCCTCGTGCCTTTTTGGTGATTAAATGAACCAAATCCACTACACCAAGTCCGATCATCACGTGAGTCGGTGTAGCTTCAAAGGCGAGCATCAATAAGGGCATCACATCAACTATATGACTCATGCTTAACCTTTCGGTCCGTGTTCCGAGGCCATGTCTGTACATGCTAGGCTCGCCAAGTAAGAACCTTAGTATTCGCGTGTGTAAAACTGTCTTACACCCGTTATATGAAAGCGTAGAGTCGAGTACACCCGATCATCACGTGATGTCTCGAAACACGATCCATACAACGGTGCATACTTAAGGAAGAACACATTTTTATCTTGATATTTGAATGAGGGATCATCTTATAATGCTACTAAAACGCCAAACAAGCAATATAAGATGCGAACATCATATGTGTAAAGTGGAATGATATGGTCCATGCATTTGATCACCATCATATGCATCGTGGTATGATCTCTATCATTCCTTTGTGTGTAAGGCCAAGGTCTATGGAACTTACACGTTGAGTGTGTTGTAAGAGTATCTATCATACATCCACTTACAACAATACCATATCAAGACACTAGCCCAGCAACGATCTAAACTAGACACCTCTAATTTACCAATTGCAAGTTTTACGTGGCTTAGGGCTTTCGGAGATAGAACCAGTCTTACCTACGAACATGATGTGCTCGACTTTCGACGTAGAGCTCGTTGGGAACCCCAAGATGAAGGTACGATGAATATAGCAGCAAGTCTTCCCTCAGTTATGAAACCAAGGTTTAATCAAACCAGTAGGAGCAAGGAAACACCCCAAAGGTGTTACTAGCTGAGCTTTGGCAGGGCGCACTACCGGTGCTAGTAGCAACGTGGAGACCTGCACAACACAACCACAGAACTTTGTCCCCAACTTGTGATGAGGTTGTCAATCTCACCGTGTTTTGCGGAAAACAAAGGATTAAACGTATCGAATGGAAAGAAGTAAAAGTTTGCAGAAAGTAAACACAAAGCAGTAAACAGTTGCAAATTGTATGTAAAGAAAAAGGACCTGGATCCATAGTTCACTAGAGGTGGCTCTCCTTAGATAGATAACATGCTGGGTGAACAAATTACAGCGGGGCAATTGACAAACACCGAGAAAGCAATACATGCATATACTAATCATCTTGACTCCTCTGAGACTTGATTGGGCATTACAACATAATACATAGAACGCCATCCAACTTCATCTATGACTAATAATCCACCTTTAGGTTATCATTCGAACCCCCTCCAGTATTAAGTTGCAAGCAACAGATTATTGCTTTACGAACTGCATGTAAAGTAAACAATACAATTGTTCTATGAACAAAGGATTGTTGTTTTCTCCCTAGTAGCAACATCACATCTAGTACCTTAGAGATTTCTGTCACTTCCCCAGATTACCAGAGGCATGAACCCACTATCGAGCATAAATACTAACTCTTGGAGTTGCTAGCATCTACTTGGCCAATATAGCTACTAACAATGGAAAGCATGCAAGATCTCAAATAACAAAGACATGATAGAATCAATAATCAATCTGAAATAGCATCTTAATATCCATCGGATCCCCGCAAACACAACATGTATGGATTACAAATAGATGATCTTGATCATGAACGGAGCTCACAAGATCTAAACATGAAAGCACAAAGGAGGAGAAACCAGCCATCTAGCTACTACATGGATCCGTAGTCCAAGGATGAACTACTCACGCATCACACCGGAGGCTTGCATGGTGATGAAGAAGGCCTCCAGGGTGAATTCCCCTCTCCGGCAGGGTGCCGGGAAGAGCTTCAGATCCCCCCAATCTAGGGACAGAGACGACGGCGGCTACAGACTCTTTCGTGGATTTTTTGATCGGGTACTTAGGGTTTTCGTCCCGAGGGCAACTTATAGGCGGAAGGAGAGGCCGAGGGGGTGCTGGGGTCGGCCAGACCACCCCCTGGCGCGGGCCAAGCCTGGCCGCGCGGCCAGGTGGTGTGGCCGGCCCCTGGCCCCTCTCCGTCTCGTATTCTGGCACTTGATCCCTTCCAGAAAAATAGGCACTTTGGCTTTTCTCCCGTCCAATTTCGAGAATATTCATTTTCTAACTTTCCTGGAACCAAAAACACCAGAAAACATGCAGTTGGCAATGTGGCTCTTGTTAATAGGTTAGTCCAAGAAATCATAATAAAAGTACTCCAAAGTTGGAACAAAGCTCAAGAAACTGGATAAAACTAAGCACGGAACATCAAAAATTATAGATACATTTGCAATGTATCATCAACCCGTGCCAGAATATCTCGAGCATATTTTTCTTGACTAAGCACTAGTCTATCATCAATTTTCTGAACCTCAATTCCTAGAAAGGAGTGTAGATCACCTAGATCCTTCAGGGCAAATTCCTTTCTCAAATCATTCAACAAAGAATCTGTTGCAGTTTCGGATGAATTGACAACTATGATATTGTCAACATAGACAAGCATAAATATGCTAACATTGGACTTGTGATAAATGAATAAAGACATATCAGATTTTGAAGCAATAAAACCAAGTTGGATTAATTTAGAACTCAACCTTGAATACCATGCCCGAGGTGCTTGTTTCAATCCATAGAGTGCCTTGTCAAGTTTACAGACATACTTTTTGGCCTTCTCTTGTCCTCATATCCTGGCAGTTGTCTCATATAGACTTCCTCTTTCAGAACACCCTGTAAAAACACATTCTTTACATCCAACTGTCCCAAATTCCATCCCCTATAAACATCAATTGCCAGGACAAGCCGAACAATAGCAATTTTAACAACATGACTGAAGGTATCTTCATAATCGATGTCATACCTTTGTTTGAACCCTTTTGCTACTAATCTACACTTGTATCGATCAACTGAGCCAACAACACTTTTCTTAAACTTGTAATCCATCTACAATGAACAATATTTGTACCATGCCGAGGAGGTACCAAGTGCCACGTTTTATTTTTATGAGTGCATCATACTCTTCATTCATTGCGTCTCTCCACTTTGTATCTGTCAATGCTGCCTGCAAATTATCTGGTTCATCTTGGGTAGCAGAAACACACCACCGAACGGTACCATCCGTATAAGTTTTGGGCTTGTGTACTCCCATTGACGCACGTGTACCATGACGAGATGTAGAAGTCGCAGGCTAATTACCACGATCGCGTGTTGCAGAGGATCATTGCCTCCCTTCGCTGTCAACACGAGGCGATCCGTTCCTCCCGTCGTTGTTAACATCAGGCGGCACAACATCTATCGCTGTGCTGGGAGGTGCAGTAGCTCGCGCAGTGGATCTTGTGCCCGAGGGTGTGGTTGATTCTGCGGCCTGTGAGCTTCCAGAGGGACGGGCGGAGACAGAAAATCTCGGCGGAGACTGAGACCATGCATGTGAAGTGGATCGATGCATTGAGTGGAAGGGAGTGTTGTGCGCATGACCAGGAGACACGCCAAGGCTGTCCTGCAGCTGATCCTAGGCGGATCGCTGCACCGATCTGATTACGCTAGGGAGTCTGTATTGTGTTCTAAGCCCGTTAATATCTCATGTGAGCTATTTTCACCTGTTTCAACATCATTTGCCCCCAAAATTTCACCAGCAGGTTCCCAGCGAACAGAAACAGATCTGGAACCAGTGTTAGTAGCATGAGTATTTATCATGTGTAAGTCATCAATGCGTACACCCCCATGTTCAGAATTGCAAAGAGACGAATCGAGAAGAAGAATTTCCTGCCTAAGCAGTGCACCAGCATTGGAAAGAAGAGATTTGAATGGAAAAAACTACTTCATCGAAGACTACATCACGAGACACATATACTCGGCCAGTAGATACTTCAAGACACTTAACCCCCTTGTGACGAGGACTATAACCTAGGATGATACATTGCTTGGAGTGAAATGTGAGTTTTCATTTGTTGTAGGGACACATGTTAGGCCAACGAGCACACCCGAAGACTTGAAGGGAATTATAATCAGGCCGAGTACCTAAAAGGCGATGAACCGGTGTGTTATTGTTGATGACTTTGCTGGGGAGCATATTAATAAGATAGGTGGCAGTCATGAAAGCTTCATCCCAAAATTTTAAAGGCATATGGGCGTGAGCGAGCAGGGAGAGACCTGCTTTAACGATATGGCGATGCTTTCTTTCAGCGGATCCATTTTGCTGGTGTGCATGAGGACATGAGACAGGATGAGCGATTCCTTTGGTTTGAAAGAGGGCATTTAATTTGACATACTCACCTCTCCAATCAGATTGAACTTTCTTATCAAGCTTACGTTCAACAAGTTTTTGAAAATTCACAAAGACAGCAAAAGCATTAGATTTTTTCTTAAGCATATATATCCAAATAAACTTGCTACGGCGCGGTCACCACCTCGCCATTGGCGAGAGCGGTCATCGCGGCGATCATCCCGTCGGTAATCACGACGGTCGCCATGGAAATCATCATCACCATGGTGAACATGGTAATCAGTACGGCCGCCCCGGTTTCCTCCATAAGTGCGTGGGCGGCGTTGGCGTGAGGCAGTATTGGCGGATGTCTCAAAACCATCGCTGGGCTGCACACCAAGCATCTCTTGCCTATGATCATATGCGTGCAGATGTGAGAACAGCTCAGCCAACGTCAACTTGTTAGCAATCACGCCTAGTGCAGCGACCAGGGAATTGTAGTCGGCGCCAAGTCCGGCCAGGATGTAGGAAACGAGTTCATCATCAGGGACAGGACGAGTGGCATCGGTGAGTTCATCCGCGAGGCTTTGCATCTTGGACAGATATGCCGCGGTGTGCGGAAACTGAACCCGTTTGGTGTTCACCAGGGCAGTCTGAAGATTGGTGACCTTGGACTGATTTTGCGAGGCGAACATCGCTTCCACCACGGCCCAAACATCGGCGGTATGCTCGATCCGGAGAACATATGTGAGGATCTCCTTGGAGAGCGATTTTAGCAAATAGCTGAGCACGATTTGGTCGCGCGACAGCCACAATGCATACTCTAGATTGGGCACCGTCTTGGGTGCCTTGTCGGTGTCGGAATCTGCTGGAGCAACGGCCAGCGTTTTTGCCGGAGCCGCATCCGTTCCGTCGAGGAGGCCAACGAGTTGAGCGCCGTGGATGGCAGGAAGGATCTGCGCCCGCCAATGGGGGTAATTGGAGCGGTACCGCTTCTCAGAGGGAGGCTCGCCAAGATGGAAACCGAGGCTACTGCTGGAGGAGGTAGCCATGGCGCTCGAGGAGAGCGATAGCGGCGGCGACGGGGATGGCATTTGTTCCTCGCGATCAGTTTCGGCGGAAGAGGTAGCCTGATACCATGTCAAGCGAGAGATCTGGTAGCGTAAGGGACTACTCGGATACCTGAGCCCCTCCATCGATCACGTATATATATATATATATATATATATATATATATATATATATATATATGTACACCATCTTCAAGAATAGGAGTCTGAATCTTCTATGATTAGGATTCTATTCTATCTAACATTGGGAACTTACCTGGAGGCAAGCAAGGAAGCATGTTGGAGGCATGCAATGCAAGTTGAGCTAAGTTCCATTGAGGAAAATGATACTTGGCAGCTGTCAAAGTTGCCACCAGGTATAAAGCCAATTGGTCTTAAGTGGGTTTTTAAACTGAAACAAGACTCACATGGCAATGTAGTAAAGCATAAGGCCCGACATTGCTTATTTGGTAGGCGTTGTTAGTAGATATATGGAGAAACCAACCAGTGAGCATTTGACCGCTGTCAAACACATTCTCAGATATGTGAAAGGTTCACTGGATTTTGGATGTTGTTATGAAAAGCAAGGTGAAACTGCTCTGCATCTAAGCGGGTACTGTGACAGCGATATGGTTGGGGATGTGGACGATCTGAAGAGCACAAGTGGTGTCATGTTCTATCTTGGTTCGAGTCTGATCACTTGGGTTTCGCAAACACAGAAGGTCGTGGCCTTGTCATCCTGCGAAGCTGAACACATAGCAGCTACCTCTGCTGCTTGCCAAGGAGTATGGCTGACAAGATTACTAGCTGATGTGCTCGGACGGAGAGTTGGTCAGTTTTCTCTGAAGATTGACAACCAGTCAGCGATAGCTCTCTGCAAGAACCTAGTTTACCACGAAAGAAGCAAGCATATTGATACTAGGTATCACTTCATTCGCGAGACAGTGGAGTCTAGGGCAGTTATCGTGGAGCATGTCTCCAAGAATGATCAGAAGGCCGACATTCTCACAAAGCCTCTAGGCAGAATCAAATTTCTAGAGATGAGGGAGAGGATCAGCATGAAAAAATGAAGGTAAAGCAACAAGCTTAAGGAGGTGAATGTTGGCATTTAACCTTATCGCTTTACTCCTTAGTTTCCTGAGTTGGTCACGTTTCCTTGTACTGTTGGTCGTAGACACTTAGGAGTTTCAGCTATACGTGTTTTGTGCGTACAAGTTCAGTAAGGTCACAAACGTGCTGAGTCCACGTTGTGGCCAGATCGAGTTTAGCGGTTTTGTAGTATCGAGTGAGTCCACGATCAGGAGACCATGTCGGATCGTGGCATAGTGTTCGCTCAGTTTGTTTTGATGTCGAATAAAAAGCAAGAGAATGAAAAGATGCAGGTTAACGCATCACAAAAACTGTTGCCTCTCTATGTTCGCGTGTGTACTCTGTTTCCTCTGCTCATGTGTGTTTCAGGTGTTGCACATCACAATCGGAGCTGTCAGCCGGAATAGTCGAGGACGTGGCCGAGATGCAGAAGAACGTCATGAGTCAGCATGTTGAGGGGCCCTAAGCGTACCGGAGGGTCAGCCTCCACTCCCAGCTCCGGAAAGTGAAGCTTGGGAACTCCTTCGAGAGTCGAGACACACCCTCGCTCTGTAGCTGCTGTCAAGGCTATGGATGCTCCTGTTAGCTATGCGCAGAGGAGGCCGGCCTTGGTCCGCGCGCGCCGGCGATGGCGCATGCCGAGCGTGACCTATCGATGCTCCAACAACTTTAATTACCAAGACACCCGTGCCCAGCAACTTCCGTCTACGGCTGTACATGCAATTTCTTCTGCTTAAGTAACACTGACAAGCGTTTCCATGCATGTATGTCTAGGGTTTCAGAACTGGCTTTGTAATCGTTAAGTTGCTATCGTGTGTCGTTCTTGTAGATTGGTGAGGGCTTTATTAATTTAAGATCGCAATAGTTGATTTTTATTGAAAAAAAATTCAGTCCTTAATATTAATGCAGAGAGCTGTTGTAATAGAAAGATTTATGATTTTTTAAACAGAAATAAAATTTGTTCCTAAAATCTATTGAGCGAACCTTACAATTCTGGTCTCACCGTGCAACGCCATCCGACCTCCAATTTATGCAACACGCATCGTGGCGCCGCCTCGCTATCTTGTCCGACCCTGCATGTGCCACATAGGATCCAGGTGGTGGCGTAGTTAAGTCACGAGTCGCGTGATTGCTCCGGACACCAATCATTCGCCCTCTAATTATTTTGCGCGACGGTTACGTTCAATTTTCCCAAATCCCTCGAGCCGTTTCTCTCTCTCTCTCCACTTCATTGAGTTCATCGCCTCTGCATCCCCTCCGATTCCGGCGGTCGTCGGTGTAGTTCCAGCCGCCATTTTTCTGCGCAGAGGTCCGCCGCTCGTCTCAATTGAGGAACTTCAACTTCCCCCTTTTTCCACCACGCATTTCTCTCTGCGCGCATATTTTGTACGGAATCGACGGAGAAATCTGTGTGTTTCCTCCCAAATTTGAGGGCATCTCGTGTTTAATAGGGATATGTGTTGTGATTCGAACTCTATTTCGTGATTCCATGGCCAGATTTCTCACTTCTGTGCTCAGATTTTGCGGTTGAGGGTTCAACCTCTGTTTCAAAACGTGTGTGCCCACATCGGATTCGGTAATTTGGGGATGCATTTTGATACGTGTTAGGTGTATCCTTCGATTTCCAACCGCCAGGCGGTTGTGAAATTAGATTTCCTACTAGGGTTTTCGGTTCTACCATTTTTCGAACTTAATGCGCATGGGTGGTTCCATCATCTATTGTCACATCTATTTCTCCTGGATGAAGATCATACCGCAGCGTGCGGGGTTCTCTTCATTCCCATCTCATGTAGAGAGGGTGAGGGTGGTGGTTGATTCTATTGCATGTTGGCAGTTTTTTCAGCATGCACATCCTGATTTTTTGATGATGGTTGATGTACTTTTAAGTAGTTGTATCATGTAATTATTGAGGTATTGAGTTAGGTAATGCACCATCTAGTTGGATTTTTCATGCATTGAGGTATTCTAGGATGCATGGACTTTTTTGCAGTACACTGTGGTTGGCATTTTTTAGGTTTTCATGTGTAGTTTTTTCATTTTATTAATCCCATGGTTACTAGAGTATATCATTGATGGAAATTTACATTTCATGGTTGTTATATCAATTTTTATGGCTGAAATTTTTCATTGTTTCACAACAAAAATACCTCCGTACCCGGCTTTTTGGACGGCACAAGCGAAAAGTACCTGCAATAGTTGGATACGCGGCGGATGGGCATTGGCGGCACCAATCGAGGGCGGCGCAAATATTTACGCCTTGGTATTTCTGACACTCGCACTAAAGTGTGCCGCGGTAGGTGGTAGGCAAGTGCGCGCTATTTCTTGTCGCGGTTGACTAGGCGCAGGCACATTAGTTGGAGCCGTGGATTATATGCGACCTACACAATGGGCCCATCTGGGCTTCCATGTGAACCCCGTCCCACTGACCATCGAGCCCCACCACGAAATTATCTCTTCTATACTCGCCATCGTCTCCCTACTCCGATCTCCACTCATCTTCACCCTCACTCTGCACGAAAGCTTCAGCCATCGGCAGGGCGAATTTGACGAGAGCTAGGTGGCGCGCTACCGAGATTGACTGCGAGATGAAAGTAATCCCTTTTTTCTAGATTTTAATTTTGATTTATGCGGATATTTGGGTATTCTTGATCGAGATCGATCTATGTTTTCACATTTTGGGGGAAATCTCGTTTCCTAAAATTTTCTCACCCATCCCGCAGATTCTTTCTGTCTTATCTCCTAATGCTATTAATGATGACCCTCAATGGAATAAGGTTGAGAGAGAGACAGAACTTCTGTGCGTGTGCGACCTTCCACCGCGTCGCAGAGTTATGTATGATTGTCGATGGACCCGTGACACCGGCCGCATGTTCCTTGGATGCAGTCAGAAGTTTCCAAACTGTAGTGATATTGTATGGGTTGATACGGAGCACACGTCTACGCATCTGAAGAGGATGTTGCGTTGTCTCTGGAATCGAACATAAGGAAGCATTGCACGAGCAGGAGAAGATGTTCTAGATTAATCAAATGAACATTAGAGCTCAACAAGAGGCGTCCAAGTTTCTCCACGAGCAGAAGGAGGAATACCGTGAGCTCTCCTACCATATGCTCGGCATCATTACTAGAATTAGACAGCTAGTTCATACGGATAATATGGAGGACCTGCTAGATGATGATGCAGACTCTGTTATCTTCGTTGAGTCTATTGAGGAGGATTAGTTTAAACATGTTTTCTATAATTGAATAGTAATTCATGTGTCATTTCCCTGATATGTATTGTACAATTATTACCTAAGTATAATTACTTTATTTCATGTTATTATTATCTACCTAACTTGTCCAATGGGCCAGAACGACCAAGCCCACCAAGCTTTAGGTCTCAACCTTATCCAAAAGAAATATCCTAGCTTTAGATCTCACTATCACTCCCTACCTCTAGATCTCAGTTTCACCCATCACCGCTCTGTGCGGCTGCGCGAACATCTTTGGCGCTGTCGTAGGCGGCTGCGTGAACCGCTCCGGTGCCCTCATCCGCGGTTGCGTGAACATCTACGACGCCCTCGTTTGCGGTTGCGCGAACCGTTTCGGCGCCCTCGACCATGGCTAATTGAACTGCTCTGGCGCTTTCGACCGCGGCTGCGCGAACCCCTCCGGCGCCCTCCAACGCGGTTGTGCAAACCGCTCCCTAGTACCTCCATTGATCAAAATGGTATATGTATGTTAGGAATTTTTGTTCTAAGAGAATAAGGTAGTGTTGTTGGACTCTGTAGGTTAGGAATGTCTAATGCAGAGAATAAGGTACCTAGCTCTTGTCTGGCCGTGCCTCTACCATGCGAGGTATAGTGGTGAGACTAGATCAATAACATGCATGTATGTATATGTGTGAAGTAATATAAGTTCATTTCAAGATTAGATGCCCGAGTTGTAGATAAGTACAGCCTTCGGTATAAGTTTGGCAATGTTTTCTACATGACTAGATTAAGAAGGAGAAACATCAGAAGTATGTTCAGAAGATAGAAATCAACAATCACTTACTACATTTGCACCATGAATAAGAACATCTCCAAAGGAAATATGGTATCTTTCTTATCAAAACAAGTAATTGTTTCTTTCTTCCTATTGGTGTTCATACTTACCACAACCATTAACTGTTTATTTCTTTATATGCAGTACTTTTCATGCCCTTTTCCCGCATGTTTCTCATTCCTTGATACGTCCACTTTGCATCACTATTCTATGTCTTAATTCACTATTATTCATTGATATATTTCGTATTGAGAGGTGATACTTATGTTATTTCATCTATTTTTGCATGGTTGATGACTTTTGGAGCATGGACCGCTGCAGTCAGGATTCTGATGGAAAAGGTGCTGTTTGGAGGCAAAATTCGTGAAGATAAAAAAACCCGAGAAAATATACGGAAAATCCTATTTTTCCAGAAGACTCAGGATGCCAGAAGATGGAGTGGAGGTGGGCCACAGGGGGCCCACACCACCCCATGGTGCGGGCAGGCCTAGGCCGCGCCTGGAGGTGGTGTGGCCGCCCTGGCCCACTCCAGCCTCTCTCCTCTGGCGTATATCATCCCCACGAAACCCTAAGATTCGGGAAGCGACGACTGAAATATTCCGCCGCCTTTGCGGGGCGGAAAACACCGAGAGAGAAAGATCTCTCCGGCAGACAGATTTCTGTCGGGGGAATTCCTTCCCAAAGAGGGGAGATCGTCGCCATCAACACCACCATCAAGCTGGACTTCATCGGGATCATCATCATCGCCACCACCATCATCATCATCAGCACCCTCACCACCATCTCCATATTGCTGTAACAATTGCGTTGAATCTTGCATAGTTCATAGGGGAAACTTTCCCGGTGTTGATTACTCTTTATAGTTGATGCTATTGAGTGAACCATTGAATTATTGTTTATGTTCAGATTGTTATACATCATTATTCCATCGTGTGAGTAGTTTGTTTTGTTCTGGAGGACATGGGAGAAGTCTTGTTGTTAGTAGTGGAGTTGCGTTGAGAAAGATTCAATAGATTGTTATTTAAGTTGTGGTGTACTTTTTCTAGTGGTGTCATGTGAACGTCGACTACATGACACTTCACCTATAAGGGCCTAGGGGAATGCATTGTGTATTTGGCTACTAATCGTAGGGGTTGCCGGAGTGACAGAAACCTGAACCCCCGTTAGGAAACCATTGCACAAGGGACGTAAGGGTCTTAGAGTTTAAAGCTGTGGTTAGGTTTCTACCTTAATTACTTTCTTGTACTTACGGATGTTTGTGAGGGGTATAATCACAAGTATGTATTAGTCTTTGATGGGGCGGTACATTAGCACAGGTTCACCCACACAACACTTAGCAAGCTAAAGAAGATTAATCGACTATATGAAGCGAAAGCACTTGACAGTCTTCCCATGTGTCCTCGAGAATATTTGGTCATCTATAGAAATACAACCGGCATGTCCTTTGCTTCATAAAGGATTGGGCCACTTGCTGCATTTATTCCTACCGTCTTTTATTTACTCGTACTTTGTTTACTTGCTTTATCGAAAACCCCTAAAAATCCGTTTGCTAAGTATTTGCAGAGAATTCCTGATCCATACCACTAGCCAGCACCTTCTGCTCCTCGTTGGGTTCGACACTCTTACTTATCAAAAATACTGCGATACACCCCCTATACTTGTGGGTCATCAAGACTATTTTCTGGCGCCGTTGCCGGGGAGTGAAGTGCTATTGGAGAGTGGAACTGGTAAAGGAAACTTCCACTGTGAGTATTGTTTACTTTTGCTAGTTGCTTTATTTTCGTTATGGATAATTCGCTAAGTTTCTTATTTGGTAATGCTACTACCACTACTAAGGTAGTAGATAAGCCACCACCTGCTGAGAAAGATGTTTTCAAAATACCTACAAGAATTATTGATCGTGTTATGGATAATTACTATGTTGGGGATGGAACTGTCCATCCTGGTGATCATTTACTCTTTATACACGAATTATGCGGGTTGTTCAAGTGTGCAGGTATTACTACAGATCAAGTTAACAAGAAGTTATTCTCATTATCACTGAAAGGAAGAGCTGAGGAATGGTATAAGGGGCTGAAGAATGGTCAAGCTCTAGAATGGGAGGAAATAGTGCCTCTCTTTTATTCAAAGTTTTATCCTCCTAGTGAGATTCATAAAGATAGGAATCAAAATACAACTTTTGGCCTATTGATGGAGAGAGTACAACTCAAGCTTGGGGAAGATTGAAGTTACTAATGTTCAAATGTCCCATTCATGAGCTCCCCAACAATATTATTATCAACAACTTTTATGCAAGGCTCCCTGTACATGACAAGGATTTATTGGATGCCTCTTGTGCTGGATCATTCACTCGTATGGAAGAAGAAGCTAAATCGGACCTTCTAGATCATATTCATAACAATGCTGAAGCTTGGGAGAATGACAAAGGTAGAAAATCGGGTATAAATTATGTCTATGAATGCATTGAATCTTTTAAGGGAACTGATGACTTTCAAAATATTAAAAATGCTTATGGTCTAGACTCTCAAGCTATTGCTTCTTATTTTAAGGCTTTTGCTTCCTACATTGAAGTGCCTAAAAAGAAGTGGAATAAGTATCATGAACCTTATAAAGATATTGCTAAGGGTGTTCCTGCAAGAAATACTGAAGTTTATACTGCTAATCATGTTTTACCTAAACCTTATATTGAGAAAATGCCTTTCCCAGTTAAGGTAAAGGAACATTCTATGATGGCTAGTATGGTAGATGAAAGTATGAATAAAGCTGTTGAACCTGATAAACAAATTGTTGATGAACCTATTATAGAAATGTGAAAGACTTTGTTACTAAATATGAAAAAGAGGGACACACTATCCTTTGTAAGGATACCTCTAATATTGTTTCACATAGCAGTGTTATGAGAGCTAGTATTCCTGTGTTTTCTGTTAGAATAAGTGATCATTGCTATGATGGTCCTTGTGATAGCTATATTGTTAAGTTTATGCATGATACTGAAAGTTACTATGAAAGAGGGAAAAGTGTTCTTATGCATCTCAATAATATCAAGTTTCCTCGTTTTATGCTGAAAGCTTTTATGTTGCACTTCTTTTGCCTTCTTATGCACGTTGCCTCTGGTTTCAATAACTTGTTTGCTTACAAAATCCCCTTGCATAGGAAGTGGGTTAGACTTAAATGTGTGTGTGTTTTTGCTTCTTAATGCTCTCTTTCACTTCAATTCATATCCCTATGAGAGCTTCTTCAAAATTATCATGCCCATCTTAATGGCTATAAAGAAAGAGCTTTATGGGAGACAACCCAATTTGTTTTTGCTTTTAGTTTTTTTTGTTTCTTTGAGTCCTGGAAGTTATTACTTCAGTAATAACTGCTCCTTATCCGTTTTGTTTGGTTTTTGTGTCAAGATCAACCTCTAATGAGAGAGACGTAAGATTTGGGGAAGTTGCTGTCCCGAAACAGATTTTTGTGCTTCACCGTAAAAATTCGTGAGAGATCTCTGTAAGTCGGATTGAGCTATAATTTTTTGTTCTTCTGCCCCAGATTGTTATTTAACTTTCGTTAGTTTGCACTTTTTGATTTAAGAAACAGAACATTTTCTAAAAAATTGATCTTTACCCGCTGGTCTGTTTTGACAGATTTTGCCACTCTTGCATTTGCTTCTTTATTCGATTTCTTTTTTAATTCTTTTTGGGTTTTCAGAAGGAGTTGCTACAGTAGCTTTTGTTTTGATGGTTTTTAGTTGAAGTTGGACTCAAAAGGTTTTATCACTTCACTTATACTAATGTTGCTAATGAGAACTGTGTGAAGTTTTGTTTGAAAGAAATTTCCAGGAAGTGGAGATAATGGTGTAATAAGGAAAAGAAGGGTTTTATGACTCAAGTAATAAGTGTATGAAGATGAAGATATTGATGATTCAAGTGGTGACTCCGGAAGGATCCACTAAATACCAAATTCAGAGACCCGTAGAGTCTGTTTTCAAATAGGTAACAGTTCTCATAAGAAAAGTTCCGCGAAAATACAATCCAACTATATTTTTGCAGTTTTCAGTTTATAAGGAAAGATACGAAGCGAAAAAGGGACGGAAACGGAGCCAGGGTGGCTCACACCACCCTGTGGTGCGGGCCCTCCCCTGACCGCGCCACCAGGTGGTGAGTCCACCCCGGACTCCACCTCCGACTCGTTTTCTCCCAGTACCTTCCTTTTGATATGAAACTCCGTAATATATAACCCCCCAAATCCCCCGAGGTTCGTATATCGTGTTTTCGTCATGTTTTTGTTTCGATCTGTTTCTGCCAGGACATACTCTTTGAAGGTTTAGAAGCACAATGGTGTCTGCCAAGGATAAAGGGAAGGAGCCTATGGAGGAAGACCTCCAAGACCCCGGGCAGGAGAAGGAGATCAAGAGCGAAGGTGAAGAGGAAGAAAAGCACACCGACACTACCATTGCGAGCATTGGAGTGGTGGCAAACCCTGCCAAGATTATTGGAGGGAAGCCTCCTCATCACCATTCAGATCCCTGGTCACTTCCTCCACGCACCAAGAATCCTTTCCACACTCTTATCCATGAGCATCAATATCAGAATATGCCCAAGGGGAAATTACCCTCCAATTGGGATTTGCCTCGTTCTAGCCATGCAGGAAAAGAAGACTTCAAGGAGGAAGAGTGGGGAAAGAATAGCAAGAGCTGGAATTCTCAACACAACATGATCATGAGCCGCATTGAGCAAAATCCACAGCTGATTCGTACTCTCTCTTTCGAGATTGAGGACTTGGGGAAACTGATCAAGGAGCTCATCGAGAGGATACCACCGCCACCAAAGGAGTAATTCGTCATCAGGTTTGGCATCCCCTTGGTTTGTTCCAAGCTTGGGGGAGTGCCGCGGTATCATATCACTATCTTTTATCTTTTTACCTTATTAGTAGAGTCATATCATGAATAGAGGAGTTATTATATAGTATGGTTTGCATTATGGAAGTGTCCCCTCTCTCGTTAGATTTGTATCCCTTGGTGTGATTTTCCGTTATGGAATATTAATGAGAAGTTCTATCATCCACTCTTTTGCATACCTTATATTAGTTTTCAATTCGTGGTTATATGATTGATCTTGTTGTTAGTATTGGTATCACTTTGGGATCATTGAGTTAATTTAGTTGGTTTTGTCAAACCTGGCTCGCTCAGTAGCAACACCTTTTTGAGAGTTGAAAAGAAAAAGATAGAAGTACTCTAGAGAAAAAATAATTTCATCGTCTTTCTTTCTTGATTTGCTCATAAGTCTAGTATTCTCTAGTTAAGATCTTTTGTGCTTCCAAGGAACATTGCATGTTTGTCTTTATCACTTGTATGTTTGGTTGTTTCCTTCAACTCTTGTACTTGCTACCCAGCCTTGCTAGCCAAAAACCTGTACTGAGAGGGATTTCTTCTCGTGCATCCACCTCCTTTAAACCAAAACCCATGCCATTTGTGTCCACCATACCTACCTAGTAGCATTATTGCTATTCCAAGTAAATTCTTGTTTTGTCTACCTCCCAAATTAAACTTGTTATGCGAAAATTAGTGATTAAAGCTCTCACGAACTTGATGGCACACTTTACTTTCTTGCATTTAATAAACCTGAACCATTGTGAACTCTCCATGAAAGTTATATGCTTGCAAATTATAGGCTGGGGATTAGCAGAACCGTGTTGTCATGGGGAACGCTTTCAACACTTGTAAATATATACCCAGTTGATACCTTGCTCTTTTGTTTGCGGATGTCATCGGTGTGAAATAAAAGGGGAGCTTGTAAGTCCATGGAGTTATGTATGTGTGTTAGAGAAACGCCTGGGCCGCTGGTCTAATCCATGCTGACATGGTGGAAACCTGCAGTGTAACCATAATGATATCTATGCAGCATTCTTCTTATTAAAAAGAGAGAGATAGCTATTGAGAAAAATAAAAGAAAAAAAGAGAGATACTATGAAAAGAGGAAAGAGAGAAAAAGCATAATTTTCCCATGGTAAATAAGGAGATTGTTGAGATACTCATTGTCTGCTTGCCTTGTCATTTTGATATGGGGATTCTTCCGTATAATCGGGCAAGGGGTACCCCGTTGGCGGTTCTCAATGATACGCACATACTTACGATGACAAGAACTTACCGGTAACTAAAGTTGAGTAGCATGAGGAGCGGCCCTCGTACTCAAGGGACTTGGGATCTTCAGTTTATAGTCTGTCAAGCATATAACTCAGATTGGACCTCACTTTCACCTTAATCACCTAAATATGCCTATGATAGGGGCAATGAGAGCTGAAAGCTAGTAAGTATCATGATTTTTGGGAGCTCTTTATGAGACTTGCAATCCCTGCTTCACTCTTTGAAGGGCCTTTTCTTTTACTTCGTAGCTGAGTCAGTAAACCTATTCCCTTCTATCTCAGAATCACGTTTCTTATGTTCCTTGTTTTGCACGTTGCTCTTATCCTAATGTTTACTACTTTGAAAGCTATCATTGAAAAACCAGCTATTTGTGAACTCCAGCAAATTATCAACTATTCTTCGACCAAGAGCTAAGTTTGCCATTACCAATTATGATTCACTTTATGTATCTTTATTGTGTTTCCTTTACTCATTGCAAGTTGAGTTATTTAATAGTGAGTTGTCTTCTATTATGATCTATGTATTTGATGAATGTGATGCTTCTTGTCCGTATTCTTTTATCGACTCTTTACTCCATAAACTTGAGGCCATGTTTATTAAGCTCAGTTTCGCTTGGGGACAAGCGAAGTCTAAGCTTGGGGGGAGTTGATACGTCCATTTTGCATCACTATTATATGTCTTAATTCACTATTATTCATTGATATATTTTGTATTGAGAGGTGATACTTATGTTATTTCATCTATTTTTGCATGGTTGATGACTTTTGGAGCATGGACCGCTGTAGTCAGGATTCTGATGGAAAAGGTGCTGTTGGAGGCAAAATTCGCGAAGATCAGAAAATCCGGGAAAATATATGGAAAATCCTATTTTTCCAGAAGACTCAGGATGCCATAAGATGGAGTGGAGGTGGGCCACAGGGGGCCCACACCACCCCATGGCACGGGTAGGGCTAGGCCGCGCCTGGAGGTGGTGTGGCCGCCCTGGCCCACTCCACCATATCTATTCTGGCGTATATCATCCCCACGAAACCCTAAGACTCGAGGAGCAACCACAGAAAGATTCCGCCACCTCTGCGGGGCGGAAAACACCGAGAGAGAAAGATCTCTCCGGCAGACAGATTTTTGCCGGGGGAATTCCTTCCCGGAGAGGGGAGATCGTCGCCATCAACACCACCATCAAGCTGGACTTCATCGGGATCATCATCATCACCACCACCATCATCATCAGCAGCACCCTCATCACCATCTCCATATTGCTGTAACAATTGCGTTGAATCTTGCATAGTTCATAGGGGAAACTTTCCCGGTGTTGATTACTCTTTGTAGTTGATGCTATTGAGTGAACCATTGAATTATTGTTTATGTTCAGATTGTTATACATCATTATTCCATCTTTGAACATGATCCATATGATGTCGTGTGAGTAGTTTGTTTTGTTCTGGAGGACATGGGAGAAGTCTTGTTGTTAGTAGTGGAGTTGCGTTGAGAAAGATTTAATAGATTGTTATTTAAGTTGTGGTGTACTTTTTCTAGTGGTGTCATGTGAACGTCGACTACATGACACTTCACCTATAAGGGCCTAGGGGAATGCATTGTGTATTTGGCTACTAATCGTAGGGGTTGCCGGAGTGACAGAAACCTGAACCCCCGTTAGGAAACCATTGCACAAGGGACGTAAGGGTCTTAGAGTTTAAAGCTGTGGTTAGGTTTCTACCTTAATTACTTTCTTATACTTACGGATGTTTGCAAGGGGTATAATCACAAGTATGTATTAGTCTTGGATGGGGCGGTACATTAGCACAGGTTCACCCACACAACACTTAGCAAGCTAAAGAAGATTAATCGACTATATGAAGCGAAAGCACTTGATAGTCTTCCCATGTGTCCTCGAGAACATTTGGTCATCTATAGAAATACAACCGGCTTGTCCTTTGCTGCATAAAGGATTGAGCCACTTGCTGCATTTATTCCTACTATCTTTTATTTACTCGTACTTTGTTTACTTGTTTTATCAAAAACCCCTAAAAATCCGTTTGCTAAGTATTTGCAGAGAATTCCTGATCCATACCACTAGCCAGCACCTTCTGCTCCTCGTTGGGTTCGGCACTCTTACTTATCGAAAATACTGCGATACACCCCCTATACTTGTGGGTCATCATTCCTCACATTCGTGAAGATCACGGTGGCAATGAGACCATCGAAGAAGTTCATGTGAAGCATGGAAATGATGGTACTTTCATCTTGACTTCAAATTGGGCAGATTGTGTTGTTCAGAAGCAGTTGTAGGAAGGAGATGTTTGTACCTTCGAGTTTAAAGCTAAGAAGGGCTATTTGGTCGTGATAGTGCATAAAATCTAAGTCAGTTCTTATGAAATTGTTAGTTAGTTTTTAGAGATGTATGTGAACTAGATTGGGCGACGAACTTGCATCTGAACTATATATATGTATCACTTTGTTTTGTGATCTGATTTTCTGTATATTACGAGTTTCTCTGATTTTCTTTATGTGATCTATATACTAAACGTCCTAGATTAATTATCAATTTAATTATATTGCTATACATGAACGCATCCACTGAGATATATCAGAGTAGACAGTATCTTTATGTCGTCGTCTCACAGCTTCCCACCTAAGGCTAGTTCGGCGGATCACGTTGTGCCGCGCCAAAAAATTCGCCGCCGTTTGTGAATCCCTGACGCCGTTATATGTGCCGGTTTTTTTGTCGCGCCAGCGCAAGCGCGACGACTAAGGTTATGCCTCGAGGTCCATAAGTGCTAGCGCCCGAGCTCCGTGTTGTAGTGTTTCTGAACTAATTTTTGAATTATGGATTACATGGCTCTTATAGTATACTACATATGGAAATTTCTATACAATACCATTGTGTGTTCAGTCATTTTTTAATGCAATTTTTTATGAATGTTTGAGATTTTTGCACACAGAGTTATTGCTCCATTTTAATCAATTTTCACTTGTCGCCTTTGTATAGATATTTCAACGATGCCTCCAAAGAAGCACAAAGAAGATGATGGATCGTTCGATGTTGAAGAAGGGGTAATGCTTCGTTTCATTCTTATCCTATGTTGTTGTTGACCTTTTTTACATCTATTGATTATGGATGATTATATTCAATATTGTTTGCTGTCAACTTTCTCATTGTTGCATTTATTCAATTTTCCCCTCATATATGGTGGCATTTTATATTTGTACGACATGGCATTTTTATGATCATCATTGCTGGCAGGTTTCCACTTTTGTTGCATCATCCATTTACCTTTTCTCTATGCATTTTTATATCAAACTTTTTTGGTTGCATATTTTACCTATAACACGTGGATTTTTATATCTGGCAACCATGGCATTTCATATTCATCATCTGTGGCAATTTTCATTTTCTACGTACACTCTTCATTTTATATTTTTATGTGCGTGTCATAATTTAATGAGTTTGACATTTATTTTCAGGATAAGAAGCGGAACAGGGCATCAACTGCATCCCTGGTTTCCCTGTAAAATGGGTTCATCCCAGGCCAAAAGAATGCCATTGTGCAGATGGGTTTCAGATCCATGAATCACATAACCCGTCTCAATATGGATAACAATTTATGTCTTTGGCTTGGTCATCGATATGATCCCGGTAGCCAGACTTTGGTGATCCCAGGCCAGGGAAGGATAAATCTCGATGAGGCATCGGTGTTTTGCACCTTGGGTATACTGAGAGGCCCCATCCTTGTACCGTACATCAATGATCAGAAGCTAGAGAGCAAGATTTTTGCATGGTTGTTTCCTGATATTGGTGGATTCGAACCCAAGTTTACATATTTGTGGGAATATCTATCGTCTCAAATCAAGACACATGGGCCTAGGTTTAAGATTATGTATCTCATGTACCCTACAACATGGTTTACCCTATGATGGTATTTCCCTTTTTCAATGCTATTTTTCCTTCCATTTTTTGTTTTATTTTGAGTTGTTTACCCCAAGTGTCAATTTATACGTAAATGCCATGGCAATTTTTCTATTTGCGCAGGATAGGTACAAAGAAGCCCATAATATGAACTTCTGCAAGTTAGTGTCCGACAAGCTGCATTATGCACAGGTGTGTAATTTTTTTAATAAGGGGATCCATCTACATCTAATTCTATGCATGCATTATTCTGGTTCCACTCTAACTCTTTTACGATGTTATTGTCTATGGTCAATACTTTTAATGCTTGTTTATTTTGCTAATTCATATCTTCTTTTGGCATCCTCTTTTTCTTTGTTCTTTTCGTGTTTGGTTTTTTCAGCTAGTTTACCTTTGACCATATGTGTCTTGATAGTTTCTCATTTAACATCCCAAGGGAGAAGTTTGCTTGTGAAGCTTGGTCGAATGAGTGGATTGAAAATGTTTTAGAAGATGTCTTAAAGGAAGATGGAAAAGATGGAAAAGTGTATGGCAGGCTTGAGGTAGCAGTTGTTTTCATGTCATTGTTGTTATCCTTGGTTGTTATCCACCTTTTTTGTTTTTATGCTTGGTCATTAATGTTTACTATACTTGGCATGTGTAGTTAAAATAGGTTGGAAACTTTAATTTATATTAGGTTCTGTTTTTATGACATGTTTTATGTTGTGACTGTGATGGAAAAACATGTATTATGATTTCATTCTTTGTCTTTCCCAGCAACTATAGTCTAATCATGGTGGCATCTTTCTTGTTATTGGTGTCTTAATCCTACTTTACTGTTTTAATGTTATTTTATCTTTTGTATGTTACCCATGCTATGTTTTCATTCCTGCTTGATTTTTTGTGTTTACTTTACATGTCATGTATAGTTAAAATAGGTTGGCAACTCCATTGTATTCTTGTGTTGATTGCATTTTCTATTTTGACTATAATGTCTAAATATGTATGGTAATATTTTCCTTGTCTACCTGGAAAATATAGTCTAATCTTTGTGGAAATTTTACTTTTGTTATGTCTGATGGCATTTATATAATAGTATGCATGGCTACACATGTCTTATTTATCTTTTCTTCTTCTTTTTGCAGTTAGTAAGTGAGTATGCACTTAATTACAGCTATTTTGGTAGCATTGAAGGGTTTAATAAGTGGATGGATGTGTACTTCATGTTCCTTTTTAACTATTCCATCCTTTTTCATGTCCTTTTTATGCTAATAGCTTATGCGTTCCTTTTTTGTGTTTTGTAGGTCTATGCATAATGTTGAACTAATTCTAGGTCCTTTTCTATCCGGAATGACATTTTTCTTGGTAGCCTTATGCAATCTATGACTGGGATGACCCTGGTAGACAATGAAACTTTGTCGCAGTAGTTCTTTCGTTTCACTAACGGATCTTCCACATATTCTCATCTTAGGCGTGGGAGGTATATGGGGCGTGACGTCAATGAAGGCATCCATATTGAAGAGCTTGTTGACAAGAGGGATGAGGAGGAATCTTCATGGGGTGGTCCTGATGATCAAAGCGATGATCCTGATGATTCAGACGGTGTAGCTGTTGATGCAGCTGATGATGATGAAACCAAAGAAGATGACAAAGACGCTGATAAATACGAACTTGTGCTTCACTAGAAACGGAAAATTGTTAACCAAGCAGTGAAAAGAAAGGTTATCAAAACCCTTGGCACTGACGAGCTCAAGATTAAAACTGCACTATCAAGCCCAAAAACTGCTAGTGATGGTGGCAGGTATCACATTTTTTTCATGGCATTTTTTATAAAATACATTGGCATTTTATGAGAGTAATAGATGGCATTTTTAGTTACATGATATATCTCACATTGTTATGTGAGTCATGTATTGCTTTTCAGTTATGTATATTGTGTGTATTCAACTCACTTTTACCTATGTGTTTGTATGGCTATTTTTTGTAGTATTGCCCCAACTGCTGCTAAGATGCACCCGGTGAAGACCACGAAACCGAAACCTGCTACGATTACAATCGAGAACAACATGCAAAGGTTCCTGCCATGGTGCAAAAGTCTCAACGTGGGAAGGCTGTAGTGGAAGATGCTCCAACATTCAATCATGTTCTAGTTCCACCGCATGCAAAGAAATTGTATGTTATGTTTTTGTGATTGGCATTTTTCATTATGTTTGTTGCGTTGGTCCTTTTAAAACTTTTAGTGTAAATATCACATGGTTATTTAATTCCAATGACTATGACAATTATCATTTCATTTCTATGGGATTTTTTAATACTATACATCTCTGTCATTTTTTATGTTCGTTCGTAATGGATTTTTCTGTTATCCCTGCATGGCATTTTTCATGTTATTTATCTATGGCATTTTTACTATTTGTTTACAGAGTTTTATTTGTATGATGGTGCAGTTGTTCTCCTAGGAAACCATTGGACATTAAAAGCGTGGTAGCTTCGCGTTGCTCTCGTCGTCTAAACAAGCTCCCCGGACTTGAAGAATCTGATGACAATTTCATGGATCCTACTGGAGCGGCAAACAAGAGGTAGCATGCTGAGTGCATACCTTGATACTCTTGTATGACAAGTTTAAATGCTAGTTTATACTTTTGTATGATGGAAATTTCCACCAACAATTAGTGGTATTCTTATTGCTTCTTATCTGGCAGTTTATACTCTTGTATGATGGCAATTTCTTTTCTTATGTACCCTTTTTCTAAGTTATATTATTTATTTATTGTCTTGTTTTCAGTGAACCATCTGAAGTTCTCAATGTCGTGAAAAAGTACATGCGTAGAAGAAGGGGTGTTAATAAGAAGAGGGTGACCGTCAAATCTAGCAAGGCTTCCAAAACTACCAATCCTGACCCCTGTGTTCTAGCGGCTGCCCCAACTGTGATCCTGTTGTTGAAAATGTTGACGCTGACAAGGTAAGACCAACAACCAATGATGTTCCTCCATCGGGAGATGTCGGTACTGCAAAGGAAACTACTCCTGATGCCATAGAAGGGCTTGTATATTAAAACTATTGCCCCTGTAGTGAACATCGATGCCCCTGTCTCTATGCCTACAACCAGTGTTGGCGGTGTACCTGTCACTGATGCTCCAGCCAGCAATGTCGATGTACCATCAGGTGATGTTGCTGGTATTGTTGGAGACACCACTGTTTGTGAGTCAACCATATCTAAAAAGAATACTGTGAGAACAAAAGTTGTTGTCAAGCATGGTAAAGGTAACGCTGCAGTGGCTCTGGAAAAATGTCTTCACTCAGATGGTCACAATCCCAAAATCATGCCAGCCAATGAATCGTCCAAGACTGCCGCTGTATATGCTGGTTGTCCCAAGGGCTCCAATGCCAAATCCACTGACTTGGAAATGGCAGCTACTGATTCCCTAAATGGCACTGCAGGCCAGGCTGAGGGTACTATTACTACTGCAGCTTTACCCCCGCACCACTCTTCTCTAGTTATAAGGTCAAAGGTGAAAGAATCGGCAGATACTCCCTCTGTGCATGTCACTGGAGGTGATATTGCTATTTCTGTTTCGGTTGCCGTGTGTTCTCATGGATCCCGACTGTCTGCGATTTTCAACCCCAAGTTAGATGCACCTTCACCAGTAGATGACAAATTAGCTGGCGGACTATTGCCCGCCTCGCCTGTCACCAGCATGAAATTAAGGAGAGAGCTTATTAAAAAGAACCTGATGAAGTTTACACCTCCCAGTTGCAGTCTCGGTATGTCACCTACCCCTCCACCTATTGCTGATACGATGGTTGCTCTGGAATCGTACGTCCTCGCCGATCAAGTTGCCGATGTACCCATGTCAAAGCATGTTCCTGAAGGTGTGAGTGTCCATGCCCAAGCAATTATTGTAGATTGAGGTATCACTCTTCCTCGTACCAAGGTTTTTATATTCACTTAGTATGACATTTTCATATGTTTATGCTTGGAATTTTTGTGTGAAACATTTGCATATGGTTCATTTTTTTGTAGTTCAGTTACTTTTTCTTTTTATATGCTTATCTTGGTTTTTCATTGGTCATTAAACTCTTTCATTGCACTAGAATCCCAGGAGCATGCACATACCTGGATAAGTATAGACGATGAAAAAATGATTATTGTCGATAGTGAACCAATCCTTATAGATTCAGGTGTCCATACTCTTTTTCTTTTTCTAATACTTCAGCATATTTTTTAACATCTTGATGTTTTTACTATTCTTGGTATGTTATTTTTACTTTCCTTTTTGCATGGTAACTTTACTGCATACGGAATGGTATTTCTACAATATATATCATGGCAACTATGTGAATATTTTTTACATAATAGTTTTTTATTGACTGTTTGTTTAGCCCTACTTCTTCTTTTTCTTTCTTGATTATAATTTTATTTTCTTTACCATCTCCCTAGAATACCAAGAGTGTACCCCAGCGGATACAACTATAGTTGTTGCAAGTCCAAGGTTCTGTGCTAAAAGTAAGACACATGTGGCTGATGTTCGCCCTACAAGGGTTATATTATCAAACAGAAGGTCCAAAAGTTTGGTGCCCAACGCTATCTTATGGCGACCAAGCAGGAAGAGCATCTTTATAACATGGTAAAAAGATATGAAGTTGCATGGGAAAGTAGTGATCATGCAAATAAGATCAATGAGTATGAAATTCTTTTTCCATTCTATCGTTTCTTCTGTCTTTCAGTCTTAAAGGCATAAATTAAAAGTATCATAATCTCTTCACAAAGTTTCTTCATGTTCATTTTGTATACATGACATCTTATGCTTTCTGTTCATGGTTTCTTTTGTGAACCATGAATGGAATTTTTTATACCAATCATCCCATGACATTTTTTGTTTGCCATATATCGCACTTTTTAGTACACCAGCTATGGTATTTATATTTAACAGTCTCTATCACTTTTTGTCTTATCCATCCATTTGCATTGTTTAGTATTACTCATCCATATCATTTTTCTACTTAACAATCCATGGCATTTTATATTAACCACCCATGCCATTTATGCTAACCATCCATGGCATTTCTTATGTTTTCACTCTATTCTTTTTAGTACACCGGCTATGGTATTTATATCTAACCATCTTTGGCACTTTTTATCTTATCCATCCACTGCATGTTTTTGGTATTACCCATCCATGTCATTGTCTCTACTTAATAATTCATGGACTTTTATGTTAACCACCCATGAAATTGTGTGCTAACCATCCATGACATTTCTTATATTTTCGCTCTGTTCTTTTTTAGTACACCAGCTATGGTATTTATATTTAACCATCTTTGGCACTTTTTATCTTTATCCATCCATTGAATTTTTTGCTATTACCCATCCATGTAATTTATCTACTTAATAATCCATGGCAGTTTATGTTAACCACCCATGACATTTTTATGCTAAGCATCCGTTTCTTTTCTTATGTTCTCACTCTGTTAGTTTTTAGTACACAAGCTATGGTATTTATATTTAACCATTTCTAGCACTTTTATCTTATCCATCCATTACATCTTTCTGGTATTACCCATCCATCTAATTTCTCTACTTAACAATCCATGGCATTTTATGTTAACCACCCATGACATTTTAAGGTACCCATCCATGGAAACTTCTGTAACCGTTTGGATGACTTTTTATATCATAATTTTCATGATGCCACTCAACTACATAATGTTCATTTTATATGACCACACCATTTTTCCTTTTTTCTCTGACATTATATGTTTTTTTTGACAGTTCATGTTTCGACAGAAATCACATAATACAGACTAAGGGAATGGGTTCAATAGACTTGGATCTCTAGCTTCCCAGGTCAAACTAGGTGGTCATCTTGGTTCAAATCTGCTCACATTAGCTATTGAGTACCTTCAGCAGTATCCACCCTAGACTAATAAACATATATTGAATTATGAGGTCGGTGTGAAGCTGACGGATGGTAATTATGATCATCCCATAATCAAGAGAGAATTTCGTACTAATGCTGACTACAAGTTTACTCGTAAAGATTTCGTGAGTCTTTTCTTTTTTTGGAACCCCTTTTTCTGTTTTCTGGTTTTCATTTGTGTTTGGCAATTTACTGCCTTTCTTTTGTGTATCTTTTTTATGCTTGATTGAGCATGGAAACTTTATCTATCTATATTTTTCACTTCACATATGTCTATCTTGACAAGATGATGTTACCTGTTAATCATAAACTGTCAACGGGTAAAAACCCTTCAGCTCACTGGTTTTGTGTATTAGTCAATACCAAGAGCGGGAGATTTGAGGTACTTGATTCACTTCACGGTGGTGATAATGAGGCGATGTGTGCGTATGCATCAAAAATTATCAATCATATTAAAGCGGCATGGAAGCATCACAACATAGGATCAAGGGTGCAGACATCTAATTATCCAACAATTTATCCAGACTTGCCACGATAGGACAATGGGTTAGTGCATTTTCTTTTTGCGTTTCCATTTTTCCCTTTTTTGTCATTAAATCTGAACCTCTATCAATGTTACTTAATGTTTCTACACCATTTTTTTTATGTATTTTGTGCACTATGCAGTGATGACTGTGATATGTATTGGAGTTCTTTGTTCATTAGCTTGCATGTGGTATCTCCGCCCTATCACCCATAGATATTGTTGATGTGCGCAAGGTCTAGACGCACAAGTTGATCAACTCTACGACATTCAACACTAACACCAATGACAAGACCTTCATCGAGGATAACATTAAGGTTCTTCACACAAAGTATAAGAGGTTTTAGGGGGTTCGATGAGGTAAATCCATCTCTTGTCGACTACTGTATGCATTTTTTGCACATGTTAGTCATAGTTTCTATATATTTGACATTATATAATTATACACCTTGGTATTTAAATCAGTTTCGGTTCTGGCATTTTATAACCAACAGCCCTGGCAACTATTGCAGTTTTTAGGTTGTACATATTATACACCTTGGTATTTATATCACTTTCTGTCCTGACATTTTATAACCAACAACCTTGGAAACTATTGCAGTTTCTAGGTTGTACATAGTATACACCTTGGTATTTGTATCAGTTATGTGCTGGAATTTTATAACCAGCAACCCGGATTTCTATTTTGTAGTTTTAGGTTGTACATAGATACACCTTGGCATTTGTATCAGATCTATCCTGCCATTTTATAACCAACAGTCGTGGCATCTATTTGCAGTTTTTAGGTTGTACATAGTATACAGCTTGATATTTATATCAGTTCTATCCTGGCATTTTATAACCAATAGCCCTGTCATCTATTTGCAGTTTTTAGGTTGTCCATAGTATACACCTTGGTATTTATATCAATTTTTCCCTAGTATTTTATAACCAACAGCCGTAGCATCTATTTTGTAGTTCTTAGGTTGTACACAGTATACACCTTGGTATTAATATCAGTTCCGTCCTAGCATTTTATAACCAACAGCCTTGGCACCTATCTTGCAGTTCTTAGGTTGTACATAGTATACACCTTGGTATTTATGTTAGTTCTGTCCTGGAATTTTATAAACAATAGCCCTGACATCTATTTTACAGTTTTTAGGTTGTACATAGTATACACCTTGGTATTTATATCAATTATGTCCTGACATTTTATAACCCACATCCCTGACATCTATTTTGCAGGTTTTAGCTTGTACATAGTATGCACCTTGGTATTTATACCAGTTATGTCATGGCATTTTATAACCAATTGACCTAGCAACTATTTGCAGTTTCTAGGTTGTACATAGTTGGGTTTTATTTTTGGGTGTGTGAAAACATGCTGGCATTCTTGCTTGCAATTCATGCTGGCAATTGGTAGAAATGCAACATAAAATAATTTAAAGAAATATCTCTTGAATGATCCAAATTACAATAATTTCTTCCTAGAACATCATTTTAAGCTTACGAGAACTAAAACATGACAACTTTATATGTGAGAATGATGGCAATTCTTGCCAAAATCTGGTGGCATTTCATGTAGTTTCTGGCTTCTTTAGCTTCATGTGCATTCAAGCTCTCCTGGCTTTGTGTGTGAGTTTTGTAGAGCACTCTTTCGAAACGTGCCCTACTTGCTTGCATATGGTGTGATGTCTACGCACTTCTATTCTTATAGACAGTTGTTGGGCCTCCAAGTGTAGAGGTTTGTAGAACAGCAGCAAGTTTTCCTTAAATGGATCACCCAAGGTTTATCGAACTCAGGGAGGAAGTGGTTAAAGGTATTCCCTCTCAAACAACCCTGCAATCAAGATACAAGAAGTCTCTTGTGTCCCCAACACCCAATACATTTGTCAGGTGTATAGGTGCACTAGTTCGGCGAAGAGATAGTGAAATACAAGTGGTATGGATATAAGACAACGGTGCGAGAAAATAGATTGATGGCGTGGAAGAGACTAAAGGAAAACTGAAATAAAGATGGAAGCAACCAAAACATGTAACAGATCTAGTAGCAAACAGTGTATCAATGCTTAGAAACAAGGCCTAGGGATCATACTTTCACTAGTGAACACTCTCATATAAATATATTCTCTTTATTATACTACTCTTAACTACTCTCCGGTTGGACACTCTAATCGATGGTAGGGCTATAACATCACACCTCAAAGTTCATATTTCCCGTCTAGAAAACCCCACACTGTCACCTTGAGCACTAGATGGTTCCAACAAACACCACAATTTCATAAAGACATCCAACTCCAAATATAACTCATAACAAGTATTTGTAATCTCTAGCCTAAGTGCCACCATGGTGTGCACGCTGTCACTTTCACACACATGGGGAGAGCAGAGATCTATTAAAGCACTTGAGTAGCAAGGTAGATCTACTTGATTACAAAGCTCATGACCACAATATGATCATGCATAGAGAGAGAGAGATGAACACATAGCTACCGGTAGAACCCTTAGCCTCGAGAGAGAACTACTCCCTCCTCATCATGGGAATCAGCAATGGTGATGGAGATGGTGGTGGAGATCGATGGAGATGGCTCCGGGGGCACTTCCTCGTCCCGGAACGGTGCCGGAACTGAGACTTTCTGTCCCCCGAATCTCCCCTTCGCTGGCGGCGGCACTGCGGAACTTTTCGTGGATTTCTGATTGACGATTTAGGGTTTTGGTATCGGGAGGCTCTTATAGGCAAAGGAGGCAAAATCAGTGGCCAGCCAGGGGCCCACACCATGCCCTGGCGTGGCATGGGGGGACCCACGCCTAGGGGCGGTCTGGCCACCTTGTGGCCCCTCTCCGGCTCTCCTTCTGGCTCCGTGAATCTTCTAGGAAAATATCAACTTAGGCTTTTGTCCGGTCCAATTCCGAGAATATTGATTTTCTGACTTTCCTAGAACCAAAAACAGCAGAAAACAAGCAACTGGCACTATGGCTCTTGTTAATAGGTTAGTCCAAGAAAGTCTATGAAAAGTACTCCAAAGTTGGAACAAAACATAAGAAAGTAGATAAAACCAAGCATGGAACATCAAAAATTATAGATACATTTGCAATGTATCAACATCCCCAAGCTTAACTCATGCTCGTCCTCGAGTAGGTAAGTGATAAAAAGAAAGAATAATTTTTGAGGTGACATGCATCATCATAGACTTGATCAAAGTATTTGTAAAACATTCAAAGCTGGGATCATAGTACTTCAACATAGCATGAAAGATATAGTTCTAACAATACAACAAAGCAACTATGTTGCAACATGAAAAAGCACAAACAAAAGATTCATGAATAACAATGCTTTGCAAGACGTTTGTTTGTTTCACATAAAGGAAACATAGCATAGTGGCATTCAGCTTGTCCCTCATAGAGTAGCAGATATAAATGCATAGGACACCTTCAAAGTTCATAAGAGTGACTAGATACAAATAGTTTAAAACAAGCAATATCAAGTTATGCATCAATCAACTAGTCTTGGGACAATGCACATAGAACTAAGAATGGCCACTATGCTCTCAAAGTAGGTGCATAAAGATAGAAGGCGGAGACTGAATATATAAGTGGAAGAAAGGCCTTCATAGAAGGAAGTAGGGATTCAAGTCTCATAAAGAGCTTCCAAAAATTATGGTACTTATAGCTTTCAGCTCTCATTGCTCCTATCATAAGCATCTTGAAGTGATTAACGTTAAAGTGAACAAACTATGGAGTATATGCTTGACAAAGTATAAGTTGGAAATCTCATGTCCCTTGAATACGAGGTCCACTCCTCATGCTACTCAAGTTTAGTCACCGGTAAGTTCTTGTCATCGTAAGTACATGTGTATCATAGAGAACCGCTAATGGGGTACCCCTTGCCCGATGATATAGAAAAATCTCCATATCAAAATGACAAGGCAAGCAGACAACGAGCATCTCAGCAATCTTCTTATTTACCATGGGAATACGGTGCTTTTTTCTCTCTTTCCTCTTTTCATAATCTCTTTTTTTTCTCTTTTTTTCTCAATTTCTGACTCTTTTTTTATAAGAAGAATGCTTCATAGACAGCTCATTATGGTTACGCTGCAGGTTTCCACCATGTCAGCATGGATTAGACCAGCGGCCCAGGCGTTTCTCTGACACATATACATAACTCCATGGGCTTACAAGCTCCCCTTTCATTTCACACCGACGACATCCATATACAAAAGAGCATGATATCAACTATGTACAAGTACCAAGTGCAATGTTGAAAGCGTTTCCCATGAAAGCATGGTTCTGCTAATTCCCAACAAATAAGTACAAGCATATACAACATAGACGACACAATGGTTCAAGTTTATTAAGGGCAAGAAAAGTAAAGTGTGCCATCAAGTTCGTGAGAGCTTTAATCACTAGTTTTCTCATAACATGTTTAATTTGGAAGGTAAACAAAAACATGAATATACTTGGAATAGCATAAGCTAATAGGTAGCTATGGTGGACTCTTTGGAATAACTTGGTTTAAGGAGTTGTATGCATGAGTGGAACTCATACTTTGTTGTGGAGGCTAGCAAAAGACTGGGAGCGACAAATTAAGAGAGCAATAATGGCCATAATCATGCAGAGCGACAAAACATCATTAATCAAAGCATAAAGTGATACTACAAGTTGAAAACTAAAGGATCATAAAGGCTATGGTGACTTGAGATATTCATAACATGGTGTGAGCATGCGCCAAGTCAACCCAAATAAAACATCGAAGGAGAATACCACTATACTATGCTTTAATATGCTAAAACAACGCATGATCCTTCCAAGGCACATTAAACAATCTCAATTGTTTATAATAATTCATGCTACAACAAAGAATACTAAGCATAAAGCCAAAACAATATCAAGCATGGCAGGACAAAGCATAGGCCACAGTCAAAAACAAGCTCTCTTTACCACTTAAGCATTAACTTTCCTACTCTTTCGCAAACTAAACCAAACTATTTGAAAACCAATGTATGAAAGAGGGGTCGAACCAATTTATTCAGCAAACTAAGAAAATCAAAGAAAACGAAAAAAACGAAAACGAAAAATAAGACGCTCCAAGAACAACACAACCGTGCATGAAACAATAAAAATGAAGCGTTTAGAAGAAACCTGAGATTTTTATTGTGAAGAGGGGGATGCCTTGGGCATCCCCAAGCTTTGACGCTTGTACTTATTGGATATTTCTTGGGTTAACACGCGTGGCATCCCTAAGATTGAGCTTTAGTCCATCCTTCATCTCATTACTCATTCCTTCCATACACCTGAAGTTTTTCCTTCATACAAAACTTCACACAATCCTTATTAGCAACATTAGTGCACTCAAGATAATAGGTCTTAAGGTATAGTTCTAACACCAAATAAACTTCCATTGGAACACTAGCTACTGTAGCACTTCCCTCAAAAAGCTTAATTCCTGAAAAGTACTCAAAAAGGGACCAACAAGAAACAAATGCAGAAAATGGCAGAAATCTGTCAAAACAGAACAACAGGTAAAGACGAATTTTTTCAAAGACCTTCTGTTACTCAAATCAAAACGTGTTGAACTAACTAAAGTTAGATAACAACCTGGGACAGAAGCACAAAAGTTCACGCCTCAAAAGGACGTACAGAGATTTTACATGAATTTTTACGGTGAAGCACAAAAATCTGTTTCGGGACAACAACTTTCCCAATCATTACTTCTCTCTCATTAGAGGTTACTCTTGGCACAAAAAGCAAATAAAAAGATAAGGAGCAGTTATTACAGAGGTAATAACTTCCACGACTCAACTAAAACTTTTGGGTTATCTCCCAATAAGTACTTTTGTTTAACGCCTTTAAGTTAGGCATGATAGTTTGAGAAGATGCTCACATAACAAATATGAATTGAAGTAAAAGAGAGCTTCAAAACACATTTAAGTCTAACCCACTTCCTATGCATAGGAATCTTGTAAAGAAACAAGTCATGAAAGCACAAGGCAACAAGCATAGGAAAGAAAAATAAGTGCAACTTCAAGACTTTCAACATAAAGAGGGGAAACCTAATATTATTGAGATGCATAAAACCATGTTTCCCTCTCCCATAATAACTTTCAGTAGCATCATGAATAAAATTAACAATATAACTATCACATAAAACATTCTTATTATGAGCCACATGCATATAATAATTATTACTCTCCAAATAAGCATAGTCATTCTTATTAATTGTAGTGGGAGTAAATTCAACAAAATAGCTATCATTATTATTCTAATCACCATAATCATAAAATATAGGAGGCATATTGTAATCATAATTAATTTCCTCCTCAATAGTAGGTGGACTGAAAATATCATATTCATCATTGTAATCATCATATATTGGAGGCATAGTATCATCAGAGTAAATTTTCTCCTCTAAAGATGGGGGACTAAAAATATCATTTTCATCAAAACTAGCTTCCCCAAGCTTAGACTTTTCCATAGCATTAGCAATAATGGTGTCCAAAGAATTCATACTAACAAAATTTCTATTAGCATGCAAATAAAGTTCCATAGGTTTTTTAATTTTCTCTTCAAACACTTCATGTCATAACTCAAGATAAATACTATAAAGCTCTCTAATTTTGTTGTTGTTTTCCATTAAGCCTAACTAGTGAAAACAAGAAACAAAAAGACAAAATTGCAGAATCTAAAGGAAATAACTTTGAGCACTCACACCGGAGGATGTGAGTACCTTTTACCTTACCTCCCCGGTAAAGGCGCCAGAAAAAAGGCGTTTGCCATGGGAGGTTCTTCTTCTTTCATCCTCCGGTGTGAATACCTTTTTACCTTACCTCCCCGACAACGGCGCCAGAAAATAGCTTGATGTCTACGCACTTCTATTCTTATAGACAGTTGTTGGGCCTCCAAGTGCAGAGGTTTGTAGAACAGCAGCAAGTTTTCCCTTAAGTGGATCACCCAAGGTTTATCGAACTCAGGGAGGAAGTGGTCAAAGGTATTCCCTCTCAAGCAACCCTGTAATCAAGATACAAGAAGTCTCTCGTGTCCCCAACATACCCAATACACTTGTCAGTTGTATAGGTGCACTAGTTTGGCGAAGAGATAGTGAAATACAAGTGGTATGGATATAAGACAATGGTGCGAGAAAATAGATTGATGGCGTGGAAGAGACTAAAAGAAAACTGAAATAAAGATGGAAGCAAGCAAAGATGTAACAAATCTAGTAGCAAACGGTGTATCAATGCTTAGAAACAAGGCCTAGGGATCATACTTTCACTAGTGAACACTCTCATATAAATATATTCTCTTTATGATACTACTCTTAACTACTCTCTGGTTGGACACTCTAATCGATAGTAGGGCTATAACAGCACACCTCAAAGTTCATCTTTCCCATCTAGAAAACCCCACACTGTCACCTTGAGCACTAGATGGTTCCAACAAACACCACAATTTCATAAAGACATCCAACTCCAACTATAACTCATAGCAAGTATTCGTAATCTCTAGCCTAAGTGCCACCATGGTGTGCACGCTGTCACTTTCACACACATGGGGAGAGCAGAGATCTATTAAAGCACTTGAGTAGCAAGGTAGATCTACTTGATTACAAAGCTCATGATCACAATATGATCATGCATAGAGAGAGAGATGAGCACATAGCTACCTGTAGAACCCTTAGCCTCGAGAGAGAACTACTCCCTCCTTATCATGGGCATCAGCAATGGTGATGGAGATAGTGGTGGAGATCGATGGAGATGGCTCCGGGGGCACTTCCCCTCCCGGCAGGGTGCCGGAGCAGAGATTTTCTGTCCCCCGAATATCCCCTTCGATGGCGGCGGCGCTGCGGAACTTCTCGTGGATTTCTGATTGACGATTTAGGGTTTTGGTATCGGGAGGCTCTTATAGACGAAGGAGGCAAGGTCGGTGGCCAGCCAGGGGGCCCACACCGTGCCCTGGCGCGGCCTGGGGGGACCCGCGCCTAGGGGTGGTCTGGCCACCCTGTGGCCCCTCTCCGGCTCTCCTTCTGGCTTCGTGAATCTTCCGGGAAAATATCAACTTGGCTTTTGTCCGGTCCAATTCCGAGAATATTGATTTTCTGACTTTCCTAGAACCAAAAACAGCAGAAAACAGGCACTGGCATTGTGGCTCTTGTTAATAGGTTAGTCCAAGAAAGTCTATGAAAAGTACTCCAAAGTTGGAACAAAACATAAGAAATAGATAAAACCAAGCATGGAACATCAAAAATTATAGATACATTTGCAATGTATCATGGTGCACCTGACCTTCTTCTTCCCTGGTCGAGGTTGAATTCCTACGGTGATTTGAACATGTTTTTTGGTTACGTCCCTTTGTATTTCTTTCAGGGGGTCACGAGCATCAACCATGTTGTTCAAACCCACTGACACGTTGTCTGATGTAGAGGGGACTACCCGAGATTGGTTTTGTTCCGATGTAGGTGACTTTGGGATATTTATTAGGGGAGCTGCAGTTGTCACGGGGACTGTCATATTATGCCTCTGTTTTGCGGCCTCATCCTTTTTATTTTTAATAGCAGCCCACTCCGTCCTTATTTCCTTCATGTGTCTGTCCACTAGCTTTGTGTAGTCATTGTCTTTGCTTGCCTCCTTTGCCATCTTTCTTAGTCATGTGCTCATCGTCACTTACCCTATCTTCTCCCGCGATTCTCTCGACATCTCTTTTGTGGGAGCCACCATTTCCTGTTGCCCATGCAGACATAGGGTTTCATATGCATTCCATGTCCACCTTCTGAGGATATATCTGTCTGACACTTCTATTATTACCTTTAGTTGCACTGTTCTTATGACATGGCAACATAGGATACCATGACACTCAAATTTGCAGCACTTGCATGAGTATGTCCCTTCGAGTACGTTTGCTGTCACCTCGTATGTTATGTGCCCATACCATCCAGACTGGCATGTCAGTGATAAAACCTTATACTTGTATCGTGTTTGTCTACAATGGTACAATGACACAAGCTTCATATCTTCTTGGAATCCGCATTTCATATATTCTTATTAGTCATGAATATATTACAATTTCTTTGGTATTTTTTCACATAACACATATGGATTTTTGTGTTTTCTAGCCCTGGCAACTTTTCTAACTTTGAATTGTACCATCGCATACGTCATTTATACATGAATGAAATATGTTTTTCATTTTCTAAAATGTGGTTCATAAGACTTTTTATGCGATCTAGACACAACACACTCATGGCCGAAGTCATGCGTGACCACATCTAAAATCATAAATCAAAATAGTGTCATGTTTTTTATATGTGCTAAGTATGGCAATTTTAACAATGTATGCATGGCAACTATTTTCTTTCTATCACACACCTATCTAACTTTACCTTTTTATCTACATTAATCTTTGATATATATATATATATATATATATATCTCACATCTAAACATGTGGGACTTATTGAATAAATCATCTCGCATTTGTTGCTTTATTATCATGGCAACTTCCGATCCTGGTATTTTCATTGTTAGTGCTTTGGCAATTAAAACATAAAACAATATGTCAAATGAAAGTTACTAATTTTACCCATTTCTCCCTATTATATACAAAAATCTTCACATGCCAATTACAACACAAATAAAAATCTTTGCTTTTCACTATTTGTTTAAATTGCAAAAATAAATGCTAACATATATATCATATATCAATAGTTTTATATGTAGCGAGTATGGAAAATTATAACCATTTACAGTTGGCAACTTATTCACTATTTGAAACAGTCATCACTTTTCCAAATTCATATAACACAAACATATGGTGGCATTTTATATCTTCAACACATTTGCATTTTCTCTATGATCCATTAATGTAGAAGTTATGGTTAAAAGGCATGCATAATATCCCACATGTAACAATATAAATTAAATTGGATCCTTTTTTACATCTAGTAACCATGGCATTTTATGTTCATTATTGATGGCAACTTTTTAATGTTGTATCAACCATTCCCATCTGACTACATCAATAACAAACATTTGGTGACATTTTATATCTAAGAACACATGACATTTTTCATCATGTTTAAGGGGGCGGTTAGTTTACGTACGTGTTGTATATGTGCTTTGTATATGTGCTTTGTGTAGACTTTTCTTAGCTAAGCTTCAAGTGGACACTGTATCCATATTCTTTTGATACCAATAGTGATAAGTCAGCCTCTGTCTGTCTATCATCCCCATGTATCTTGTCTTGTATAACGGCGTACTGCTGCACAAAGTCATATATTGAGTTGTACGGGTCCACGCATTTCTTTAGCACCACGTTGAATCCTTCGATTCTCTATGTTGACTAGAGGAAGGGAAAAAAGTTCTTCATGAAATATGTGGGCACACATATTTTCTATCTTCAAAGACCTTATGTAGTTGCACATCGCTCTTCTGTCCATATGCATGTATTATTGTCCACCACTTTACCTCAAAATCCTCTAGAGACAGCCTATTGTTGACGCAATCCTCGAATTGGACCAGTATCTCGGGGTTGTCATGCATAAACATCCCAAGCTCCTTCCCCAGATGCTGCATTATGTGCTAGCGGTAGTTTCAGTGTATTGTATCTAAGAATGTATCGTCAATAGGTTTCCTCATTGCAATGTCTTGGTCTATTATAATGTTTTTCGGCGCGGCACCATTATAGCACTTCAGGAAGGTCTTGAACAAACATACGAAGCTAAGACTGTCTTTGTTCCATAGGAACCGCATCCGAACTATACTAATTGTCCATGGTTGTTAATTCTGATTAAGAGGGCGCACGTCATCTTATACTTGTTGCTGCAGAATGTAGTGTCAAATGAGATGCAGCCATTGAAGGATTTTTATGACCTGTGTGCATTACCCTACATGCAAAACAAGCTACGGACCCTGCTCTCATTGTCGAGATCCATATCTTACAAGAAATCTGGGTCTTATGCCTGCTTCTTCCTGAAATACTCAAGTGTGTCTTGAATATCATTGTCCCTAAACTCGTGCATGAATACAACTTGTTCGTTTACCATGTCTTTGGTTATGTATGGTACATTCGACAGACTACCGTGCAGATTTGTCATTATCTGCATCATCATGCTGGTTTCCAAGTTGCACTCATGCAGAACTCTTACAAAGTCCCTCTCCTCCTTGTCCATGAACTTGTGTGCACGTAAGAACCTCAACATGTCAAACTTTCTGAGGACTGGGTGGTTGTGTTATTCAACAAAATTGTTCACAACATAACATGCTCCCTCCCGCTTAATCTTCACCCTTGCTGGGCATTCTGTCATCAATGTTATAGACCTCTTCCTGTGCGATACGACGGACTCCGGGTTTTGGCTATTTGTCTTTGCCTTTTTGTTCTTCCCCGCCTTGTAGCATACCAGCTGCCCCTGCTTACATGGCTTGTTGCTTCCTCTCTTTGGTAATCTATCCTTATCATGAACATGTTCCACTTCTCGTAGTTCTAGTAGTATTCATGCGCAACTTTGAAGCTTTCAAACTTCATCATTTTGTCTGGTGGTTTTGGTGCTGATATCTTCCCCTCCGCTTCGTCATTTTGTTTTTCTCCTTGTACACCATTCACATCTCCTATACTTGCTTCTGTGTTTTGTGCGTTGGCAGAGAATGCGTGGGTATTGTTTTATGCTAGGCTCCCTCCAGCTTGGTGCGACGCGGCGGGGTGTTCAAACATAGCAGGCGCGCTGGGTGCTCCTGCGATTTTTTTATAAAAAGGCATAGTGTCATTCAATGGTATTTTTAACAATGTATTCATGGCAACTTACATTTTTTGTGTCATCCACCTATTTAACTTTTCCTTTTTTCCACAGTAATGTACTCCCTCCATTCGGTTATATTCTGCATCCTAGGCCTAATTTTTGTTCGCTTTTAGTCTGCATTTTACGGTAAGAAACGCCTCGTTTTCATCCCACCTCGTTATTTGACAAAGGAAGCAATTACTCATCGACCCGACCCATCATGCTAGCGAATGCAAGTAGTACTAGTGCTTCTCTAACTAACCAGAAACAGCCAGAAGCCATTTTTTGCATGCAATTTTGCATGGCTGCATTTACTCTTTCGTTGGGTAAAGGTGTGGACGCTTGGTTTCTTGTGACACATCAAAGCTAATCAATGCCTGGCTAATTTGTGACACATCAAATAAGTTCCACACAAAATGATAGGTTGAATGGTGGTGACTAATTTTATATTTTGGCTTGGCATTCTTTAAGAGAGTTTTTCGCTCGTATATACACAATTATGCACATGGCATTTTACAGTTCAAAATAAAAATCTTGTTAATATTGTTCAACTTCGTAATCATCATTTATAGCATATAATCAACATTTTTGTATTTTGATAAGTACACTTTTTTCAATTTTTTGGCTCCTACTGAATATATAACTGGCATTTGTTACTATATTAGCATGGAAACTTTCTGAACATGGCATTTTCATTGTTAATGCTTAGGCAATTATTACGACAAACAACAAGTTGATGGTAACTAATTTTACAAGTGGTATGGCATTTTTAACACATTTAACATGGAAAATATACAATTCTCCACATAAAAATCACAAGACAAATAACAATCTTTTTTTGTTACTATGCTTTTTATTTTGCAAACATCAGATATGAATCCTACCTTCCATGGCTTGTTGCAATAGTGGCATCAGTGGGTATGATGTATTAATTGCTTCCATGTCCATTGTTATTTGATGCTCTAGGTTTAGAATAGGTCCAAATGATTGATTTCATAGCCGCCATCTTTATTCTGGTTAATGCTTCTACGATCCATCCTACAGCATTTTTGCAAAACAAAACATTTTATGATTCAGTCAATCCTCACTTGACATTTTTTGTTCTAACCCTTTGTTTTATTCTGTTTTTCATGTCAGATGCACAATGTACGGGGCGGTTTGTCTGCCTGAACTCATGGTGATCTTTAAATGGATTAGTCAGACCTCTTTGAGCATATGCATATGTACCGCCGTCACCCCTGTAACCCTCACATACACTCGTTTGTCTTTTTACATCCTGTAATGTACCAAACATTAGTTTTATTTGTGCTAGTTACTTATTTTTCCATTTTGATTCCACTAATGATGTAGTATACTACGTGCACTACTGTCTATTTTGTGCATACATGGTATGTGAAGCGTTTATGCTTCTATATTTCTGACAAGCAACATCTTCCCATTTACTGCTAGTCAATAATATGTGCTAATTAGATGGCATTTTACAGCTGATACCCCATGACATTTATACTTGATACTCCAAGGCATTTTTTACATATAGTACATATGCACCCCATGGCATTTATACTTTACTCTAATGCATTTTTACATATATTATGTATGGCATTTTTTGTCAGCATGGCATGTTTCTCTAATCAAAACCAACATGGCATTTACAGTCTAGATTTCATGGCATTTTTGTCTAACTAGGTGTCATGTTACAGCTGATACCCATGTCATTTATACTTGACATTCTAAGACATTTTTTACATATAGTACATATGACATTTTTGTCAGCATGACATGTTTCTCTAGTCAAAACTAATATGGAATTTATAGTCTAGACATCATGGAATTTTTGCCAGATTGCAGTTTGTACCTAATCAGAAGCAGTATGGCAATTACAGTTGAGACTTTTTATGCATTCCCACTTGAGAGTTGATGACTTTTTTGGCAGAAGGCATTTTAACTAATCAGAACCTGTCATCTTTTTATATTATTTTACTGATGTGGCATTTTTTTTAAATATCTTCATCCTAAAGGTAGCTATTTTTCATGGTATGCATCTGCATTATGCATTACAGATCCACACTAATTAAGAGACAAGCCCTTTTTATGCATAAGTATCATGCCAGTTTACTAGTATTACCATGCTATTTCTAGGGGTGATGATTTGTTACTGAATCCAATGGACGAAATTGGCAGACTTGTTAGTAGGATTACCATGGCACTTTTTCTTTATAGTAAACATACCGCCTTTTTCTCCTGGATGAAGATTCAACTTTTTGTGTCCTGGTGAAATTCTATGTGGCTAGATTTGATTTTGCTTAGCCTGATTCTTGTCTGAGATTGGGGAATAGAGGGAAGGGGAGGTTGGGATGGAAGGGGGTGGGGGAGGATAGTTTTTGTGGTGGGTGTGTCTCGGGGTGTAGGCGATGGCGCTGATCCCACCGGAATCTAGTTTTCATATGCTAGTTTTTTTGTGTTTCGGGTGCCGGAAATTTAGGTTTTGGACTTGCTAGATCTGGTTTCGAGGATGGTCAATGCAGTGACTTTTGTTGAGGGAGAAGAAGGGGGCAGCGATGGGTTCGTGCGGGGGGAGAGGGTTGAATTCGGGTCGAGGGAAGCTCAGATCGTCGTGCAGTAGCCCTTCAGCGCGGCGGATTCTGCGCTATTGCTTCGGGGCAACAGTTTGGTTGGCGTGACGCGCTAGTGTTTCAGAGCGTACGGGGCTAGCTAGCAAGCGTCGCGGTTTAGTTATGTGGTGGGTACTGCGTCCGACGTGGATGCTGAGTCACGGCGAGCCTACGGTCGCGCGATAGCACAGTTCTATTTTTTTTTTTGGAAGAAGACAAAAAAAGATTTATGTTGTGGCAACTGGCAAGGTCATCACTTTGTCTAGAATATCGTGGCCCAGCAATGGCCCAAAAATAAACCTTGAATTTGTGTTGCTGGTTTGGTTTATAAGTAAACAAAACAGGGATGAACCACATTACAAACATGTACGTCGACCATGGGCCGTCCTCTGTTGTTCCCGCAGCAATGTAAAAATTGACGCGAGAGCTGAGCGCTGTGTGACAGTGACTGACGACTGATGCTGATGCTGATGCAGCATCGCGTCAATGTAAGTAAATGACACTCGGCGCTGGTGAATCGTCATGGCAGATGCATGATATCTGTATCGGAAGAAGAGCAGTAGCTCACAGATCGGATAAGCTGAGCAGCTCCTCGAGGTAGTCTGCTCCAAGGTCCTCCAGCTCCAGCACGGACGTCGCCGATGCAGCAGCTGTGCCCTCCCTCCTCGGCCCCACCCCCGCTGCCGCCGGCACCGTGCCCGTCCTCTTGTTCTTGGGGTTTCTCTTCCGGATGCAGTGCCTCCGCTTGAGCGCGAGAGCAGGCGAGTCCCCCGCGGTGGCGGCCGCGCAGCCAATGCCGAGAGCGAGGAGCGAATCCTGCACGCGCTTGACGGGGAAGTTGAGCACGGCGGCCGGGCCGCGCACGGCGAAGGCGGCCTGGTCGTAGGCCAGCGCGGCATCCTCGGGGGTGTTGAACGTGCCAAGCCACACTCTCTTGCCGTTGCGGGTGGAGTCGCGGATCTCCGCCGCGTATTTGCCCCACGGCCGCTTCCGCACCCCGATGAGCTGCGAGTCCGGGGCCGTGCGCGCGCTACTGGCGCTCCCCTGGGTTTCCAGTACCTGCGACGCGGTAGGCATCTTCATGACCTCGGCGCCCCGATTGGTGTTGCCGCTGCCGGCGTCCTGCTGCTCCTCCCACCAGGCAGAGGAGGTTGAGCTGCTGCTGGTGGAGGTGGAGGCGGCTTCCATGAAGAACGACGACAGCTCGTCTTCGCCCTTCCACAGGTCAGCATTAGCTTGAGCATGCTGATAGTTAGTGTAGTGTGTGTCGGAGGAGAAAGACAGAGAATAGCCGTGGTAGTAGTAGTGATCATTTGGCGGCTCCATACGTAGCTAACTAGGCTGGGCTAGATAACTGCCGGCCAGGATACAGAGATAGTATCAGTATCTAGTGTACGATCCTTATATAGCAACCCCTTATACAGAGGGAAGGAGGGTGAGCCCAAGCGGAGATGCTTAAGCTAGCGAAACAGGACAGACAAGCTTTGACTTAACGACAGAACCGAAAGATAAGAAATCATGATCAACTTCTCCCCATCAGGGGCTTGCATGTTGGACCGATCAACGAATAGGGTGCACAGACGGGCATGACGTAGGGCGGCTGAATACGACAACACACCCGGGCGTCACCAGTTCATAACGACCTCTCGGGCAGTCCCCATCGGGTGGTCAGCTGTAGTGGTCTACTAATTTCTTAGTGTACAACGTACGAGCGTGTAGTGCATTTGAACTGGCGCAAACCAACCATGCAGCATGGTCAACAATATCCCAATACTCCATCCATCTCAAATCACTATGCGTATTGGTTTTGGTGTCAAATCAGTATGCGTATTTTCAATGGGTAGTCGATTTGCTGGGTAGATTTTTGCATGACTGGGCAAGATTAATGCAGGTAAGTCTTATTTTGTTCATCTGGGGAGTATGTAAAATGAAGATATACCTGGTTATTACCTCGGTGTCGGCACACAGGAGCTAGTACAGTACATGAAAGTGTACTATACATACTAATATGGAAGGCTGCGTGCGTGCATGCATCTACGCTGCACGCCATGTGCTACATGGAGTAGATGAAAAGGTTCTCCATGTACAGATCACCGAGGACGCTACCCGTGATTAGAAACCCAGCCAAGTTAAGCCATTGTAGTATAAACAAGGCACGCACTCTGATCTAGCACCTACTGCTTTTGCATCTTTTATGGATGGATCCATACGATGATAAGACGCAGAAAGAGATTTAAAAAAGTGTCAGTGTCTCCCCATAGATGAACAAAGGCAAGCCTACACTAATAATAGTAGCAAGTGCGTATGTATATACTGTGTGCAGATACAATGAACCGGAACATAGGCTAATATAGTAAACACTTGTTTATGCATTCTCGTACTACCATTATTAGCAGGTACTAGTACTTCCCAGCTGCTAAAGTAGTACAGCTTTCATTGTCTTATTCTAAACTCTTGAGACACACCACATAATTTGCGCAGCTGCAACATCAGTGATCTAGATAGGAGCAGGCCTGTGAACTGGTGAACGATCGATCGCTATCCCCGTGAAAGTAAAAAAAGCTGTATTGCTGCCGTTCTCCACACGTCATGACAAATTGCAAAAGAAATTGTATCGCGATCAACCGATATAGTAGTACTTGTTCACATCTGTTTGATTCTATGATGTGGTGAGGATATTAGCCCCGCGTGTAGACGCGACGCGTGTCAGCACCCAAATAATCAACCCAAAGTCTCAGTGAGCATAGTGACCATGATGGCGATGGTTTGTTCAACCCAGGCTAGCTGCTAGTAGTTAGTCAGGTTCTTTTTTTGGTTCATGTACTTGTTGCTTGATAGCCTCCCTTTACCTACCCCGTTAATTAATTTGTTCTTAGTAGGAACATAAAAATTAATAAAACATGGACGATCATGTATACTGCCAGAATGGAATTTTTCTTCTTTTCTGTGTTATTTGATAGGTAACGTATTGCCTTATTTTTCTTCTTCTTTATCACAAAAAACAAACTGGTGAAAATTATGGATTGGAGCCAAACCTTATTTTTATTATGGAATACAAATATAGGCAAGTCAGAGAACAGCAAAGAGGAGCTAGCTGGAGTAGCTAACTGATATGGCAATAATCTAATAAAGCCTCAGGTGAGCCAGTAGATCCTCCAATCGAGGACTAGATCATGGTAGCAGTTAAAGATGCTTCGAAGACCCCAATTGTAGCTACAAATAATCCAGGGAGGTCCAGGGTAGCACTAACTTTGTGTTTTCAGTTGCGAGCCTTTGGTGCATGTGAACGCCCCGAAAGATGCGCCAGCCGATGGTGATGTTTTGATCAATTCCATGAGTTCCTTTGACAAGTCGTTTTTGGTTTTCATGGAATGGAACACCACCTGGATCTTCCGAGCTTAAGCAAGTTGGTCACCGGACGCCGTGCCCAGCAGACTTCAAATATTTCAAGTCAAATTTTGCAACTTTCAGATTGACTATACTAGCTAGCCAGTAATATTATTCGGTATATATAGCTAAGCTGTGGTCTTCCACGTATAACACATGTTAACTGCACCTGTTATCTCCACCTATATACTCCCCCGTTCATAAAAATCACTAAACCTTGTTTTTTTTTGCGAATCAAAAATTATATTACTCAATCATCTGGCTTACATTCCTCATTACAGAGTTTAGGAATATCTAGAGGTCCTGAACAGAGCCATATGGCCATTCTTACTTCAGCTCGACCCATATTGGCTAGAACGTGGCTCACCGAGTTTTGTTCACGATGTATCTGCTCAACCTTGAACTCTGATCCGTCCTTTAGATGGTGCAGGACTTCCTTCACTAGGAAGGTATAGTTAGATCTCTCAATCCTGTCGCTCTTGATCATGGCCACCACCTCCGCAAGGTCCATCTCCACCCACGCCGCCAATTCCGCCACTAGTGCAGAAGAGCAAGTTGCGAGTAATCTACAAGACGAGAATATAATCGCCCATGTATCATCCCGCAGAACTATTCATGTTCCTCCGATCAAGAATCCTCATGGTAAGAGCAATCCACATTAAGCTTCCCCCATCCGCTGGGGGAGAGACCACCGCCGTTTTGGTATTGTATCTCCTCCATTCGCCTTCCTTATCTTCAGGGGAACCACATGAGCCGGTCCTTTCCCCTTGATATGGTCTGACTGCGGGTAATATTTGATGATGCAGATCGAGTCGATATAACTATAGAGGAAACGTCGAGAACCTTCGACCGACGGTGCAGGTTTAAGGTGCACCACCTCATTCCGCACATGCCATATCATCCATAACAGCATCAAGATCCTGACACGCTCCAACTCCGATCGTCCATCCAGCAAGTGTAGCACCTATTCCTGGTCGGTATTGGGAATTGACAGAGGATCGGGTATCTCGTAGACCTCCTTCATTGATCGCCAAAGTGACATCGCCAGCGGGCACCTGCAGAAGGCGTGGTAGTTGTCCTTGTGTTCGATACCACAAAGAACACATACATTAGATATTTCGAGCTTTTTTTATGTTTTGTCCCAAGTAGCAAGGACATTAGTAGCTAGTCACCACACAAAAACGTCGTACCTTTTGGGGGGCAGGGCACTCCTATAATGCCGTCTAGATGGCGCGACGGCCATTCGGTGCCCTGCTAGTGGCGCTTATAAAAGGCCGTTGACACTTCCATCGCCAACCAGTACACGCTCTTGATGGTGAACATTCCATTCTTCATTGGAGCCCAAGCAAGCACATCGTCCAATTTGCGTGGAGAAGGCCTAATCTTCATAATCTCGTTTATGTCAGCCTGCATGAAATATTGCAGCAGCAGCTCATGATTCCATGTACCATGCTCATCAAGAAATTCAGACACTCTCCTAATTCTGTATCCTCCTTGTGTAGAAATTGGGAGGTAAGTATCCGGTCTGGGAATCCAGGGATCCCGCCAAACCCGAACATGTCGCCCATTGCCGATCCTCCATAGTAGCCCTTTTTTCAGCAGCTCTAGGCCATGATGTATTGCTCGCCACGTCGATGACGCATTTCCATTGAAAACTATATCTTGTAGCTGCCCTGATGGGTAATATTTAGCTTTCAACACCGTGCACATGAGCTCTCTGGGTTTATAAGTAAGCGACATGCCTGCCTTGCTAGTAATGCTTGATTGAACACTCTGAAATCTCTAAACCCAAAGCCGCCTCTTGCTTTTGGTTTAGTAATCTGGTCCCATGCCTTCCAATGACATTTATCCTTCCCCTATTTGCAACCCCACCAAAAGTTCCTAACAATTCTGGTTAAATCATCACAAACTGAAGAAGAGGCTTTGAAAACTCCCATAATATAAGTTGGAATCGCTTGACACTACAAGAAAAGTTAGCTTTTACAACAAATGGTTTTCGTGGTTGAAGGCCCGTTTTTCATGGCTAAAAAGTCTTCCGTGACGGATGTCCTTCATGGTAAAAGCCTTGTCACAAATGAATCAACCATGGTTTTTCTTCCGACCATGGCGGATCACACCCTTCGGCCATGAAAACTTGTTCCATCGTAGATCTGTTCGCTAGCCGTGATGACTGCTGATGTCACACAACCTGCCACGTGGCAACCGCCGTTAACATCCGGTTACCGCTGTTAGCGGTCGCAGAAACCGTGGTGGAAGCCAGTCCCAGCCAAGGCCTGCTAATAACTAAATGGGTCTGTCCATGTGGAGACCCCAATAAGAGCATGGCCCTTTACTGTTTAGTCCTGCACTATCTAGAATCGGCCCAGTACTGCAGCCAGCAGCGGCCCGTACACTTTTGGGTCTGACACTGTTTTGGCCTATATAAGGCCCAGGTTAGCCCAACACTGTGCTGTCACTTGAGGCCTGCACCAAGATGGCCTGACACTGTTCAAGCCTGTTGCCAATCTAGCCTTTTACTGTTCAGTCATGTTACTCTTCCAGCCTTTTAGGAATTTTGCCATGTTACTGTTTAGGCCCTTTAGTGTTTGGGCTTTTGCCCATTCAGGCCAGTACTGTTCGACCTATTACTGTACTGGCCTGCCACTGTACTAGCCTTTTACTGTTGATAACATTCGTGATTCCGACATTTCACTGTTCCAACCTTTTCTCTGCTCTGGTCTTCTACTGTTCTGGCCTTTTACTGTTCTGGCCTTTTCTCTGCTCTGGTCTTTTACTGTTTTGGCATTTTACTATTCTGGACTTTTACTGTTCTGGCCTTTTACTGCTATGGCCTTTACTGTTCTGGTTTTTATAGTTCTGGCCTTTTTCTGTTATGGCCTTTTACTGTTATGGCCTTTTATTGTTCTGTCCTTTTACTATATTGGCTTTTTACTATACTAACCTTCTACTGTTCTGGTCGTTTTGGATCGTCCATGCGCATATTGTTTCAACGTTCGACATGCTACTGTTCCGGCCTGTTACTGTTTCGGCCTTTTTTGCTAGCGCCTACTTTTAGCAGAACAAGTGAATATTAAGACATCAATTAATAAACACGTACAAATTAAAACTATTTACTATATAACAATAAAAGTTTGTTACAACAGGTTATAAAACAAGATCGTAATTCCAAAAGATTACAATGTGTCGGTACCATCAATAAGAGATCGGTACATGGTGATTCGCTTCAATGTATCATCTGTCCTCTTCTTCAAACTTTCAGCTATAGATTTAAGAGCAGCCACACCCTTTCGTTCTGCATGCAGTACAACATTTATATATTTATCACCTGCAGGAGTTGTTCTAGGTCGACTGTTAAGTAAGTTGTTTGCTTCAGAAATGCAATAGGAATAGAGATCACAATTTTCAGTCCTGCCTTCTAAGGAATCCTGCTGGGTCTTAACTATAGTCTACCAAAATATGGTGAAAGAGGTTAAAACAAAGAACAAGGAAAACAAGTAGTATTATATAAAGTAGAGATCATTTAAAGTAAGTATGAACTTATAGTAGCACGTTCAGGCTAACAATAGCTCCTTCTCGAGCGGGTGCGACTCTTGGTCAATCTGCCAAAAGAATCTGAGCCGAGAAGTTCGAACTCTAGCCCTTGTACTCCATTGTCATTTCTCTGCATGACATTTGAAATCAAGTTAGCTGGTTTGGAAGGATGAAAACTCTTGAAAAACACCAAAAACATTGCATTAAAAATTATCAGATATATGTTTCAAACTAGATAGATGGTTTGGAAGGATGGAACCAGGTGAAAACACCAACATATAGCATCAAAAATCACCAGATATATCATTCAAACTAGATAAACATTCTGAATTAAGCATTCAAAAATAGAAACACAATAAAACATAAATGCAAATTTCATGGCAAGGTCTTTGGTAGAATGACTTATTAACTTATTCGACATACAGGTTATACAACTAATTAACATGACAGGAAACTGGCCTAAGTAACACAAGGAAACCTCACGATTCAGCCTTGCTAGGCGTCAGGTTGTTAGTGTTGGATCCTCTATGAGCTGTTTGCATGAACTGTGCGAGCGCTCGGAAAGAATAGCATCTATGAGTTGGTGTTGAAGGATTAAACTGATAGCGTGAGAATGTAAGAGAGGGAATAAAATTGATAAGCTAATGATGTGGATAGGACCTAAAAGATGAAGGGTGCAAACGAAATGGCAATAGCATCCAAGGTATTGAGCAACATCCTAATGATTTTGTAGCTTACGAGTACCAAAAATATAGCAAAATGGTAAGAGAAAATAGCGTTGCACGGCGAGGACGGGTTGGACAGGCAAGAGGGTAGCGGGGGCGACGGCTCGATATTTTGGGGTCAACAACGAATGATTCGATGAAGCGGCCCCGATAGGGTAGGCGATGGTGTTGGTGAAGCAGATCCGGTGTAGCGAGGGAGTCGTTGAAATAGTTCTAGTGAAGAGCGGCGGCAGTGGAAGAGCTCCGGTGTGGAATAGAGGGCTGGCGGTGAAGCAGCTGGAGGAAGGTCGAGGTTGGAGGGGTGTGGGTGGGGAAGATACGATTGGGGAATATAGGTGGGATGACACAAATTTACCACCTATACCCCTCTATTATTACAGTACTCCCACAGTCCTTGTTTCCAGAGCAGGGATAGAAGAGGAATTTTGCATTTGCAAAAAGCGGGGCGGGATATTTGAATAGATGCGCGGGATATTTGAATAAATATGCGCGGGATATTTCAGCGCCATGCGGAAAATTTGAGGTTGAAGCTTCTGACGTACACTACTCCGACGTTGTCTCTCTCATATGTTGTCCCCATCTAGACCCACACGCCAGCGACAGTATGCTTACCAACATATAAATGAGTTTCCCCAGATTTGCCGAAATTGATAAACAATATATTTTAAAGGCTTTCATACAAGATGACCAAGGTCACAACCATATCTCTGTTTATAATAGCGTGTCCATATCTGGTAGATCGCTGCATATTGGCATTTCAAAAGAAGATTCTAGATTTGATAGAAAATGCCCAACTTTTATGAATTTCCAAACTTTCTAGCTAAATCTATGCAATAAAATGACTTTTTGACAATCTAAATTAAGTATTTCTAATTTCGAACTAAAAAGTGTGTGATATACCTTGCTCTTGACTTTTTAAAATAATTCAAAGATACCAAATAGTCAAATATTGGAGAACCACCAAGACTTTCACAAAATTCAACTTTTTGATATGAATGGTAATGAAACCTAATTTGGGCCATTTTAAAAAATACAAAGAAACAAAATATAAAAAGAAATACATCCACTGTTTTCTCTCTTCATGTCCCACTATGTGCACTAGCTAGTTTCCATGGAAAAATATAATCTTAAAATTTGATAACTTTTGAGAAAAAATTGTATCACAATATATGGAGTACCATGTAAGAATATGCATGGCTTTCAAACCAGATGACCAAGGTCATGGCCATATCTTCTCTATAGTTTACAATAACCTATCCATATTTTCTTGTTGGTGCGTACTGCATTTAAAATATTATTTACAAAAAGTAAGCTTCTGAATTAGAAATTATTTCAATTTTCTAAGGCACAAAAATGGATTTTGTCATGAAGCTACTACAAAATATGGCTTAAAATCCCACTTACGAGTTTTCACCCAAAGTACATATAGCCTAGGGTTAAGTTTAGGGTTCGGGGTTTTATTTTGGTTTGAGGGTTTAAGGGTTATTGGTTTATGGTTTAGGATTTTAGGATTTAGGCTTTAAGGGTTTAGGGTTCATGATTTAGGGTTGTTTAGGGTTTAAGGGTTTATGATTGTTTAGGTTTTAGGGTTTAGGGAATTTTCAATAATAATGTTCAAGCTTTATATATATGGTTATATTCATGGAATAGAATAGTGTTATCACAATTTAATAAAAGTATTTCAAATTTTGATCTATAAGTGCATTATACCTCCTTGGTAAGGGTTTAGGGTTCTAGGGCTAGGAAGTTTGGGTTCTAGGGTTAGGAGGTTATTAGGGTTTACGGTTAAGGGTTTTGATTTTCAATAATGTTCAAGCTTTATGCTTATATTCACGGAATAGAATGGAGTTACCTGCTTTAATGAAAGTATCTCAAATGTTGATCTATAAGTGCATGATACCTTTTTGGTTAGGGGTTATGGGCTGTGGGTTTTAGGGTTTTACAATTTTTGTTTTATGGTTGTATTGGGTTTAGGGTTTAGCGAATTTAAAATAATGCTCAAGATTTTTATGGTTATATTTGTCGAATAGAATGGTGTTACCTAATTTATTGAAAGTATCTCTAATTTTGATCTATCAAGTGCATGATACCTGCTTGGTTAGTGTTTATGGGTTGAGGGTTTGGGGTTTTAGGGTTTAGGTTTTAAAGTTTTTTAGGGTTTAGGGTTTAGGGAATTTTCGATAATGCTCAAGATTTATGCTTATATTTGTCAAATAAAATGGTGTTACCAAATTAAACAAAAATATATCAATTTTTGATCTATAAGTGCATGCTACGTGCTTGGTAAGGGTTTAGGGTTTCGGGTTTTAGGGGTTTAGGGTTTTGGGTTTTAGGAAATAATGTTCAAGTTGCTTTATGCTTATATTCGTGGAATAGAATGGCATTACATCAATTGATTGGAAGTATCTCAAATTTTGATATATAAGTGCACGATACCTGCTTTGGTTAGGGTTTATGGGTCGAGGGTTTAGGGTTATAGGTTTTTACGGTTTAGTTTTATGGGTTTCTTAGGGTTTAGGGTTTAACGAATTTTCAATAATGCTCAAGATTTATGCTTATACTCATAGAACAGAATGGTGTTAGATGATTTAATGAAAGTATCTCAAATTTTGATCAATGTGTGCATGACTACTTGGTTAGGGTTTATGGCTAAGGGTTTAGGGTTTAAGTTTTATGGGTTGTTTAGGGTTTAGGGGATTTTTGATATTGCTCAGGATTTATGCTAGCTTATATTCGTTAGATAGAATGACGTTACCCAATTTAACGAAATTATCTTAAACTTTGATCTATAAGTGCATGCTACGTGCTTGGTGAGGGTTTAGGGTTTAGGGTTATAGGGTTTAGGGGTTTAGGATTTGGGTGTTAGGGGTTTAGGGTTTCGGGAATTTTCAATAATGTTCAAGCTTTATGCTTATATTCGTGGAATAGAATGGTGTTACCCAATTTAACAAAAGTATCTCAAATTTTGATCTTTAGTCGCACGATACCTGCTTGGTCAGGGTTTAGGGGTTTAGATTTTATGGTTTAGGATTTCATGAATTCTCATTAATATGTTCAAACTTTGTGGTTATATATATTCATGGAATAGAATGGTGTTACCGCAATTTAATAAAAGTATCTCAAAAATATATCTACAAGTCGATGATACCCTGCTTGGTCATATTTTTTGTTAAATAAAAATTGAAGGTACCCAAGTACTAAAACAAGAGAGAAACACCAAGAGTTCCTTGAGATTTAGGCGTTGTTTAGTTGGGATCTAATTCTGGCTTTTGATTTTTGGCTTATAAAGCCAGGAACGTGTTTTTGGCTTTGTTTTTTAGCTTTTACTCTGACATAGTGAAATGATAGTATAAGCCAGGTTGGATGATTTTAATGAATTTTATCTCGGTTTAGCAAAAATGTTCAAATTTTGAACAACAAGCGATGGGAATCTTTACTTCTTGTAATTCTAACTCACTAACATGTGGATCACTTGCATAGTGGGTCCAAAAAGTCAGTGTATGTCAGAGTGGGCGGGCAGGTAAATATTGAAGAAGGGCTGGGAAACGTCGATGGAGTGATGCACCTAGGAGAAGGCAAATTTACCACCAATATCCCTTTGTTATTGCAGTGCTCCCTCGGATTCTTGTTTCCGGAGAAGGGATAGAAGAGGAATTTTGCATTCTATAAAGAGGTGAAGCATGTTTGAATGGATGCGCGGGATATTTTAATGGATGGGTGCGATGTTTGGGTGCCGTACCAAAATTTTGAGGTCAAAGCTTCTAGCATACGCTACTCCGGTGTGGGGCCTCTTAGACGCGATGTCACCGTCTAGACCCACATGCTAGGGAGAGTTGCTTCCTAGCATTTAAACGAGTTTCTAGGCATTTGCTAAAAAAATTGAACAATTTAAAGCTTTCAAGAAGATGACCATTGTCCAAAAAAGGTGATCAAGGTGATGGAAATAGTTTATGATGATGTGTCCGTATTTGGTAGATCGGTGCATCTTTGCAAATCAACCAATATGTCTGGTTCCAAATTTGAAGTTTGTTTTCGAATTTCCAAGTAACAACAATGTGTTTTGTTGTGAAGCAACTACAAAGATGATGGCTCAAAATGCCACCGCCCCCTGATGTCTACGCACTTCTATTCTTGTAGACAGTAGTTGGGCCTCCAAGTGCAGAGGTTTGTAGAACAGCAACAAGTTTTCCCATAAGTGGATCACCCAAGGTTTATCGAACTCAGGGAGGAAGTGGTCAAAGATATTCCCTCTCAAGCAATCCTGCAATCAAGATACAAGAAGTCTTGTGTGTCCCCAACACACCCAATACACTTGTCAGGTGTATAGGTGCACTAGTTCGGCGAAGAGATAGTGAAATACAAGTGGTATGGATAATTATAGGTGGTAATAGTGCTAGAAAATAGCTTGAAGGCGTGGAAAAAACTAAAGTAAAACTGAAATAAATATGGAAGCAAGCAAACATGTAACAGATCTAGTTGCAAACGGTGTATCAATGCTTAGAAAAAAGGCCTAAGGATCATACTTTCACTAGTGAACACTCTCATATAAATATATTATCTTCATGATACTACGCTGAACTACTCTCTGGTTGGACACTCTAATTGTTGGTAGGGCTATAAGAGCACACCTCAAAGTAAGCCTTTCCCATCTAGAAAACCCCACACTGTCATCTTGAGTACTAGATGAGTCCAACAAACACCACAATTTCATAAAGACATCCAACTCCAAATATAACTCATAACAAATATGTGTAATCTCTAGCCTAAGTGCCACCATGGTGAGCACGCTGTCACTTTCACACACATGGGGAGATCAGAGATTCATTAAAGCACTTGAGTAGCAGAATAGATCTATAGATTACAAGCTCATGATCTCAATAAGATCATGGAGAGAGAGAGAGATGAACACATAGCTACCGGTAGAACCCTTAGCCTCGAGAGAGATCTACTCCTTCCTCATCATGGGAATCAGCAATGGTGATGGAGATGGTGGTGGAGATCGATGGAGATGGCTCCGGGGGCACTTCCCCGTCCCGGTAGAGTGCCGGAACAGAGACTTTCTGCCCCCTGAATCTCCCCTTCGGTGGCGGCGGCTCTGCGGAACTTTTCGTGGCTGGAGGCTTGATTATTTAGGGTTTATGCCTCAGGAGGCTTCTTATAGGCCAGAGGGCAAGGTCGGTGGGTGGCCAGGGGTCCCACACCATGCCCTGGCACGGCCTGGGGGGACCCGCGCCATGGGGTGGTGTGGCCACCCTGTGGCCCCTCTCCGACTCTCCTTCTGGCTCCGTGAGTCTTCCGGGAAAATATCAACTTTGGCTTTTGTCCCGTCCAATTCCGAGAATATTCATTTTCTGACTTTCCTGGAACCAAAAACAGCAGAAAACAGACAACTGGCACTGTGGCATCTTGTTAATAGGTTAGTCCAAGAAAGTCTATGAAAAGTACTCCAAAGTTGGAACAAAACATAAGAAAGTAGATAAAACCAAGCATGGAACATCAAAAATTATAGATACATTTGCAATGTATCAACATCCCCAAGCTTAACTCTTGCTCGTCCTTGAGTAGCTAAGTGATAAAAAGAAAGAATAATTTTTGAGGTGACATGCACCATCAAAGACTTGATCAAAGTGTTTGTAAAACATTCAAAGCTGGGATGATAGTACTTCAATCATAACCTGAAAGACAAAGCTCCAGCAATAAGACAAAGAAACTATGATGCAACATGAAAAGGCACAAACAAAAGATTCATGAATAAAAATGCTTTCCAAGACGTTTGTTTGTTTCACATAAAGAAAACATAGCATGATAGTATTCAACTTGTCCCTCAATAGAGTAGAAAATATAAATGCATATGACACCTTCAAAGTTCATAAGAGTGACTAGATACAACAGTTTAAAACAAGCAATATCAAAATATGCATCAATCATCTAGTCTTGGGACAATGCAAATAGAACTAAGAATGGCCACTATGCTCTCAAAGTAGGTGCATAAAGATAGAAGGTGGAGACTCAATATAATGGTGGAAAAAAGGCCTTCATAGAAGGAAGTAGGGATTAAAGTCTCATAAAGAGCTTCCAAAATTATGGTACTTATAGCTTTCAGCTCTCATTGCCCCTATCATAAGCATCTTGAAGTGATTAAGGTTAAAGTGAACAAACTATGGTGTACATGCTTGACGAAGTATAAGTCAGAAATCTCATGTCCCTTGTATAGGAGGGCCGCTCATCATGCTACTCAATTTTATTCACCGGTAAGTTCTTGTCATTGTAAGTACATGTGTATCATTGAGAACCGCCAACAGGTTACCCCTTGCCCGATGATAAGAAAGAATCCCCATATCAAAATAACAAGGCAAGCAGACAACGAGCATCTCAGCATTCTTCTTATTTACCATGGGAATATGGTGCTTTTTTATCTCTTTCCTCTTTTCATAGTATCTTTTTTTTCTTTTCTCTTTTTTTAATATAGGACACTTTTTTTATAAGAAGAATGCTTCATAGACAACTCATTATGGTTACTCTGCAGGTTTCCACCATGTCAGCATGGATTAGACCAGCGGCCCAGGCGTTTCTCTAACACATATACATAACTCCATGGACTTACAAGCTCCCCTTTCATTTCACACCGATGACATCCATATACAAAATATCATGATATCAACTACGTACAAGTACCAAGTGCAATGTTGAAAGCGTTCCCCATGAAAGCATGATTCTACTAATTCCCAACAAATAAGTGCAAGCATATACAACATAGAAGACACAATGGTTCAAGTTTATTAAGGGCAAGAAAAGTAAAGTGTTCTATCAAGTTCGTGAGAGCTTTAATCACTAGTTTTCTCATATCAAGTTTAATTTGGAAGGTAAACAAAAACATGAATATACTTGTAATGGCATATGCTAGTAGGTAGGTATGGTGGACTCTTTGGAATAACTTGGTTTAGGGAGTTGGATGCATGAGTGGAACTCATACTTGGTTGTGGAGGCTAGCAAAAGACTGGGAGCGACAAACTAAGAGAGCAATAATGGCCATAATCATGCAGAGCGACAAAACATCATTGATCAAAGCATAAAGTGATACTACAAGTTGAAAACTAATGGATCATAAAGGCTAATGGTGACTTGGGATATTCATAACATGGTGTGAGCATGTGCCAAGTCAACCCAAATAAAGCATCAAAGGAGAATACCACAATACTATGCTTTAATATCCTAAAACAACGCATGATTCATCCTAGGCACATTAAGCAATCTCAATTGTTTATAACAATTCATGCTACAGCAAAGACTACTAAGCATAAAGCCAAAACAATATCAAGCATGGCATGACAAAACATAGGCGACAGTCGAAAACAAGCTCTTTTTACCACTAAAGTATGAACTTTCCTACTCTTTTCCAATCCAAACCAAACCATTTGAAAACAAATGTATGAAAGAGGGGTTCCAACCAATTTATTTAGCAAACTAAGCAAACAAAGAAAACGAAAAACCGAAATGAAAATGAAAAAGAAGATGCTCCAAGAACAACACAACTGTGCATGAAACAATAAAAATGAAGCGTTTGGAAGAAACCTGGGATTTTTATTGATGAAAAGGGGATGCCTTCGGCATCCCCAAGATTTGACGCTTGTACTCCTTGGATATTTCTTTGGGTGACTCGCGTGGCATCACCAAGCTTTATCTTTAGTCCATCCTTCATCTCATTACTTATTCCTTCCATACACCTGAAATTTTTCCTTCATACAAAACATCACACAATCTTTATTAGCAACATTAGTGCACTCAAGATAAATAAGTCTTAAGGTTCAGTTCTAACACCAAATAAACTTCCATTAGAACACTAGGTACTGTAGAACTTCCCTCAAAAAGCTCAATTCCCCAAAAGAACTCAAAAAGGAACCAACAAGAAGCAAATGCAGAAAATGGCAGAAATCTGTCAAAACAGACCAGCAGGTAAAGACGAATTTTTTCGAAGACCTTTTGTTGCTCAAATCAAAAAGTGTTGAACTAACAAAATTTATATAACAACCTGGGGCAGAATCACAAATATTGAAGCCTCAAAAAGACGTTCAGAGATTTTACACAAATTTTTACGGTGAAGCACAGAAATCTGTTTCGGGGCAGCAACTTTCCCAATCATTACTTCTCTCTCATTAGAGGTTACTCTTGGCACAAAAAGCAAATAAAAAAGATAAGGAGCGCTTATTACAGAGGTAATAACTTCTAAGACTGATCTAAAACTTTTGGGTTATCTCCCAATAAGTACTTTTCTTTAACACCTTTAAGTTAGGCATGATAGTTTGTGAAGATGCTCACATAAGAAATATGAATTGAAGTAAAAGAGAGCATCAAGAAGCAAATTCAAAGCACATTTAAGTCTAATCCACTTCCTATGCATAGGAATCTTGTAAAGAAACAAGTCATGAAAGCACAAAGCAACAAGCATAGGAAAGAAAAACAAGTGCAACTTGAAAACTTTCAACATAAAGAGGGGAAACTTAATATTATTGAGATGCATATAACCGTGTTTACCTCTCTCACAATAACTTTCAGCAGCATCATGAATAAAATTAACAATATAACTATCACATAAAACATTCTTATCATGAGCCACATGCATAAAAGAATTAATACTCCCCACATAAACATAGTAATTCTTATTAATTGTAGTGGGAGCAAACTCAACAAAATAGCTATCATGATTATTCTCATCACCATAATCATCAAATATAGGAGGCATATTGTAATTAATTTTCTCCTCAATAGTAGGTGGACTGAAAATATCATATTCATCATTGTAATCATCATATATCGGAGGCATAGTATCATCAAAGTAGATTTTCTCCTCCATGCTTGGGGGACTAAAAATATCATACTCATCAAAACCAGCTTCCCCAAGCTTAGACTTTTCCATAGCATTAGCAATAATGGTGTCCAAAGATTTCATACTAACAACATTGCTATTAGCATGCAAATAAAGTTCCATAGGTTTTTTAATTTTCTCTTCAAACACTTCATGTCCTAACTCAAGATAAATACTATAAAGCTCTCTAATTTTTGTTGTTGTTTTCCATTAAGCCTAACTAGTGAAAACAAGAAATAAGAAGACAAAATTGCAGAATCTAAAGAAAATAGCTTCGAGCACTCACACCGGAAAATAGGCGTTTGCCATGGGAGGTTCTTCTTCTTTAATCCTCTGGTCTGAATACCTTTTACCTTTCCTCCCCGGCAACGGCGCCAGAAAATAGCTTGATGTCTACGCACTTCTATTCTTGTAGACAGTTGTTGGGCCTCCAAGTGTAGAGGTTTGTAGAACAGCAGCAAGTTTTCCTTTAAGTGGATCACCCAAAGTTTATCGAACTCAGGGAGGAAGTGGTCAAAGATATTCCCTCTCAAGCAATCCTGCAATCAAGATACAAGAAGTCTTGTGTGTCCCCAACACACCCAATACACTTGTCAGGTGTATAGGTGCACTAGTTCGGCGAAGAGATAGTGAAATACAAGTGGTATGGATAATTATAGGTGGTAATAGTGCTAGAAAAAATAGCTTGAAGGCGTGGAAAAAACTAAAGTAAAACTGAAATAAATATGGAAGCAAGCAAACATGTAACAGATCTAGTTGCAAACGGTGTATCAATGCTTAGAAAAAAGGCCTAAGGATCATACTTTCACTAGTGAACACTCTCATATAAATATATTATCTTCATGATACTACGCTGAACTACTCTCTGGTTGGACACTCTAATTGTTGGTAGGGCTATAAGAGCACACCTCAAAGTAAGCCTTTCCCATCTAGAAAACCCCACACTTTCATCTTGAGTACTAGATGAGTCCAACAAACACCACAATTTCATAAAGACATCCAACTCCAAATATAACTCATAACAAATATATGTAATCTCTAGCCTAAGTGCCACCATGGTGAGCACGCTGTCACTTTTACACACATGGGGAGAGCAGAGATTCATTAAAGCACTTGAGTAGCAGAATATATCTATAGATTACAAGCTCATGATCTCAATAAGATCATGCATAGAGAGAGAGATGAACACATAGCTACCAGTAGAACCCTTAGCCTCGAGAGAGATCTACTCCCTCCTCATCATGGGAATCAGCAATGGTGATGGAGATGGTGGTGGAGATCGATGGAGATGGCTCCGGGGGCACTACCCCGTCCCGGTAGGGTGCCGGAACAGAGACTTTCTGTCCCCCGAATCTCCCCTTCGGTGGGGGCGGGTCTACGGAACTTTTCGTGGCTAGAGGCTTGATTATTTGGGGTTTATGCCTCGTGATTCTTCTTATAGGCCAGAGGGCAAGGTCGGTGGGCAGCCAGGGGTCCCACACCATGCCCTGGCGTGGCCTGGGGGGACCCGAGCCATGGGGTGGTGTGGCCACCCTATGGCCCCTCTCCGACTCTCCTTCTGGCTCCCTGAGTCTTCCGGGAAAATATCAACTTTGGCTTTTGTCCCGTCCAATTCCGAGAATATTCATTTTCTGACTTTCCTGGAACCAAAAATAGCAGAAAACAGGCAACTGGCACTGTGGCATCTTGTTAATAGGTTAGTCCAAGAAAATCTATGAAAAGTACTCCAAAGTTGGAACAAAACATAAGAAAGTAGATAAAACCAAGCATGGAACATCAAAAATTATAGATACATTTGCAATGTATCAACATCCCCAAGCTTAACTCCTGCTCGTCCTCGAGTAGGTAAATGATAAAAAGAAAGAATAATTTTTGAGGTGACATGCACCATCAAAGACTTGATCAAAGTGTTTGTAAAACATTCAAAGCTGGGATCATAGTACTTCAATCATAACATGAAAGACAAAGCTCTAGCAATAAGACAAAGAAACTATGATGGAACATGAAAAGGCACAAACAAAAGATTTATGAATAACAATTCTTTGCAAGCCGTTTGTTTGTTTCACATAAAGAAAACATAGCATAATAGTATTCAGCTTGTCCCTCAATAGAGTAGAAAATATAAATGCATAGGACACCTTCAAAGTTCATAAGAGTGACTAGATACAATAGTTTAAAACAAGCAATATCAAAGTATGCATCAATCAACTAGTCTTGGGACAATGCAAATAGAACTAAGAATGGCCATTATGCTCTCAAAGTAGGTGCATAAAGATAGAAGGTGGAGACTCAATATAATGGTGGAAGAAAGGCCTTCATAGAAGGAAATAGGGATTCAAGTCTCATAAAGAGCTTCCAAAAATTATGGTACTTATAGCTTTCAGCTCGCATTGCCCCTATCATAAGTATCTTGAAGTGATTAAGGTTAAAGTGAACAAACTATGGTGTACATGCTTGACGAAGTATAAGTCAGAAATATCATGTCCCTTGTATACGAGGGCCGCTCCTCATGCTACTCAAGTTTAGTCACCGGTAAGTTCTTGTCATTGTAAGTACATGTGTATCATTGAGAACCGCCAATAGGGTACCCCTTGCCCGATGATACGGAAGAATCCCCATATCAAAATGACAAGGCAAGCAGACAACGAGCATCTCAGCATTCTTCTTATTTACCATGGGAATATGGTGCTTTTTTCTCTCTTTCCTCTTTTCATAGTATCTTTTTTTTTCTTTTCTTTTTTTTCAATATAGGACTCTTTTTTTATAAGAAGAATGCTTCATAGACAGATCATTATGGTTACGCTGCAGGTTTCCACCATGTCAGCATGGATTAGACCAGCGGCCCAGGCGTTTCTCTAACACATATACAAAACTCCATGGACTTACAAGCTCCCCTTTCATTTCACACCGATGACATCCATATACAAAATATCATGATATCAACTACGTACAAGTACCAAGTGCAATGTTGAAAGCGTTCCCCATGAAAGCATGGTTCTACTAATTCCCAACAAATAAGTGCAAGCATATACAACATAGAAGACACAATGGTTCAAGTTTATTAAGGGCAAGAAAAGTAAAGTGTTCTATCAAGTTCGTGAGAGCTTTAATCACTAGTTTTCTCATATCAAGTTTAATTTGGAAGGTAAACAAAAACATGAATATACTTGTAATGGCATATGCTAGTAGGTAGGTATGGTGGACTCTTTGGAATAACTTGGTTTAGGGAGTTGGATGCATGAGTGGAACTCATACTTGGTTGTGGAGGCTAGCAAAAGACTGGGAGCGACAAACTAAGAGAGCAATAATGGCCATAATCATGCAGAGCGACAAAACATCATTGATCAAAGCATAAAGTGATACTACAAGTTGAAAACTAATGGATCATAAAGGATTATGGTGACTTGGGATAGTCATAACATGGTGTGAGCATGTGCCAAGTCAACCCAAATAAAGCATCAAAGGAGAATACCATAATACTATGCTTTAATATGTAAAACAACGCATGATTCATCCAAGGCACATTAAGCAATCTCAATTGTTTATAACAATTCATGCTACAGCAAAGACTACTAAGCATAAAGCCAAAACAATATCAAGCATGGCATGACAAAACATAGGCCAGAGTTGAAAACAAGCTCTCTTTACCACTAAAGTATGAACTTTCCTACTCTTTTCCAATCCAAACCAAACCATTTGAAAACCAATGTATGAAAGAGGGGGTCCAACCAATTTATTCAGCAAACAAAGAAAACAAAGCAAATGAAAAACCAAAATGAAAGCTAAAAAGAAGACGCTCCAAGATCAACACAACTGTGCATGAAACAATAAAAATGAAGCGTTTGGAAGAAACCTGGGATTTTTATTGATGAAGAAGGGGATGCCTTGAGCATCCCGAAGATTTGACGCTTGTACTCCTTGGATATTTCTTTGGGTGACTCGCGTGGCATCCCCAAGCTTGATCTTTAGTCCATCCTTCATCTCATTACTTATTCCTTCCATACACCTGAAATTTTTCCTTCATACAAAAATTCACACAATCTTTATTAGCAACATTAGTCCACTCAAGATAAATAAGTCTTAAGGTTCAGTTCTAACACCAAATAAACTTCCATTAGAACACTAGGTACTGTAGCACTTCCCTCAAAAAGTTCAATTCCCCAAAAGAACTCAAAAAGGAACCAACAAGAAGCAAATGCAGAAAATGGCAGAAATCTGTCAAAACAGACCAGCAGGTAAAGACGAATTGTTTTGAAGACCTTCTGTTGCTCAAATCAAAAGGTGTCGAACTAACAAAATTTAGATAACAACCTGGGGCAGAAGCACAAAAATTGACGCCTCAAAAAGACTTTCAGAGATTTTACACGAATTTTTACGGTGAAGCACAGAAATCTGTTTCGGGACAGCAACTTTCCCAATCATTACTTCTCTCTCATTAGAGGTTACTCTTGGCACAAAAAGCAAATAAAAAGGATAAGGTGTGGTTATTATAGAGGTAATAACTTCCAAGACTGATCTAAAACTTTTGGGTTATCTCCCAATAAGTACTTTTCTTTAACGCCTTTAAGTTAGGCATGATAGTTTGAGAAGATGCTCACATAAGAAATATGAATTGAAGTAAAAGAGAGCATCAAGAAGCAAATTCAAAACACATTTAAATCTAACCCACTTCCTATGCATAGGAATCTTGTAAAGAAAAAAGTCATGAAAGCACAAGGCAACAAGCATAGGAAAGCAAAATAAGTGCAACTTCAAGACTTTCAACATAAAGAGGGGAAACCTAATATTATTGAGATGCATAAAACCATGTTTCCATCTCCCATAATAACTTTCAGTAGCATCATGAATAAAATTAACAATATAACTATCACATAAAACATTCTTCTCATGAGCCACATGCATAAAAGAATTAATACTCCCCACATAAACATAGTCATTCTTATTAATTGTAGTGGGAGCAAACTCAACAAAATAGCTATCATTATTATTCTCATCACCATAATCATCAAATATAGGAGGAATATTGTAATTAATTTTCTCCTCAATAGTAGGTGGACTGAAAATATCATATTCATCATTGTAATCATCATATATTGGAGGTTTTGTATCATCATAAGCAATAGAATAGCTATCTTCCAAAGCTAGGGAACTAAAAAAATCATTTTCATAAAAATTAGCTTTCCCAAGCTTATACTTTTCCATAGCATTAGCAATAATGGTGTCCAAAGAATTCATACTAACAACATTGCTATTAGCATGCAAATAAATTTCCATAGGTTTTTTTAATTTTCTCTTCAAACACTTCATGTCCTAACTCAAGATAAATACTATAAAGCTCTCTAATTTTGTTGTTGTTTTCCATTAAGCCTAACTAGTGAAAACAAGAAACAAAAAGACAAAATTGCAGAATCTAAAGGAAATAACTTCGAGCACTCACACCGGAAAATAGGCGTTTGCCGTGGGAGGTTCTTCTTCTTTAATCCTCCGGTGTGAATACCTTTTACCTTTCCTCCCCAGCAACGGCGCCAGAAAATAGCTTGATGTCTACGCACTTCTATTCTTGTAGACAGTTGTTGGGCCTCCAAGTGCAGAGGTTTGTAGAACAGCAGCAAGTTTACCCTTAAGTGGATCACCCAAGGTTTATCGAACTCAGGGAGGAAGTGGTCAAAGGTATTCCGTCTCAAGCAATCCTGCAATCAAGATACAAGAAGTCTCTTGTGTCCCCAACACACCCAATACACTTGTCAGGTGTATAGGTGCACTAGTTCGGCGAAGAGATAGTGAAATACAAGTTGTATGGATAATTATAGGTGGTAATGGTGCTAGAAAATAGCTTGAAGGCGTGGAATAGACTAAAGTAAAACTGAAATAAAGATGGAAGCAAGCAAACATGTAACAGATCTAGTTGCAAACGGTGTATCAATGCTTAGAAACAAGGCCTAGGGATCATACTTTCACTAGTGAACACTCTCATATAAATATATTATCTTCATGATACTACATTGAACTACACTCCGGTTGGACACTCTAATCGTTGGTAGGGCTATAACAGCACACCTCAAAGTAAGCCTTTCCCATCTAGAAAACCCCACACTGTCACCTTGAGTACTAGATGAGTCCAACAAACACCACAATTTCATAAAGACATCCAACTCCAAATATAACTCAAAACAAGTATATGTAATCTCTAGCCTAAGTGCCACCATGGTGAGCACGCTGTCTCTTTCACACACATGGGGAGAGTAGAGATTCATTAAAGCACTTGAGTAGCAGAATAGATCTATAGATTACAAGCTCATGATCTCAATAAGATCATGCATAGAGAGAGATGAACACATAGCTACCGGTAGAACCCTTAGCCTCGAGAGAGATCTACTCCATCCTCATCATGGGAATCAGCAATGGTGATGGAGATGGTGGTGGAGATCAATGGAGATGGCTCCGGGGGCACTTCCCCGTCCCAGCAGGGTGCCAGAACAGAGATTTTCTGTCCCCCGAATCTCCCTTTCAGTTGCGGCGGCTCTACGGAACTTTTCGTGTCTGGAGGCTTGATTATTTAGGGTTTATGCCTCGGGAGGCTTCTTATAGGCCAGAGGGCAAGGTCGGTGGGCGGCCAGGGGGCCCACACCATGCCCTGGCGTGGCCTAGGGGGCCCGAGCCATGGGGCAGGGTGGCCACCCTGTGGCCCCTCTCCGACTCTCCTTCTGGCTCCGTGAGTCTTCCGGGAAAATATCAACTTTGGCTTTTTTCCCGTCCAATTCCGAGAATATTCATTTTTCTGACTTTCTTGGAACCAAAAACAGCAGAAAACAGGCAACTGGCACCGTGGCATCTTGTTAATAGGTTAGTCCAAGAAAGTCTATGAAAAGTACTCCAAAGTTGGAACGAAACATAAGAAAGTAGATAAAACCAAGCATGGAACATCAAAAATTATAGATACATTTGCAATGTATCACCCCTTTGATGGCTCATGTATTAATAAGCTCGTTGGGGAACCCCAAGAGGAAGGTATGATGAGCACAGCAGCAAGTTTCCCTCAGTTATGAAACCAAGGTTTAATCGAACCAGTAGGAGCAAGGAAACACCTCAAAGGTGTTGCTAGTTGAGCCTTGGCAGGGCGCACTACCGGTGCTAGTAGCAACGTGGAGACCTGCACAACACAACCACATAACTTTGTACCCAACTTGCGATGAGGTTGTCCATCTCACCGTGTTTTGCCGAAAACAAAGGATTAAACGTATCAAATGGAAGGAAGTAATAGTTTGCTGAAAGTAAACACAAAGCAGTAAACAGTTTGTAGATTGTATGTAAAAGTAAAGGACCGGGATCCATAGTTCACTAGAGGTGGCTCTCCTTAAGATAGATAACATGCTGGGTGAACAAATTACAGCGGGGCAATTGACAAACATCGAGAAAGCAATAAATGTATATACTAATCATCCTGACTCCTTTGAGAATTGATTGGGCATTACAACATAATACATAGACCGCCGTCCAACTGCTTCTATGACTAATAATCCACCTTCAGGGTATCATCCGAACCCCCTCCAGTATTAAGTTGCAAGCAACAGATTATTGCTTTACGAACTGCGTGTAAAGTAAACAATACGATTGTTTTATGAACAAAGGATTGTTGTTTTCTCCCTAGTAGCAACAGCATATCTAGTACCTTAGAGATTTCTATCACTTCCCTAGATTACTAGAGGGATGAACCCACTATCGAGCATAAATACTAACACTTGGAGTTGGTAGCATCTACTCGGCCAAGATAGCTACTAACAACGGAAAGCATGCAAGATCACAAATAACAAAGACATGATAGAATCAATAATCAATATGAAATAGCATCTCAATATCCATCGGATCCCCGCAAACACAACATGCAGAATTACAAATAGATGATCTTGATTATGAACGGAGCTCACAAGATCTAAACATGAAAGCACAAAGGAGGAGAACCAGCCATCTAGCTACTACATGGATCCGTAGTCCAAGGATGAACTACTCATGCATCACACCGGAGGCTTGCATGGTGATGAAGGAGGCCTCCAGGGTGAATTCCCCTCTCCGGCAGGGTGCCGGGAAGTGCTTCAGATCCCTCCTGATCTTGGGACAGAGACGACGGCGGCTATAGACTCTTTTATGAATTTTTGATCGGATACTTAGGGTTTTCGTCCCGAGGGCATCTTATAGGCGGAAGGAGAGTCTGAGGGGGTGCTGGGGTCGGCCAGACCACCCCCTGGTGCGGGACAGGCCTGGCCGTGCGGCCAGGTGGTGTGGCCGGCCCCCATCCCTTCTCCATCTCGTATTCTGGCATCTGATGACTTCCGGAAAAATAGGCAGTTTGGCTTTTTTCCCGTCCAATTCCGAGAATATTCATTTTCTGACTTTCCTGGAACCAAAAACAACAGAAAACAGGCAGCTGGCACTATGGCTCTTGTTAATAGGTTAGTCCAAGAAATCATATGAAAAGTACTCCAAAGTGTGGACAAAACACAAGAAAGTGGATAAAACCAAGCATGGAACATCAAAAATTATAGATACATTTGCAATGTATCAACAGCCCCAAGCTTAACTCATGCTCGTCCTCGAGTAGGTAAGTGATAAAAAGAAAGAATAATTTTTGAGGTGACATGCACCATCAAAGACTTGATCAAAGTATTTGTAGAACATTCAAAGCTGGGATCATAGTACTTCAATCATAACATGAAAGACAAAGTTCTAGCAATAAGACAAAGAAACTATGATGCAACATGAAAAGGCACAAACAAAAGATTCATGAATAACAATGCTTTGCAAGACGTTTGTTTGTTTCACATAAAGAAAACATAGCATAATAGTATTCAGCTTGTCCCTCATAGAGTAGCAAATATAAATGCATAGGACACCTTCAAAGTTCATAAGAGTGACTAGATACAAATAGTTTAAAACAAGCAATATCAAGTTATGCATCAATCAACTAGTCTTGGGACAATGCATATAGAACTAAGAATGGCCACTATGCTCTCAAAGTAGGTGCATAAAGGTAAAAGGTGGAGACTCAATATAATGGTGGAAGAAATGCCATTATAAAAGGAAGTATGGATTCAAGTCTCATAAAGAGCTTCCAAAAATTATGGTACTTATAGCTTTCAGCTCTCATTGCCCCTATCATAAGCATCTTTAAGGTGATTAAGGTTAATGTGACACAACTAAGAGCATATGCTTGACAAGTTATAAACCAAAATCTCATGCCCCTTACTTACGAAGACCGAACCTCATGCTACTCAACTTTAGTCACGAGTAAGCTCTTTTCATTGTAAGTACATGTGTATCGTAAAGAACCACCAACGGGGTACCCCTTGCACATGATACATGAGCTATCCCATAATCAAAATGACAAGGCAAGCAGACAATGACCATCTCAGCGATCTTTTTATTTGCTATTTGCATAGGTTTTTATTGAGGATGCTTCATAGAGTGCTCATTATGGTGATGCTGCAAGTTTCCACCATAATTAGGCATGGCTTAAGCTAGTGGCCTAGGCGTTTCTCTAACACGCATAAAAACTCCATGATCTTACAAGTTCCACTTTTATTTCACACCACCAGGATCCGTAAGAAAAAGAACATGATATCAACGGGGTACAAAGTACAAGTGCTATGTTTAAAGCGTTCCCCATGATACATGGTTCTGCAAATTTCAACTTATAAAGCGCAAGCATATACGCAACAATGAAGGACCCAATGGTTCAAGTTTATTAGATGCAAAAAAGTAAAGTGTGCCATCAAGTTCGTGAGAGCTTTAATCACTAGTTTTCTCATAACAAGTTTAATTTGGAAGGTAAACAAAAGCATGAATATACTTGGAATAGCATAGGCTAGTAGGTAGGTATGGTGGACTCTTTGTAATAACTTGGTTTAGGGAGTTGGATGCATGAGTGGAACTCATACTTAGTTGTGGAGGCTAGCAAAAGACTAGGAGCGACAAACTAAGAGAGCAATAATGGCCATAATCATGTAGAGCGACAAAACATCATTGATCAAAGAATAAAGTGATACTACAAGTTGAAAACTAAAGGATCATAAAGGCTATGGTGACTTGAGATAGTCATAACATGGTGTGAGCATGCGCCAAGTCAACCCAAATAAAGCATCAAAGGAGAATACCACTATACTATGCTTTAATATGCTAAAACAACGCATGATTCATCCAAGACACATTAAGAAATCTCAATTGTTTATAACAAGTCATGCTACAACAAAGAATACTAAGCATAAAGCCAAAACAATATCAAGCATGGCATGACAAAGCATAGGCCATAGTCAAAAACAAGCTCTTTTTACCACATAAGCATGAACTTTCCTACTCTTTTCCAAACCAAACCAAACTATTTGCAAACCAATGTATGAAAGAGGGGGTCCAACCAATTTATTCAGAAAACTAAGCAAACCAAGCAAACGAAAAACCAAAACAAAAACGAAAAAGAAGACGCTCCAGGAACAACACAACTGTGCATGAAACAATAAAAATGAAGCGTTTGGAAGAAACCTGGGATTTTTATTGATGAAGAGGGGGGATGCCTTGGGCATCCCCAAGATTTGAAGCTTGTAATTTTTGGATATTTCTTGGAGTGACACGCGTGGCATCCCCAAGCTTGAGCTTTAGTCCATCCTTCATCTCATTACTCGTTCCTTCCATACACCTGAAAATTTTCCTTCATTCAAAACTTCACACAATCTTTATTAGCAACATTAGTGCACTCAAGATAAATAAGTCTTAAGGTTCAGTTCTAACACCAAATAAACTTCCATTAGAACACTAGCTACTGTAGCACTTCCCTCAAAAATCTCAATTCCCCAAAAGAACTCAAAAAGGAATCAACAAGAAGCAAATAAGTACTTGGTTATTACTAAAGTAATAACTTCCAAGACTCATCTAAAACTTTTGAGTTATCTCCCAATAAGTACTTTTCTTTAACGACTTTAAGTTAGGCATAAGAAGAAAGAAAAAGAATCAAGTATTCTCAAATGAAGAAGCATTAAGACCAAATGTCTTGCCCTTAGCTCTCTTACTTTTATTCTTAACCTTGGGTAAAATATGATTGTTTGGTGGGGAAGAAAGGTACATGGTCCCCTTTCCCACATCTATTATTGCTCCAAGGAGTTCTAATAGGGACCTTCTAAGTGTAATTTGTCCTTTTCCTGCACATTCAATAACAAGATAATCAGTAGAAATCATTTTCCCAAGGATCTTTGTAAACACTCCTTCAGCTATTCCAGTAGGTAATATGGTAGCATTATTAGCAAGAGATATTTATTTTCCTCCTTCAGTAAGCCCCCAAAGATTCAAAGATTCATAAATATCTTTGGGCATAAGACAAAATTCAGACATGATATCACAGCGGGCTTGAAAAGTTTCAGTGTTTATCTCAATCTTTACTGTGGGGAGCCACTTTGATGGTTCAGAATTTAAATATATTTGGAACATAATTGTGATGCTCCCTAAGCGTATTATAGCAATCTTTTAAGCTAGTAGTGCTAGCCTCAAGAGTGTTCAATCTAGCAAATATTCTTGTGAAAGAAATATCAGTTTGGTTAGGCAAGCTGTAAGTAAGGATCAATTTCTTTATAGCATTAACATCATCATCCTCATTACATTGGAGGAAATCTCCTCCCACAACAGCATCTAAAGCATATCTATAGCAAAGAGCAACTCCAAGGTAAAAACTGCTAAGGAACAAGCTTTGAGTCATTTTAGGCTCAGTTTTTTCATGTAGATCAGAGATTCTAGACCAAGCTTCTTTGAAGCTCTCCTAAATTCCTTGTTTAAAAGTGAAAATCATTTCCTTAGGTGACATAATGATTGGAACAATGCTAGACATAATAGCAACTCAAGATAGGAACTAATTTTTTTGTGTTTTTGATAAAGAAACAACAAAGCAAAAAGAAACTAAGCAAAACAAAAGTAACAAAGTAAAGAGATTGGTTATGAGGGACTCCCCTTGTGAAGATGTCCTTGACTCCCCGGCAACGGCGCCAGAAAAGTTCTTGATGGCTCGTGTATTGACAAGCTCGTTGGAGAATCCAAAGAGGAAGGTATGATGAGCACAACAGCAAGTTTCCCTCAGTTATGGAACATAGGTTTAATCGAACCAGTAGGAGTAAGGAAACACCTCAAAGGTGTTGCTAGCTGAGCCTTGGCAGGGCGCACTACCGGTGCTAGTAGCAACGTGGAGACATGCACAACACAACCACATAACTTTGTCCCCAACTTGCCATGAGGTTCTCAATATCACCGTGTTTTGCTAAAAACAAAGGATTAAACGTATCGAATGGAAGGAAGTAATAGTTTGCAGAAAGTAAACACAAAGCAGTAAACAGTTTGTAGATTGTATGTAAAAGTAAAGGACCGGGATCCATAGTTCACTAGAGGTGGCTCTCCTTAAGATAGATAACATGCTGGGTGAACAAATTACAGCGGGGCAATTGACAAACATCGAGAAAGCAATACATGCATATACTAATCATCTTGACTCCTTTGAGATTCGATTGGGCATTACAACATTACACATAGACCGCCATCCAACTGCATCTATGACTAATAATCCACCTTCATGTTATCATCCGAACCCCCTCCAGTATTAAGTTGCAAGCAACAAATTATTGCTTTACGAATTGCGTGTAATGTAAACAATACGATTGTTCTATGAACAAAGGATTGTTGTTTTCTCCCTAGTAGCAACAACACATCTAGTACCTTAGAGATTTCTGTCACTTCCCCAGATTACCAGAGGCATGAACCCACTATCGAGCATAAATACTAACTCTTGGAGTTACTAGCATCTACTTGGCCAAGATAGCTACTAACAACGAAAAGCATGCAAGATCACAAATAACAAAGACATGATAGAATCAATAATAATTCTGAAATAGAATCTCAATATCCATCGCATCCCCGCAAACACAACATGCAGAATTACAAATAGATGATCTTGATCATGAACGGAGCTCACCAGATCTAAACATAAAAGCACAAAGGAGAATAACCATCCATCTAGCTACTACATGGATCCGTAGTGCAATGATGAACTACTCACGCATCACACCGGAGGCTTATATGGTGATGAAGAAGGCCTCCAGGGCGAATTCCCCTCTTCGACAGGGTGCCGGGAAGAGCTTCAGATCCCTCTCGATCTAGGGACAGAGACGATGGTGGCTACAGACTCTTTCGTGGATTTTTGATCGGATACTTAGGGTTTTCATCCTGAGGGCATCTTATAGGCGGAAGGAGAGGCCGAGGGGGTGCTGGGGTCGGCCGGACCACCCCCTGGCGCGGGCCAGGCCTGGCCGCGCGGCCAGGTGGTGTGGCTGGCCCCCAACCCTTCTCCGTCTCGTATTCTGGCATCTGATGACTTCCGAAAAAATAGGCACTTTGGCTTTTGTCCCGTCCAATTCCGAGAATATTCATTTTCTGACTTTCCTGGAACCAAAAATAGCAGAAAACAGGCAGCTGGCACTGTGGCTCTTGTTAATAGGTTAGTCCAAGAAATCATATGAAAAGTACACCAAAGTGTGGACAAAACACAAGAAAGTGGATAAAACCAAGCATGGAACATAAAAAATTATAGATACATTTGCAATGTATCACCCCTTTTTCACATAATGTATAACGCCCTTTCAAGCTTCGAGGCTAAATTTGTGCAATAAAATAATTTTTTGGGGCTAGATGCTTGAATGGATGGGCGTGATGTTCGAATGGGTGGGCGGGATATTTCGGCGCTCTACCAAAATTTTGAAGTTGAAGATTCTAAGGTATGCTACTCCCACTTGGGATGTTGTCCTCATCAGATAGACCCATAGGCCTGTATGCTTTCCAGCATTTAATGATTTTGTAGACATCTGCTGAAATTAATGAACACTAATTCAAGGCTTTCAAACAAGAGGATCAAGGTCACAACCATAGTTTCTGTACCTTTTTCATGTTTTGTACTACTCCGTACATTGAAGTATCTTCGCTAACCAAGCTTACAAACGTGTCCATATTTGGTAGATCGGTGCATCGTGGCATTTCAAGAATCTTTGCTAACCATACTTTTAGGGAAAATTAGCAGAGTCTCCTTTGTTTTTGTGACATCCACGACATGCAATAATATAAACACATGAGTGCAGGGATAAAACTCAATAAAAGGTTAATGGCTCAAAATATATCGAGCTCGTTGGGGAACCCCAGAGGAAGGTATGATGAGCACAGAAGCAAGTTTTCCCTCAGTTATGAAACCAAGGTTATCGAACCAGTAGGAGCAAGGAAAAACCTCCAAGGTGTTGTTTCCAACTTGGAATCCTACACAACCAACCACAAAACTTTGCCCCCAACTTACAGTGAGGTTGTCAATCTCATTGGTTTTGCTGAAAACAAAGGATTAAACGTATTGTGTGGAAGACAGTAATTGCTTGCAGAAAGTGAACACTAAAAAGTAAATAGTAGATTGTAGATTGATGGTAAAAGAATGGACCGGGGTCCATAGTTCACTAGAGGTGATTCTCCTTAAGATAGATGGCATGTTGGGTGAACAAATTACAACGGGGAAATTGACAGACATCGAGAAAGCATACATGCATATACTAATGATCTTGACTCCTATGAGATTTGATTGGGCATTACAACATTATACATAGACCGTAATCCAACTGCATCTATGACTAATAATCCACCTTCATGTTATCATCCGAACCCCCTCTAGTATTAAGTTGCAAGCAACAGATAATTGCATTAAGCAAAGTGTGTAAAGTAAATAATATGATTGTTCTATGAACAAAGGATTGTTGTTTTCTCCCTAGTAGCAACAACACATCTAGTTCCGTAGAGATTTCTGTAACTTCCCCAGATTACTAGAGGCATGAACCCACTATCGAGCATAAATACTCCCTCTTGGAGTTGCTAGCATCTACTCGGCCAAAATAGCTACTAACAACGGAAAGCATGCAAGAACAGAAATAACAAAGACATGATAGAATCAATAATCAATCTGAAATAGCATCTCAATATCCATCGGATCCCCGCAAACACAACATGTAAGATTACTGTCGTGGTGGTGTCACGGCAGATGCCATGGATAGGCTAAAGGTGGGGCCAATATGCACTAGAGGAATCCAGGGAGGGATAGTGTGGTGATTCCACACACAGATGCTTTGTATTCTCAATGCTCACTGTGTTTACATATGCTCCTTGAGCTTTATTGGGGAGAGGAGGAAGAAGAAGCTCTCTTACTCTCACCACTACTTTCACCCAAAGAACAAACTACTCACCCGCCAACCCCTTCTACAGAGGCCCTAGCGCTCCTTATATAGGGGAGGCTAGGTTTCCAGTTAGGGCATACGTGGAGGCATATTCCCTCTCCCAAAATAGCAAACCGACCGGGTCTCCTTTGCCCTTTGTAAGCCATGCAGAGGCTACGTAAACCTCTGCGGCGCCAGCATCAGCCGACATAGGCAACGTCACCTTTGTCGGCCACGCCCTGCTGGTCCCTCCCTATGTTCGCTTCGCTCACGCTCCAGCGCACAGAGACCACCTTTTGACCAGCAAGATACCTTCCTTCTCTTGCAAGCCTGGTATAACCCGGCTCAGGCCTAGTTAACCCGGCCCCATGGGTGCCTGCATACAGGTTACAAATAGCCTGCCGACATACGACATACATCGGCCGGGACTCAGTTAGGTGGACATCCTCCAGTCCGGGTTACTCCGTAAGTCAGCCCGCCTTGAGGTGACTCGGCCAGCTCTCGCTTTGACCTTGCCTTACCTCGGCTAGCTTGGCCTTTATACCTCGGCGTGACCCTACCCGGGGGTATCCCCCCAACATTAGTCCCCAAAGCTGGTGCGGTCTTAGCAACTTCAGCTGCTAAGGCCACGGCAGGTTCAATCTACCAAGATTTTTGCTCCTCTTTCCGAGTTAGCTTGTAGCTCGGATTTATCGGCTTAACTTTCCCTTGGCACATTCTGAGTTTTCACTCGCTGGCCGGGTTACTCATCGGTTTTCCGTGTTATCCTTCCTTCTCTCATACACTTCCCCACGTCCTACGTGGAGGGTAATCATCACCTTGCCTCATTTTAAGGGCATGCGCCAGTTACTGCATTGATTGCCAGGGGTTACTGTTGCAAACGTCGCGTCCTGTCTGCCTCCTCGTTAACTGCATCACCACGTCGCGTCATGGGATCCCCTGTTTCTTGTGGCCCTTCATGTGGCTTGCCTTTGAGTGGTTGATTCGGAAAATACAAGGCCACACCGTGTGGCCTCAGCGCACTGCCCGATCCCACTATCATCGCAAGGGCACCGTTAAATAAGGGAGGGGGCGTGTCCCTTGGTCATTTTCCCCCTTCTCGCGCCCCTCAGCCTTTCTGCTCCTTCTTCTTCCCTGCGACAGCGCCGCCGCCGCTTCTGATCCACAGCACCACCGCCACGTCTCTCTTCTTCGTCACATGGCCGCACCAATCCAAGCCTCTGTCCCCCACCTCTGATTGGGCCGGTAAGGACAGTGACCTAGAGATGACTGAGGAGGAGCTCGCCATCGTTGAGGAAGAGATGGAGGAGGAGGGCAGAACCTTGGAGCGTGGTGCCTAGGCTGGTTCATGGGTGTGCCAAGACGATCTTGATTGGCTCTACCGCACCCGCCGCATCCCCGAGGGCGTGATTTCTCGCCTTGCCTCCGAGGAGCTCGCTCCCTCACCCAATCCGGGTGAGTTCGTCGTCTTCCTTTCTCACTTCCAACGCGGCTTTGGCCTGCCACTGAGTGACTTTTTCCATGATTTCATCAATACCTACGAACTCCAACCTCATCATCTTCCGGCGAATGCCATTACATCCCTCTCCTCCTTTGCATCCGCCGTAGAAGGATACCTCGGCTTATGGCCTGCCAAAGAGCTTTGGATCCGGTTCTTCGGTCTGCGGAGGAATGTAGTCCCGGATAAGGAACGTGCCCTGGAGGATAAGCACCTGACCCAATGTGGTGCCGCCTCCATCTCTCCTTGGAAACAATCTGTCTTCCCCCGAGTCACGGGGCTTGAATCTTGCAAGGGTTGGGCCCAAACTTTCTTCTATGTGAGGAATGGCTCTGATGAGGATCTGATCTGGCTGCGTCTGTCGTCGGTTTGAGGACAAGTACGCCACGAGGGGGTCCTCGAGGCGTTCGGGAGAGAGGGGTGTGAGACGTACAGTGTTCCGGGACGGTGAGCACACAAGTTTACCCAGGTTCGGATCCGGATCCGGCTTTAGACGGACCCTACTCCTGCTAGCAATCTAGTAATACGGCAGAGCCGGAATACGGGTTACAAAGGTTTCGCCTGTGCGAGTTGAGGTTGTAGACTATTGAGGTGTGCCCTAAAGGCTCTCCCTAGGACGGCTTATATAGATTTCCGGCCTAGGGTTTACAGGAGAGATCAATCCGGCTACGACTAAGAGTTGGTTACAGAGTACATCTTGAACTACAAGTAACATTATGGGCCTAAGTCGGTAAGTCTTCTGGGCCTTCCCGTAGTCAGATTGGACCCCGTCTTCTCTCCCTAACTGGGCCGCCCGTGAAGCAAAGCTCTAACCCGAAGTGGGCCACCCTGGTCAGTGAGGATCTATGAGGATACCCGGAAAGTATATCCCCAACAGTAGCCCCCGGAGGCCTCCAAGATCCAAAGTCGGATTTTATCATCGTCTAGCTTGATCTTCAGCTTGCAGAATCTTGAAGGGTTCCTGAAACTTCATAACAAAAAATATGATCCGGGTCTTAAAAGTAAGTCGGACCTTTCGATTAGTTACTCGGACTTTCTAGCTTACTTTTAAACTAAGCCGGAACTTGGTCTCTAACGCCACCTGACACAAGCATGGTCAAGTCACATCATCTGACAGATGTTCCGTCAGCACGACCGTTGGTGGGTCCGCGGTTCGCGGAACCGAGGCGCCGTTTCAATGTGTGCATGCAGATCGAGGCGACGCAATCATCGCGCGGGCCCTTCCTAGTTCTTTCCACGACGCGTGGCAATTACACTGTAGCGTTTGCACGAATCTTGGCGCAGGTAGGTGGATATAAGGGGTTTAGATTCCTTCTTCTCCTGTCCACCAGTCCTTCGTCGTTCCTTTCTTCCCAATCGTCCAGCGCGCCCAGAGCCTTTTCGTCCTCCTCCCACAGAGCTCCTAGCGCCGCCACTTTAAGGTCACCTTTTCCACCGGAGAGAAAAATGGCTTCATCCTCTTCTTCCTCTCTGGTGGCGGCGGCGTCGGCGGAAGCAGCTGCGGAGAAAGAGAGCTTCCGAGGAATCTGGATCCCCTGCGCCCTCGACGACGACGGCCTCAAAAACATGGAGAAGGAGGGGCTTCTCGCCGCCGGCAACTGGCAGAGTGGTTCCGGCGAAACCGTCCCCAATCCACGCGAGGGCGAGCGCGTCCACTTTGGCACCCATCTAGACCGAGGTTTGTCCTTTCCTCCCCCGGAGTTCTTCTCCGAGGTGATTGACCACTATGGAGTTCAACTCCATAATCTTCCTCCCAATTCTCTTCTAGAGATGAGCGCGTACGCTGCGCTTTGCGAGGGCTTTCTCGGCATTAGGTCGAGTTTGCTTATATTCTGGTACTATTTCCATGTCCGGAGAAATTCCATTACTGTCGGTGTTCCTTATATCACCGGTACTATTAGTTTTTCTATTAGACGAGACCGGTCATATCCCAAAATTTCTGCCAGTGACTCGGTCAAACAGTGGTCAGCCACCTTTTTCTATCATAGGGATATCCCGGCTCCTGGCAAAGCTACTGCTTTGCCGGCTTTTGTCGATGAAGCCGCCACAGCCCAGCCTTCCTAGGATGAGGCCGCTCCGGCTCTCACCGACGATCTGATCCTCGCTAAGAGGCGGATCGAATATATTATCAAGCACAAGGGTCTGAAAGGATCCGACTTAGTCCAGTGCTAGGTCTCACGTCGGATCCAGCCACTTCAGTACCACGGGAATAGACTGATGCACTCCATCACGTCTTCCAAAAAAAGACTCTCTCCACATCAGCCCCAAAGCCTACACCATCCAAGGTTACATAAGCCAGATCAAGTGGCTGATCAAGGAGCGGATCGAGAGGAAAATTCCGGAGATTTCTCTGGATATGCACACGGCGGAAAACCCCGTGGCAGCGGTAAGCTTCCATCAGTACACCTTTTATGTGTTTCAATCTTTAAGTTATATATTGCAACGCTGATATGTTTTCTTGTTTTCACCTTGCTGATCTCCCCGAGTCGGAGCTTGCTCCACTCGAAGGATATCCTCCTGAGTTTTCTCAGGAGACTGAAGAGGTCCCATTGCAGGACCTTGCGCTCAAGAAGTGCAAAGCTCCGACAGTGGCTGTTGGCACAAAGGAAGTGCCCGTTGTGAAGAGGTAACTTTCATTCACAATTTCCGCCTTTGTACCTTTCTCGAATTTCTTGCTAAGATGTAATGTTTCCGACTTTACTACATTCTCAGAGCAAAGCCTCTCATCAAGGGTAAGGGGAAGGCGATTCCTGTGAAGCCCCTGCGACAGACGAAGTTTACCATAGCTTCCCCTGCCACGGCTCCTCCGATTCCTGCCCCTCAACCTTCTGCAACACCGGCGATTACTCCTTCTCCGGTTGTTGCAGAAGATCCGGCTCCTCCAACGGCGCATGTGATCCTTGGATCGCACACTGACGTCACCGTGGGTGTTTCAGCTCAAGATAAGGGTGAACCCTCTTCGGGTAATGATCCCTCGGCTGAAGTCTTCGCCGATAACCTCCTCAGCAACCCCGGACTTGCCAAATTTGGCTTATCCCAGAAATCTACAAAGGAGATCCAGCGGCTAGCCAGGCAAGTCCTGGACAAAAGCCATCTATCCCCCGAAGAGGAAGCGCAAGAAGCAGAGGACGTCAAGTTCTCTGACCTTCTCGCTCAAGTCCGCCTTTGCGACGAGAGGATCAGGACTAGCGAGCTTCCAACAGCCCCAGTAATTCCTCTTACCCTCGCCGAGAAGGTGGCAGCTGAAGTGAATGCGGGGTTAGACAAACTCACCCGCGAGCAATATGTAAGTCGGAATTCCAACTCTTGTTTTTACCTTATGTTATATCATATCCTCTAGCCCCCAAGCATGAAGTAGGATATAGAAATCCGGGTTTATGCTTTCATTAGGATGCCAAAGAACGAACTAGTGTAGCCCCCAAGGCTCGTGCTGATATTTAGCAAAAAATATTAGCCCGAGTCTTAAGTAGCTTTCTGACTTTGGGTATTCTGACTTACAGAAAGTATGTTCCTATAACCAGGAATTAGTAACCAATGTCTGTGATAAGCGGAGAGAGATCAAAGCTCTCTGGCTTAAAAATGCTGAGCTCAAGTTTGCCAAGGATGAAGCCGAAGGTAAACATTTCGAGATTCAAACCTAGCTTTTTGATTTTTTTTCAATGTCGAATTTTTCGGAACTGTTGTTCTTTTTGACTTACAGCGTTGGTGAAACAATCCATCGCTATGATTGAAGAGGCCGAGAACCTCAAGACCCTGGTGGTGGAGAACAAGGGACTTCGCCAAGAGCTGGACAAGATCAAGGAGGATCATGAAAGGAGCATAGCTCAAGTCCTTGAGTCCTCCTCCATGGCCACTGAAGAGCACGATCTCAAGATTGCCGCTTAAGATAAAGTTATCTCGGACCTCAAGAATGAGCTTGGCAGAGAGAAAGATCTCTCCAAAGCGCTCCGGGCTGAACTCCAGAGTCTCCGGGAGGAGAAGGCCAAGATTGACGACGTCATTCTTGGTATGTTCCATCTATCTGATTTATCATTTCTTCGACTTTCATCAATGTCGGATTTTCATTGACTTGTTTTGTGTATAGGTCCGCTGAACTTGACGGACTCCTCCTCGTCCGAGCCCCGCACTCACCGGCTTACCCAAGTCGGTGATCTTCTTCATGACTACCGCCAGTCCCTTGAGGACATTGGCGAGTCTCTCAGGATTCCGGACATGCCAAGCATGTCGGACTTCCAGGTGCGGGAGAAGGCCAAGGAGATGTCGCAGCTCGTTCGGGATTGGAACATGTCCTACACGCGGACTGCTGCGCAGAACACTCTCACCATGGTCATGAGCCACCATGGAAACATGGAGATATGGCAAGTGACCAGAGGGTACTGCAAGGTAGACGAAGACGGCCAGGAGCAAGACCTTCAAGCCATCATGCACTCCTGCGCCGGATATGGGTGCCACGTAGCTGGTCTGACCAGCTACGAGATGCCCTTCTTCACCCGTGTGGATACTCCGCCACCTCCTCCAGAAGACGCCAAAGAAGTTTCCGACAATGAACGGACCACCTCGGATCCGGACATCTCGGCACAATATCAAGGCGGAGTAACCAGCGATCCGACAGTTCCTTCGTCTCCTCCTGCATCATAGATCAGAAAACTATGTATTATTCTGGAAAGACATGATGCGTTTTGTAAATATTAAGTACTATGACTTTTGCTAGTGCTAAGTTTTTTATCTATTCAGCACTTTTGTCTTAGATTATTTGCGTGCCTGAAATGTTTTCATAATCACTTAGAATTTTCCGCCTCTACTTATCGTTTATCCGGCTTTCCGCCTCGTCCCTTTCGTGAGCCGGCTAAACCTTCAGCCGGAAACTTTGCCGAGCAATGGAGCTCAATTGCTAAACCAGTTTAAACTCGGAAACAAAGCCGGCTTCCAGTACCAACAATTCACTACTCGGAAGATACCCGCATCCAGCAATCAGACAAATAACCCAAGTAAAGACTAGATTTTTTTTAGAGTTATACCCGAAGGTAGCAGTTTTAGAATTGGAAATCTAAACCAGAACGAACATGAGCATAAAGTACTTTCAAGCATTCTGGGATTTTCGACTATGACATGATCATTAGGAAATAAGATGGTAAAAACTTCTCAGGAAAACTTTGAGGTAACCAAAGCTTTTATTTCTGACAGAGCATGTACATATGTATGATTACAAGGAAAGATAAACTAAGAATAAAAGGGACGTAGCTGAGCAATATTCCACGGTCTGTCTAACTCATCCGGATTTGTACTGCCTCCAGCTCTCTTTCTCTTCTTAGTAGCAGGTCTTTCTTTGACTAGCCTCATGTCGGTTAAGTAGTACGACCCATTGTGTAATACTCGACTAACTAAAAAGGGCCCTTCCCATATTGGGGAAAGTTTGTGCTTTCTTTGTTGCACAAGCCGGAGAACCAAATCACCTTTATTGAAGGATCTAGTTCGGACTCTCTGGCTATGATACTTGCGTAACTTCTGCTGATAGGCTGTAGATCTCATTTCAGCAATGACGCGAACTTCTTCGACAAGTCGAGATCATTTTTTCAAGAAATCTCGGCATCCTCTTCGATATACGCGGCCACTCTAGGATAAGTATAAATCAAATCACTAGGAAGAATAGCTTCTGCGTCATAGACCAAGAAGAAAGGTGTATATCCTGTTGACCTGTTCAGAGTTGTTCGCAAACTCAAAATTACAGAGGGTAGTTCCTCTGCCCAAGCCCCCGCAGCACGTCTCAGTGGTGCTTCGAGTCTTGGTTTCAAGCCTTGTAGAATTAAACCATTTGCTCTTTCGTCTTGTCCGTTAGCCTGTGGATGTCCGACTGACGCAATGTCAAGCCGGATATTTTGCTCGTCACAGAATTCAGCCAACTCTCCCATGGAAAAATTACTCCCGTTGTCCGTGATAATGCTATGCGGATAACCATACCGGATTATAACATCCTCGACAAATCTTTTGGCTGTTGCTCCATCACAACTAGTGACGGGTTTAGCCTCGATCCATTTCGTGAATTTATCCACCATCACTAAGAGGTGAGTAAATCCACTTGGAGCTCGTTTAAAAGGTCCTACCATATCAAGCCCCTAGACCGCAAAAGGCCATGTTATAGGTATCATTCGCAGCTGATCATACGGAACATGAGCTTGCTTGGCGTACTTTTGGCAGCCTTTGCATGTCTTGACTAATCGTTCGGCATCTGCCTGAGCTGTAAGCTATAAAAAACCATGTCGAAAAGCTTTTGCCACTAAAGATTTGGCTGCAGCGTGGTGACCACACTCGCCTTTGTCGATTTCTCTTAACATTTCCACTCCTTCCGGAGATACGCAGCGCTGAAAACCCCCAGAAACACTCCGTTTATGGAGCTCACCTTTAACAATAGTATAGGCTTTTGCTCGTCGGATAATCTGCCGGCTCAGCACCTCGTCTTCGGATAATTTGCCATCTACCAAGTAATCAAGGTAGGGTTGAGTCCAACTGGGAATTACAGCCAGAACTGCTATTAAAGGTGAGTCGGATTTGGTCGGATATTCCTCATCTACTCCCTTTATCGAGGGAACTTTGAGGTGCTCTAAAAATGCGCCATCCGGAATCTCTTTCCGCGCAGAGCCTATTTGAGATAGTGCATCTGCTTCCTCGTTTTCTGCTCGAGGGATGTGTTGAACTTCAAACTCCTCGAACGATTTAGATAGATCATCCACGACAGCTTTATATGCTGCCATGTGCTTATTTGCATTACAAATATCCGAGACTTGCTGAGCAACAAGATCTGAATCTCCGTAACAAATCAAACGTCGGATGCCAATATCCTTAGCAATCCGGATTCCATGCAGCAGTGCTTCATACTCGGCAATGTTGTTTGTCGTTGTGAAGTGGATCTGCAACACGTATAAAAGTTTATCTCCTTGGGGTGATTTGAGCACCACACTAGCCCCCGAGCCCCCTCGAGCCTTGGACCCGTCGAAAAAGAGGGTCCAATATTCCGACTCAGGGAGGACCATGTTCTCCTTGGTCTTTGTCCAATCAGCGACAAAGTCGGCAAGGATCTGGGATTTGATTGCTGTCCGGGGTTTGTACTCAATATCGAAAGCTGCAAGCTCTATTCCCCATTTGGCGACGCGTCCTGTGGCATCGCTATTGTTGATTATATCTCTCATGGGAGCTTTGCTCACCACGGTAATTGGATGCTCCTAAAAATAGTGTCGTAGCTTACGAGATGCTAGAAAAACACCGTAAGCTAACTTTTGGTAGTGCGGATATCGCTGTTTTGATTCTGTCAGGACCTCGCTGACGAAGTATGTCGGACGCTGCACCAGGTGCTCCTGATTTTCTTCTGGTCTCTCCACCACCATAACTATACTAACAACCCTATTTGTCGCAGCAATGTAAAGCAACATCGGTTCCTGAGGTTCCGGCGCTGCCAGGATAGGAGCAGATGAGAGTACTTTCTTCAGGTCTTGTAATGCAGCTTCAGCTTCATCAGTCCAGACAAAATCCTTAGTCTTCTTCAGGAGTTTGTATAATGGTGCGGCTCTTTCACCAAGCCGGCTTACAAATCGACTGACCGCAGCAATGCAACCAGTTAATCTTTGTATGTCCTTCAGGCGAGTTGGCCTGGAAATATTGAGAGTAGCCTTGATCTTGTCACGGTTCACCTCTATGCCTCGTTGAGATACGATAAAACCTACCAATTTTTCGGCTGGTATCCCAAAGAAGCATTTCTTCGGGTTTAGCATGATCTTGTATTTTCGTAAATTGGCGAACGTCTCCTCCAAGTCAGAAATCAATGTTTCCTTCTTTTTGGACATGACCGCGATATCATCCACGTATGCATGTACATTGCGTCCGAGTTGATCATGGAGGCAACGCTGCATCGTGCGCTGGTACGTAGCTCCTGCGTTCTTCAGCCCAAAGGGCATCGTAACATAACAGAAGGTTCCGAAGGGGGTTATGAATGAAGTTTTGATTTTGTCAGATTCCTTCATCCGGATTTGGTGATAACCGGAATATGCGTCGAGAAAACAGAGGAGTTCCGAGCCTGCCGTAGAATCGATAACCTGATCAATTCTAGGCAGAGCAAACGGATCTTTTGGACAAGCCTTGTTCAAGGTAGTATAATCAACACACATCCTTAAATCAGTGGTGTCCTTTTTAGGGACCATTATAGGGTTGGCCGACCAATCAGTATGGATGACCTCTTCTATGAATCCGGCTAACTCGAGCCGCGCTAGTTCCTTAGCTATTGCCTTACGCTTTTCATCACCAAACCGTCGTAAGGACTGTTTGACGGGTTTAGCGTTTGGGTTTACATTTAGAGAGTGCTCGGCAAGTTCCCTAGGTACTCCGGTCAAGTCAGATGGCTACCATGCGAAGATATCTTGATTTGCTCGGAGGAACTTGACGAGCGCGCTTTCCTATGCGCTACTTAGGCCTACGCCTATCTGGGTCACCTTGGAGGGGTCATCATCCTTCAACGGCGTCGTCTTCGTCTCTTCTGATGCCTTGAACTCCGGATTTGGCTTTGTCACCTCTTTCTTTGTTGCGGGCATCTCGGACGGATCTATGCTCTTCTTGATCTCCTGGTACTCCTGGGCATGCAGCACGGCTTCGGCAAAGGCGACATTTCCCTCCTTGCACTCTCGCGCTTTCTTCGGGTCTCCCCTGATGGTGATCACGCCGTTGGGACCTGAAATTTTGATCATATTGTAAATGTAACACGGACGAGCCATAAAAGTCCAGTAAGCCGGACGTCCGAATATAGCGTGGTATGCGCTCTTGAACGGGACCACTTCAAAGGAAAGTGCCTCCATCCGATAATTCTTTGGTGTTCCAAAAGTAACATCCAAAGTGATCTCTCCCAGGGAATTAGCTTGTCTTCCTGGGACAACTCCGTGAAAAATCACAGAGCTGTGGTTCAGCTGTGTTTGCGAGATCTTCATCCGGCGTAGCGTTTCTACATAGAGAATATTGATGCTGCTACCACCGTCCATGAGGGTCTTGGAGAAACCATAACCGTCAATAAGTGGATTGACGATTAAGGCGTATTTTCCTCGCCTGTGTAGCTTACGCGGATGATCAGCGCGGTCAAACGTTATTGCCACTTCCAACCAGTCTAGATATTGAGGGACAGCCGGAACTGTGGCGTTGAGCTCGTGGAGAACTGCTTTCTTGACCTTTGCTGGTTGAGATTCGAGGAAGGTGACGTAAGTGTCCTTCTTGGTAGGAAATTTTTTCTTCCCTTCTGGCTTGGGATTTGAAGCATCGGCTTCCTCCATGTCGGAATCTTCCTTGGTCTCTTTGTCCTTTTCAGGTTTTTTCTTTCCCTTCTTCCGCTTAGTTTTGTAGCCCGTGGTACCATCTCTCTTGATGTCGTCGTTAAAACGACATTCAGCGTTGGTGTGGGACGAGCCCCCATTGGCGTCTAAGTGATGCACACATGGGTTATTGGCGATGTCGGCCCAAGTGTAGGTTTTGCCTGGTTGTTGCTCTCCTCTACCTTGGACCCTTGATGTCCCACGGCCACGCCCGCGGCCTCCGCCGCGCCCTCCTTGTCCTCCAGACCCGGAAACAGTAGTGACTACTGCCGTCTCCGCGTTGGGTTTTTCTTCCGAGGTGTTTTTGCGCTTCTGAGCCTGTTGCTTTGTCTTTGCTGACTGAGGTACAGCCAGGACATTGAGTAATCCCTCTGCATCGTCATCAGCATCTGCATACTTGCTCGCTGTTTCTATCATCTCTCCTAGATCATTAACCTTGTCACACTTCAAGCGATGGCGCAGTAAACCAATTGGGAGACCTGCAATGAAAGCTTCAATCGCAGTTTGATCATTTACTCCCTTGCAGGAGTTCTTGGTGTCAATCCATCGTCCGAGATAATCTCGGCAAGTTTCTCCTGCTTTCTGGGTACAACGTTGTAGGTCTCCAACCATACAGGGCCTCCAATATGTGCCTTCGAAATTCCGAAAGAACGCACTTTGTAAGTCATACCAGTTGTGGATGGTGTTCACCGGAAGTTCATTGAGCCATGATCGTGCCGTCTTCCGCAACATAAGTGGGAGATATTGGGTTGCGACCAGGCTGTTTCCGCCTTTGGCGATGCAACAAGCTTGGAAGAAATCCTGTAACCAGGTGCCTGGCCCAGCAATGCCGTCGTAGGCTTGAATATGTCTTGAGATAGCAAATCCTTCCGGGAATTTTGTAGCTCTGATGCGTGGTCCGAAGCACTTTGGGCCCACGTACACGTCATCGTTTTCGTAGCGTCGAGCCTCTATGTTGGAGTTGATCCTGTGCCTTGTGTCGTTCGGGGATAGGGATCGTCCCGAATATCGGCTGTGGCTGCGGTGCCTTGGAGCCGGACTTCGGCTTCTGCCACCACCTCCTCCGCCATGTCGTCCTCCTTGACCTCTGTGGGGGCCTTTGTGATAACTGTGTTGTGGAGAGGGTGGTGCAGGTGGGTTGTTTCCGGCTGATCACCGGCATCCGTCCGGAGCGTCATTATTCTGGTTCCGGGGAGGTTCTTGACTATGACGAGCCCCCTGCCGGTTTCTGCCAGCGTGGTTTCCGTCGTTCCTTCGTCCGTCGTTCCCATCATGGTGAGGCTCAGCCGGACGGTTTTCATGTCTAGGAGCTGGCATTTTCTGACGATCCTCCTCCCGACGTTTCTCTTTATCTTCTCCCTTTCGGGGAGGATTCCTCGGAATCAGTGCAGCGATCGCGTCTTTCTCGGCTGCTGGAGCGACGTTGCTCCAGTTATGTGTAGTTCTGCGGTGCTATCCTGGCGATCCGGTTCTTGAATAATTGTCTTCCCTGCGTTCGGGGTGACAGTGCTGCGCCCGATCGTAGTGGGATCTTACGTCAGCCCATGCCGGATCTGTGCGACATTGGTCGGAATTCGAGACCAGCTTTTGACTTCCAGACAGGGCGACCTTTTGCTGCTCTAGTCCCTTATTGAGTAGCTTGATACCCAAACGTATCTCCTCTGGTCCTGGATTAGCCGATAGAATTTCGCGATCTGCCACGGTATTTTGCACTGGTGTTGGGTAAACCCAATCTCCATTGCTGTCCTTCCGTGGCTTTCCCATCTCATCTCCAAAAAGGACGGCACGGACACGTGGGAATTGGTTGTCATCTATGTGATGCTTCCGTGTCTTCTGATGTAGATGGGACATATACTCCTTGTTTGACATGCGCTTCTTCTCCACCTCGATGTTTTTGGCTTCATCAAGGAGTTGTTGACGACGCGCTTCTAGGGCTTGGGCCCTTTCGTCTAGCTCATCTGCAGTAAGTTCTGTAGCTGTAGGGATAGGTGTGGTTAATGCGGCATCGATGAGTTTACGCGCACCTTCAGTGATCACGTGTCCATCCACCGATGCTTCTTTTTTCGGCTCGTCTGGGATAAGTGCTCCATCCGAATCTTCCTCGTATTCCTCGGTAATCACCTCCTCTGCCAGAGGGTCTTTTGCCGGGGTCTTGTTCTTCTTGTTCCTCTTCTTTGCCTTCTTGGCAGCGCCGGTAGCAAAGACGGCTTTGGGTCCATTTCCCGGGGTCAAGCTCTGATCGGTACTTTCGGACATCTGGACTTCGGGATTGTCTCCGACTTCCATATCATCTTGCATTTTGGGAGAGTGTTCCCCGGATCCTTCATCCATGGTTTCTCCATCTTCTGCAGCTTTGGAGTTGTACTCCTCGTCATATTCTGCGGAGAACTTTTGGAAATCTGCCGACGTCATGGATTCATCCGAGGATGCGGGAACGTCGGCGTTTGTTCCAATTGCCTCCAGCACCAAGTCGGTGGTTTCTCTAGCATCGGCAGAGCCGGATCCAGATCCAACATATCCGACGAAGTGCGATGCGTGCTTCCTGAGGTATCTGCGGCTTTCGAGATCAGCCATATCGAAACTTTTAATGGTTTTGAGGATCGCATCTGCACTAGCGCCTTGCAGTATCATACATATTAGTGTGTACCTGAGGAAAGGCCTGTCTGTCCCGACATCGTCAGAGTCGGAATCAATGCCGTTGATGTGCTCCTCCTGGATTTCGACTTCCACGGGTGGGTCGATCTGGGATCTGGCTTATCCAGGGAGATCCACTCCAGATTCGACTTGGACCGTGAGGTCTTCTTCAGGCTCGGATTTCTCCACTATCTCCACAACTGGTGCGGGCTGGGTGGGATTAGGGTTATCTGAGATCCGGAACTCTGCCGCCTCCGCGGACAAAGGGGACCCAGAAGATTCTTCTGCCTCTATCATCACCGCTGGGGTGGGTTGGGCAGGTTCAGCGAAACCGATGAAAACATCGATATCGCCAAAAGACATGATTGTATAGGCAGTCACGGCCTCCCTAGCCGGAATCCAAGTCTCGTCGAGAACGATGAGAGGGACGTCGCTGGCATAGAGGATGCGACCGACGGCGATGGTCTCGCCGATTCCGATTCTTGCAGATTCCGCTCGGAACGCAGATCCGAAGCTCACTTGCCCCACGGCGGGCGCCAACTGTCGTCGGTTTGAGGACAAGTACGCCATGAGGGGGTCCTCGAGGCGTGCGGGAGAGAGGGGTGTGAGAGTACGGTGTTCCGGGACGGTGAGCATACAAGTTTACCCAGGTTCGAATCCGCCGGCTTTGGACGGACCCTACTCCTGCTAGCAATCCAGTAATACGGCAGAGCCAGAATGCGGGTTACAAAGGTTTCGCCTGTGCGAGTTGAGATTGTAGACTATTGAGGTGTGCCCTAAAGGCTCTCCCTAGGACGGCTTATATAGATATCTGGCCTAGGGTTTACAGGAGAGATCAATCCGGCTACGACTAAGAGTTGGTTACAGAGTACATCTTGAACTACAAGTAACATTATGGGCCTAAGTCGGTAAGTCTTCTGGGCCTTCCCGTAGTCGGATTGGACCCCGTCTTCTCTGCCTAACTGGGTCGCCCGTGAAGCAAAGCTCTAACCCGAAGTGGGCCACCCTGGTCAGTGAGGATCTGTGAGGATACCCGGAAAGTATATCCCCAACAGCGTCCCTTCGTGGTGGGTCCTCCTAATCCGGCTCTTTGGGACCGGGTTCCCAAGAAACCAACTGTCTTGGCGAAACAAGTCAATAAGCGGTTCAAGGAAATGAAGGATCTGGGGCTGCGCAACGAGGATGTGATGATCACATTCGTCCGCAGCCGAATTTCTCCCCTTCAGAAGCGCACACACAAACTCTGCCATATGAGTTGGCGACTTGACCCCACCCGGACCTCCTCCTTCGAGTTGAGCAACACTGAGACCTTCTGCCGGGTCAAGGCCCTCTTCACGACCAACAAGGACTTCAGTGCTGAGTGGGAGTGGGGACTAGAGCATTACTGCCGGGACAAGCCTCCTCCTGCGGTAAATCTCATTACCCCATCCTTCTCCGAGTTATATCCTATGCTGGAGCATGTTGTTTATCTGATCCCTTTGCATTTTCCTTTTAGTTGTTTCTTCAGCAGACCATCGAAGATGGCCCCGAGCCTTCCCTCAAATGGGGGAAGGATCGACTTGTTCCCGACGAGGAGGAGCCGGATCAGGAAATGTTCTTGCCTACCCCAGACGCAACCAAGCGACCCTCTGGTAACTTCTTTTCCTTAAGGAATTGGCCTGACGATGAGGATGATTCCGACATTGAAGTGGTGGAGGTATTTAACCCAGTGTCCCTTTCTTACTCGTTTCCGGCTTCAGCTAACCCGTGTGCGCAGATCCATGAAGATCCCCCTCTTGCTACGAGTGAGCCAGCCCCAGCCGTGTCTAAGAAGCGGGCTGCCACTTTAGTTGCTTCTTCCGGGCCTCCCAAAATGACAAAAAGGCGGAAGAAGTCCGGTGACAAGGTCGCCAGCAAACCTCCGACTAAGGCCATAGTTCAGAGAGCTCGGAAGCCCAAGGAGCCTCTGACTTCTGATGAGTGAGTTTCTTTTTTCCTTGTACCATTTTCCGCTTCTAGTTTCTTTGTCTTCACGCCTCTCTCTCTATTATATAATTTGTTATCCGTTGTTTAATTTGATAGGGCTACCGTGGAGGTTCCCAAAGCGGCTCTAGCATTGCTTCATCTTTTCGGTGTTCCCCATCTCCCCCTCGCGATGATGACACGCGCCCACTAAGCCCAATTCAGGAAGGCTCGGTGGCTAACCCGGATCTTAGTCCACCTCGTCCAGAAGAGGGCAACTCCGGTGTAGGGGAAAGTGGTGCTACCGAGGACAAGCTAAGGCCGGATGCTCCCAGCTCCTCATTGGCTCAGCCGCAACTCGTCGTCCCCGAGATAGCAACAGCAGCAGTAGCACCAAAGCAAACACCAGCATCAACACCAGCACAGGCACCCGTACCACCAGCAGCACCAACAGCATTAGCAGCAGCAACAGCAGCACAAGCACCAAGTCCTCCTGTCTCGTCCGAGTCTTCCAAGACTTGGCGAGAAGACCCAGCTAGCACTAAGGCTGCACCCAAGTCCAAATATGCAGCTCAAGCCTCAGCCTCCCAACAGCAACCCAAGGCCTAGAAAGGCTCTGGTGCCACTAGAGCGTCATCTATCAAGGCTGGGCAGCGCACCCTTGCGTCCATGCTACCGAAGAAAGATGCCTCCTCCGGGTCAGCTGGCAGCAAACAACTTGCAGTGCATACCAGCCCTGCTGTCGCCCTAGTTGCGAGGAGAGAGGCCCACGCCAAAGGCTTAGTCGCGCCCCACATGCTTAGTGGAGAGAGCTATCCTCCGGATTTGATCGAATACGTCGATAATTGGAACAAGGCGGAATTCGTCAATCCAAACGAAAATCTCCCAGAGAAATTTGGGCCTGCCAAGTTCAGCGCACAGATGAACACGGTAGCCAAGGCTATCAACATTGCTGGCCGAATGATGGAGGTACGCTACCTTGTCTTTTTCTTAATATGCACAAGTGCTTAGAGATATCTCCATTAGTCCCCGAGCCTCCGGGGGAGTAACTTGTTACTCGGCCGGATGCTCCTTAGAGAACTAGCGGAGCTCCTTAGTAACTTAGAGCCAGGTTAAGTTCCACTTGGCCTGGATTTTGTATACTTCAAATATGCACACACCTAGAGCCGGGTTAAGTTCCACCTGGCCTGGATTTTGTACACTTCGAATATGCACACACCTAGAGCCGGGTTAAGTTCCACTTGGCCCGGATTTTGTATACTTCGAATATGCACACACCTAGAGCCGGGTTAAGTTCCACTTGGCCCGGATTTTGTACACTTTGAATATGCACACACCTAGAGTCGGGTTAAGTTCCACTTGGCCCGGATTTTGTATACTTCGAATATGCACACACCTAGAGCCGGGTTAAGTTCCACTTGGCCCGGATTTTGTACACTTCGAATATGCGCACACCTAGAGCCGGGTTAAGTTCCACTTGGCCTGGATTTTGTACACTTCGAATATGCACACACCTAGAGCCGGGTTAAGTTCCACTTGGCCCGGATTTTGTACACTTCGAATATGCACACACCTAGAGCCGGGTTAAGTTCCACTTGGTCCGGATTTTGTACACTTCGAATATGCACACACCTAGAGTCGGGTTAAGTTCCACTTGGCCCGGATTTTATATACTTTGAATGTGCATATAGCTGAGCCAACTTTGCTCTTTTCAGATCACTACCAATCGTCGGACTGCTGAGTTTTAGCACCTCTTGGACTCACACATGGTGCTACGGTCGAAACATGCTGCTCTTCTTTTTGACTTCTCCCCCCATCTTTCTTTGTCTTTTCCCGCCGAACTAATCTGTCATTCGGATTGCACAGCTGGAGTGGAGGCCGAAATTACCATTATGAGAACAAACTTGGACCAGATAAAAGGTAACCCGCTTTGGTTACTCATTTTCCGTGCTTTCTCTCCTTTCTCCTAGGCTCGACAGATATTCATACCTCAGCTCTGCTGGGTCAACAAATCGTTGCAGCATCCCTTGAAGATAGTGTGCCCATGCCTGATATGATGCTGCATTTTCTTGAACAAGCAGGGCAACATCAAGCCGAGCTCAAGAAGAAGGATGATGAACTTGCCAAACTCCAAGCCAAGGATGATGAACTTTCTAAGCTCAAGGCTAAGATGAAAAAGCTCAAAGAGCTCCACAAGATTGAGATGGACAAGGCTGGCCAAGACTTCACCGAGGAACGAGAACGTCTTAGCCTTCAACTTGCAAAAAATCAAGAGTTGATGAAGGAGGCCGACGTCAAGCTTGACTCAGCAAATGTTGAACTTGAGCAGCTCCGGAAGAGGCGTGCTGATTGCACCAAAGAGCTGACCCAGATCCATAGCCATATTTCTCGTAAGATCTTTTCCTTCCGCCGACGTATATTTCTCCGGGTTAAACTGCTTTACTTATTTCACTTGTTTTATTTTCAGGCAAATTCCCAGAGGGCGATGCCGTTGTGGCTAATGTTGTTGCCAAGTTTCGCCGGCAGAGGGGTACCCCAACTGATCATGGTGTTGAACCCATTCCTTATGACATGGAGGATCTGCTAGTCAGCCTATCCTCCTGGGTTGAAATTGTGAAGAACTATGGTTCGGGTCTCCTAGATTCAGCCGTCCAGATCTTCCATGCACTTTGGCCTGGTTAGGATCCTCCGGAGGGATCAACTGCTTTGATCAACAAGCTAATGGATTGCGAGACCTTGCTCGACCTCTGGAGGGAATCCGCCGCTCGTGCTGGAGCCGATATTATCCTCCATTTCGTGCTTACTTGGTATGAAAAGCTGGACTTGAAGCTCCTCGAGCACTTGCGTATCGGGTCTAAGTGGTCGAATGATTCGGATTGGGTTGCTCGGCGCAAGGCCTGTGCCCATAACCTCATCCAGTTTGCCCCTATCCATCAATGGAACGAAGGACCAAGTTTCCTCGGCGTTGTTGACGACGAATACGTCGAAGATGGTTCGGACGACGAGGAAGAGGACGAAGCCTCAGATCCTAAGGAGAATGAAGATGGTGATGAGGCTGAAGCCTCTGCTCCACCCACTAGCGCCGAGTTACCCCCTCCTGTTGCTGCTCCTTGAGCACCAAAAAACACTTTGAAATTTATCAGATCCCCGGTATGCCGGGTGCAGATGTATCAATCATACTGACTATATTTTGCTACTAAGCTATTCATGCCGGATTAACTTGGACGTAGTCCCCGAGTTTCATTTTCTTGCTTCTTCAATTTCATGACTCGGCTCGCGTCTACCTTGATTCGGTTTTATGACTTATGAGTCCGAGTTTCAAAAATTGACTTAACAATACTTGGAAACTTTAGGATTAGCTCAAAATAACCAGCATAGTAAAGGTAAAGTAAACATAGGGTTAGTCCGAACAATAAATGTTGGCTTGATTACGTTCCTTTCCTTAGTCGTTTTTCGTGTGCTACGCATTTCCAAACTTGTTCTCTTGCTCGCCATGAAGCCAATTCTTGTTGGACAGCATCGAGTCGAAGAGTTGAGTTTTTGGTGCTCACACACTACTAATCCGGCTTAGGCAGAAGGAACTGAAGCCAGCCGACATAAAAAAAATAACAAACAAAGAAGACAACAAATCTTACTAAGGCAGTCCCCGAGTTACTGCTCGAGGTGCCAAGATTTCATTGATAAACTCATTGCCGGGATACATACCGACATATGAGAAACCTGGATACACACACTTCTTTGTTAAGTGTAGAATGGACGAAGTAGGGCTACATTCCATGGACGCTTAGATTCCTCGCCAGACCTGTCCGCCTTGTTCTTCTCCTGCGGTTGTACATCAATGAGATAATAAGAGTCATTTTGCAATGCTTTTCTTACAATGAATGGCCCTTCCCATGGGGGGGATAACTTATGCATGCCAGCAGTACGCTGTACCAACCGGAGTACCAGATCACCTTCCCGGAAGACTCGGGGATTTACTTTCCGGCTATGATAGCGCCAGAGATTTTCCTGATATATGGCGGACCTGGACAATGCCAATTCTCTCGCTTCTTCCAGCAGATCAACATCATTTTGTCGGGCTTCTCGCACTTTGGCTTCTGTGTATTGGGTGACCCTAGGCGAATAATGCTCTATGTCGGCTGGTAATATAGCTTCTGCCCCATATACCAGAAAAATGGCGTATAGCCTGTTGATCGATTCGGAGTTGTTCTTAAACTCTATAGTACTGCTGGTAGTTCTTCTATCTAGCACCCCGCTGATCTTTGCAGCGGCTCAATGAGCCGGGATTTTATCCCGGATAATACTAATCCGTTGGATCTTTCCACTTGTCCGTTCGATGCGGGGTGGGCTACTGAAGCAACGTCTAGCCAGATCTTCTTATCCCGACAGAATCGCGCAAATGCTCCTTCAGCAAAATTAGTGTCGTTATTTGTTATGATACTGTGAGGGTAGCCATATCTCAGGATGATATCTTTGAGGAATGACACGACCGTTGCTCCATCACATTTTCTTATCGGTTTTACTTCAATCCATTTTGTAAACTTGTCAACCATAACCAAGATATGGGTCATATTTCCTTTTGCCGGCTTAAATGGGCCAACCATCCAAACACCATACGGCAAATGGCCAGGTAATCAGTATGGTCTTGAGCTCCGACATTGGCATGTGTGTCTTGGTAGCATACCTCTGACAACCATTGCATTTTCTTACTAGATCCTCTGCTTGCTCCAAGGCACTTGGCCAGTAAAACCCATGCCGGAAAGCTTTTGCTACTAAGGCTCTGGATGAAGCGTGATGCCCACATTCCCCCTGATGTATATCTCGGAGGATGTCAAGCCCTTCTTCCGGGTCAACACATCGTTGGAGGACATTCATGACACTCCTCTTGTATAGCTCGGCGTTGATAATCGTGTATGCCTTTGCGTGCCTCTGAATTTTCCTTGAAAGCACTTCTTCATTGGGCAAAGATCCATCCTTCAGGAACTGGAATATGTGTAGTGACCAAGCTGGTATGGCTCGCACCGGAAACACATCTGTCGACATAACCTCTGCCGAATCACGCTGCGCAGTCCCCGGGTTTGCCGAAGCAGTCCCCGGGTTTCCTGAACTACTTCCCCATCAATTTCCATGGGCACAGCTCCGAACTCCGGATCGGCCGGTATATAGATTGACTCGGACTCTGGGGATGGCCTGATAGATGGCTTTCTGAGGTGTTCTAGTGCTACACCTGGCGGGATCGCTTGTCGAGTTGATCCGAGCTTCGACTGTATGTCGGCAGCCTAATTTTCCAGCCGAGGTACATGGTGAAACTCACATCCCTCGAAGTATCCTGATATCTTCTGCACATGAAATATGTATAATGCCATGTTTGCATCCAAAGCATCCCATTGCCCTGAGACATGCTGAACCACCAAATCCGAGTCACTGAAGCACTGGATCCGACGTATTCCGATTTCTTTTGCTACTTTGAGTCCATGCACAAGTGCTTCATATTCTGCAACATTGTTTGATGCTGCGAAGTGGATCTGCAGCACATATTTCAGCTGGTCTTTCTTGGGAGAGGTAAGCACAACACCGGCGCCTAACCCGGTTTTCGTTTTTGATCCGTCAAAATGAATTCTCCAGTAATTCGGATCTGGCAATGGTGGTTCATATTGCATCTCGGCCCAATCTACGAAAAAGTCGTCCACTGCCTGAGACTTGATTGCATCTCTTCTGTCGAATCATGGAGCATAAGGGGCTAGCTCAATTTCCCATTTTGCAATCCAGCCGCTTGCATCCTTGTTGCTCATTATCTCAGATATGGGGGCTTCACATATCACTTTGATGGGGTGCTCTTCAAAATAATGATTTAGCTTCTTTGCCGCCATATACACACCATATGCCATCTTCTGATAGTGAGGATAGTTTTGCTTTGATGCTGATAATACCTCGCTAAGGTAATAGACTGGCCTTTGCATTGACTTACCCTCCTCGTCGCGCTCTACCACAATCACTGCACTTACAGCCCGGTTAGTTGCGTCTATGTAGAGCAACATTGGCTCTTTTGATAGTGGAGAGGCTAACACTGGTGCAGTAGCTAGCATTTTCTTTAACTCGATGAAGGCATCATTTGCCTGCGGCGTCCATACGAACTTGTCCGACTTTTTCATTAGTTGATAGAGAGGCAGTGCCTTTTATCCGAACCGACATACAAATCGACTTAAGGATGCTAGGCAACCAGTGAACTTCTGCACATCGTTAAGACACTTTGGCTATTCCATTCACTCTATGGCTCGGATGTTAGTTGGGTTAGCTTCGATACCTCGGCTGGAGACAAGAAATCTGAGTAATTTTCCAGCTGGGACTCGGAAGGTACACTTCTCCGGGTTAAGCTTCATTTGGAACCTCCTTAGGTTCGCGAATGTTTGCCTGATATCATCAAGGAGCGTTTTGCTTTCCTTGGTTTTTATAACCACATCGTCAACATACACTTGCACATTTCGACCAATTTGATTGTGTAGGCATGTTTGCATACATCTTTGATACGTTGCCCCTGCATTACGTAAACCAAAAGGCATAGTGCGATAGCAATAAGCCCCGTACGGGGTGATAAATGCAGTCTTTATTTGATCATCTGGGTTCAGTGGTATCTGGTGGAAACCAGAATACGCGTCTATGAATGACAATAGTTCACACCCAGTAGTAGAATCTATGACCTGATCTATCCTGGGTAGCAGGAATGGATCTTTTGGGCACGCCTTGTTCAGGTTCGTGTAATCGATGCACATACGCCAAACCACTTCTACATTCGGATCACCTTTCTTCTTTTCCACAAGCACCGGATTAGATAGCCAGTCCGGGTAAAGTACTTCCATGATGAACCCGGCTGCTAGGAGCCGAGCTATCTCATCTCCAATGACTTTTCTCCTATCTTCGGCGAAGCGGCGGAGAGGTTGCTTCACCGGCTTTGCTCCGGGTCTCACATTCAAAGAGTGATCGGCCAATTCCCTCGGAACACCTTGCAAGTCCTGTGTGGACCAAGCAAAGATATCCCGATTCTCACGGAGGAAATTGACGAGCTCGCTTTCCTATTTCTCAGTTAACCCGGCACCAATTGTTACGGTGCGCTCTAGGAACAGATCATCAACGGGCAGTTTCTTTGTATCCTTTGTTGCTTGAAATGAGACACTTCCACGTGGGTTACTCAGCGCTAGCATATATTGCTACGCGGACTGAGCCAATGCCACCACTTCCAGGATCTTTCTTTTCTCTTGTGCAATCACGAGTGACTCGGCCAGGTTAGACCCGGCTGACGCACACTCAATGGAACGTCGGAAATCCCTAGCTATAGTAATTACTCCATTTGGCCTCGGCAATTTCATCTTCAGGTAACTGATGTGAGTACTTGTCATAAATTTGTTCAGGGCTGGCCTGCCGAGTAACGCGTGATATACGCTTTCTAAGTTCACAACCTCAACTCCAAATTCTCAGTTTGGCAGTTATCCCTTGTGTTGAATAACACATCAACCCGTACTTTACCAATGGGTTCGCAGGAGATACCAGGCACAATGCCATGGAAAGTTGTCCTTGTAGCTTGGAGCATGTTCTCTGACATACCCAACTTGCGCATTGTATCCACGTACATGATATTGATGCTGCTGCCATTGTCAATCAGCACCTTGGAGAACCTCACATTGATATTTGGCACAATGAACGTTGGATCCAGCACTAGTGCATACGAACCAGGACTCGGCATGATCCTGGGATGGTCCTTGATACTCCAGGTAATTTCCTGATCAGACCAAGGCATATACCTCGTCACTGCCGGCATAACCGCATTCATCTCCATATGTCGGTGTTGTATGCTCTTTCTATCCATTTCCTCCGTGGTAAACACACAGTAACTCTGCTGATGCTCCCTATATTCATTTCTTCCCTCATTGTCGGGATACCTTTGATCTGGATGATGTTGGTTTTCCACCTGATGCACTGCGTCCCTTCTCTCATGATTCTCATACCTCGGTGGAGGTGGTGGCAACATTAACTGTTGCATATTTTCTCTAGAGAGCAGTTGCTGCCTAGGTAACTCCTACCGAGGTTGATCATTCCGAGGTGCCTGCGCATTCCCCGAGCTACTTTGCTCTATCTTCCTCATCCACTCACATTGCCGGGTTGTATGACCTGTTGGGTTACTCGGATTTGGCGTGTGAAATTTGCACGGCTGATCCAGCATTGCCTCATACGTATACCTCGGCTGGTCTTTCTTTTCGTGCCACTGTCTCTTTTTCTCGTGCGTCCAAGTTTTCTTGCCATCATTTCTTGGAGTCCACTGTTGCCCTCCAGTTTTCTGACGCTGATTACTCCCTGCTCCGGGTTGATCTTGATTTACAGTAGCAACTTGTTACGAACTGTACCTGTAATCCGGTCTATCATCTCTTCTCTTACTTCGATAATCATTTTGCATGGATGATCTGGCTCCGTCTTGCTTGTAGTACTCCTCATTTGACTCGTTTGACACTAGCCGGGGTTGAGTTGGATCACCCAAAGCATACGAATCAGCAATCCGGATTGTCTCTGCCAGTGTAGTTGGCATATCCCTTTGTAACCTTTGCCACAGCATGCTTGCATATCTACACCCTTGTGCAAACCAAGCTATGGCCTGAGACTCAATCACGCCTTCACATGAGTTTCTCACGTTGCACCAGCGAGTGAGGAACTCCCGGTCTGTTTCATTTGGTCTCTGTTTGCACATTGCTAAGGTTTGTGGCCTATTCGGCCTCAGATAAGTGCTCGAGAAGTTACTGACGAACATTTCCTCAAAATCTAGCCAGCAGTTGATACTACCGGGTGGTAAATTGTTTAACCATATCCTCGCTGGCCCCTCCAGCATCTGAGGTACGTATCTCACTGCCCATCTCAAATTGTCTGTCGCAATTTTCACTGCCGTTGCGTAGTTGATTAACCAGTCCTCCGGTTTGGTGCTGTCGTCATATGTTTTCGTGCCTCTGCGTAACTGGAAGTTAGGTACCGGAGGCTCTTTCATGATCCGGGGCCCAAAGCACGCTGGACCCGGAGGACCTTGCCCCTCAATTTGCTCTGACCTGTAGAGCCGATCTAGCTTTAACCTGGCGTCATCAGGCAGCAAGTTCATGCTTCCTAATCTTGACCCTATCACATGATGATCCGGCCTATGGTATCCTGCATTCACCATTTCTGAATCACCGTCATTGTATCTATCTTGTTCTTGTCGAGCACAATTTTGCCGCATACCCTGGCCGGCACTCTGCTCTTGCTAAGGTACATTCCGCTGCTGTTGTTGCCGCGGTGGGTTTTGCCCTGCACCCACCGAGTTACGATGTCCGGCATTGCCGTTTTCAGCGTTTCTCTGACCGGCATTTCCTTGGTCGTGGTTACCTCAGCCAGCTTCACCTCGGCTGACACTTTGTCGATCCTCATTTCCCTGTATTGCTTTTCCTTTCCCTGCCCTTGTCGGGTCATACGGGACTATCTGTTTGTTTCTCCTTGCTGAGGTTACCACTTCCTCTCTTCTAGGGCCATCATGAGGGGATGATGCAGCTCCGGCAGATTTCTTCGGGTTACCCACTGCCAAATAAACGACCTTGGAAGCCCCAGCTCTTGCCGGGTTAGCCCTGAGCAACTCTTCATTCTGTCTGTTAGCGATCCAAACTAACTCGTTGACCCTATCCTGCTGTCTTTGCCGGGCTTCACCCGTCAAACCTTCTAGTTCGGATGCAGCCGCATCCACTGCTCTGAGGTTCTTTGCTAGGGTGCTGTACTTCGGCAGCCCCATGGACAACAGGTTCTCTGATTCCTCGACTCTAGTCTCACCTTCTTTGTTCATTTCACTGATGAGGTTTCTCCCTTTTACTTTTACATCATCTACCTTATTTGCTCTTGCGTACTCACACAGCGTCATGTTCAATGACTGCTGAGCCGCGGCTATCTTTTTCGCACCCTCTAGTATTTTCTGCTTAGTTTCCTCTAACTCGGCCTGTGCCTGAGTCAGATCTACCACAGGTGCTATGGGGCTTGCCAAGCTATCTATTGCCTGCTGCAGCACGTTTTCTGGCCTCTCTAGCGGAGGACCTCTACTTTTCCTCGGCGCCTTGGGTGTTACCTCTGGATCTGGTGCCAGATCCTTGCTCGCACCAACATCAGGCGTTGTCATCATCACCTCAACGCAGTCAGGAGAGCGAGTGATACGTGCACCGTAAACCGCACTAAGGGGTGGCTCGCCTACTTCGACGACGTGCTGCGGGTGAACGCACGACACATCGACGCTGACGTAGATCTTGTGGGTGCCAAGCTTGACGAATAGGCCATTGCGCGGTGGAGGTCGCTTTCCGAAGCTACTAGCATTGTCGCTAACGTAGTCCAGTGCTCCAAAGCGCTGAACGAGCCCAGAGACGATGCGCTCGCCATTGCCAATGATGCTTCCCGTCCGGATCTTCACTCCTGCTAGCGCCGCTAGCCCCACGGTGGGTGCCAACTGTTGTGGTGGTGTCACGGCAGATGTCATGGTTAGGCTAAAGGTGGGGCCAATATGCAATAGAGGATTCCAGGGAGGGATAGTGTGGTGATTCCACACACAGATGCTTTGTATTAAATCCGCAGAGTCAATATTTTACCCGAAGATAATAAGTCTTTTGGTTCAGCTTCAATACAAGTAAAACTTCCATTAAAACATAATCTACTGTAGCACTTCCTTTAAAAAATTCAAATGATCAAGGAGAACTCAAAGAGAAAGAGATTAAGAGGCAAATGCAAATAATGGCAGAAATCTTTCAAAACAAACCAGCAGGTAAAACCGATTTTTCGAAGACCTTCTGTTTCTCAAATCGAAAAGTGTTAAACTAACGAAAGTTGGATAGCAACCTAGGGCATAAGGAAAACAAATTACAGCTCAATCTGACGTACTGAGCTTTTTCACGATTTTTTTTACAGCAAAGCACAAAAATCTGTTTCAGGACAGCAACTTTTCCAAGCCTTACTTCTCTCTCATTAGAGGTTACTCTTGGCACAAAAACCACACAAAAAGGATAAGGAGAGGTTATTACTGAAGAAATAACTTTCAATACTCAACAAAAGATTCCTAACTAAATTTGGGTTATCTCCCAATAAGTGTTTTTCTTTAACGCCTTTGAGCTAGGCATAAGAAGCAAGATCAAGTATTCACAAATGAAGAAGCATTAAGAGAAAATTTTGTTTTAATATGAGAGGCAAAAGTACTATTCTCTCTCTGCTTAGGGATGTGTTCTATACCTTTCTTGAGTGGGCATTGATATTTAATGGTGCCTTCTTTCATATCAATAATGGCACCAACAGTTCTAAGAAAAGGTCTTCCCAAAATAATAGGACAAGAAGCATTGCATTCAACATCCAAAACATAGAAATCAACAGGGACATAGGTATTGTTAACCATAATAAGAACATCATTAATACTCCCCATGAGTTTCTTTTTAGCATTATCATCAAGTTGCACATTTAAATAACAATCTTCCAATGTGGCAAATCAAGCATTTCATAAATCTTTCTAGGCATAATGGAAACACTACTATCAAGATCACATAGAGCTTTGAGATGAAAATCATTCACTTTCATATGAATGATGGGTTCCCAACCATCTTCTAATTTCATAGGAATAGAAGCTTTATGTTTCATCTTTTCTTATTTAATTTTTATGAGTATCAGTAATGTGTTTTGTAAAGGCCATATTCATAGCACTAGCATTAGGACTTTTAGCAAGCTATTGTAGGAACATAATTACTTCAGAGATATTGCAACCATCAAGATCAAAATCATAATTACCATCTAAGGTAGTAGAGCTATTGTTTCCCATATTTCGAAGAATTTCAGCATTTTTATTAGAAAAGGTTCCATTGGGTTTACTACCTTCAACATTAGTGGTAGTGATAGTAAAAATACTACTATTTCTAGCAATTTCATCTTCTTTTTCCCACTTAACATGCAATTCAGCTAACAGTCTAACATTTTCAACAATGTTAACTTATATGGCATTCGTAGCAGCAAGGATTTTCAATAGTTTTAGGTTTAGCAGCCATTTTATTCAAAGAAGACTGTGCTTCAAACAATGATGCTATATTTCTTTCAGCATTAGAGAGTTTTTCCTCAATAGTTTTATTAAAAGCAGATTGTTTACTAATAAAATCTTTAAGCATGACTTCAAGTTCAGAGGGTGCACTTCTATTATTGTTGTAGGAATTTCCATAAGCATTACCATTATTTGGAGGATATGGCCTATAATTATTATTACCAAAATTATTCCTATACGTATTGTTGCTATATTTATAATAAAGTTAACATCAACTTGCTCTTCTTGAGCAATCAAAGAAGCTAAGGGAACATGATTTGAACCAATATGATCTTTCCCATTAACAAGCATAGACATAATAACATCAATTTTATCACTCAAGGAGGAGGTTTCTTCAACATAATTTACCTTTTTACCTTGTGGAGCTCTCTTAGTGTGCCATTTAGAATAGTTAACCATCATATTATCCATAAGCTTTGTTACATCTCCCAAAGTAATGGTCATAAAAGGTACCTCCAGCAGCAGAATTCAGTAGATTTCTTGAAGAATAATTCAGTCCTGCATAAAAGGTTTCGATAATCATCCAAGCAGTCAGTCCATGAGTGGGACAATTCTTTACCAAAGATTTCATTCTTTCCCAAGCTTGAGAAACATGTTCATTATGAGATTGTTTAAATTTCATTGTTTCACTTCTCATAGATATAATCTTAGTAGGAGGATAGTATTTTCCAATGAAAGCATATTTGCATTTAGTCCAAGAATCAATATTGTTTTTAGTTAGGGATAGCAACCATTCTTTAGGTTTTCCTCTCAAAGAGAAAGGAAACAATTTAAGTTTAATATATCTCCATCTATATCCCTATGTTTTTGCATCTCACAAAGTTCAACAAAGTTATTAAGGTGAGCAGCAGCATCTTTAGTACCAACACCAGAGAATTGTTCTTTCATAACAAGATTGAGCAAAGCAGGTTTAATTTCAAAGAAAGTAGCTTCAGGAATAGGTGGAGCAATAGGTGTGCACATGAAATCATTTTTGTTGGTGCTAGTGAAGTCACACAAGTATTTTCAAGAGTAGTCATTTTTTGTGTTTTTAATATAAGGAAACAAACTAGTACAACTAACTTTTTTTGTTTTTGATAAAGAAACAAGCAAACAAAGCAGAAATAAACTAAGCAAAACAAATAAAACAAAGTAAAGAGATTGGTTATGAGGGACTGTCCTTGTGAAGATGTCCTTTACTCCCCGACAACAGCGCCAGAAAATAGGCTTGATGGCTCAAAATATATGGAACTCGTTGGGGAACCCCAAGAGGAAGGTATGATAAGCACAAAAGCAAGTTTTCTCTCAGTTATGAAACCAAGGTTATCGAACCAGTAGGAGCAAGGAAATACCTACAAGGTGTTGTTTCTGTCATATCCCAAGATTTTAGAAACTGGGATTAGAAAAAAAATGCATTTGCATTGCATCATTCACATTCATGAAAATTTTGAATTGCAGAACTCTATTTTTAAACCCCTATTTTGAATTACTAAAATGCATCTACAAAAGGATTAGAATTGGATTTGTGAAACCACTATTTTTTAAATGGACAATTATTGCCAAAAAGGATCTTAGATTGATCTACATAATTTTAGAAAAATTAAGAAACAAAAATCAATTCATTTGGAGCTATTTTGCAAAAGATATTAAAGAAATAAGAAATGAAAAAGATAAAAAAACAAAAGGAAAAAAACCTAAACTACTCGGAGCCGACCAGCCTAGCCGGCCCGCTACTACCTAACATGCGCGTGCTGGCGGAGCGAGCAGCGCTCAGCGCAGAACAGCCGTGCGCAGCAGCAAACCCAGCAGGCCCAGCAGCAGCCCGGTCGCGCAGCCCACTCACCGATAGGTGGGACCCACCTGTCAGTCCTCTTCAACCTCCAGCCGGAGTCCTCGCGTGGCACGGCTTCGATCCGAAGCGAAAATCCGCCGATTGCGCGCGCCCCGTTCCGTTTTTCTTGCTATCCGTGAAGCATAGCCTAGCTATAAATTCTCCCGCATCTCACCTTGCCGTTTTTTTCGAGTTTTTTGAACCCTAGCCGCCGCGGGAGCCCGACCCGATCTCGCCGGAGCTACCGCTTCGGACGAGCTCGAACTCGCTGTGCCCGTGCACCCTACGCCCTCCTTTCCTCACTGGCGTTTTTCCCCGCGTCACACCGCCCCTTTTGACCCGGTTTTCCCCTTCCCCCTCGTAGCACAACGCCTGGAGGACCTTGCCGGAGTACCACCGACGCGCCGCCGCTCCAGTCGTCTTCCGCAGTCGCCCGAGGAAGAAACGCACCGTGCCGATACCACTCCCGTGACCGACGCACGACTCCGCTCCTCGTGGACCTTGTTGCCGACCCTGGGGACCACCGCAGCCATGGCCAGCACCGACGCCGAGCCGCGCCGCCGCCAACCGCCATCGCCCCGTCATCAGCACTGGTGAGCACCATGTCCGCCTCGCACCAGCCCTTGGATCCGGAACGAGCGGCCCAGATCGCACCTTGACCTGCGTTGCACCATTGACCAGTCAAAGTCCGAGTCAGCGTAGTCAACATTGACTATTCTGTAAAGTAGAAAAAATATTAAAATTTGCAGGAAATCCATTTAATGTGAAAATTTCATATAAAACTATTTATAGCTCCAAAAATAATATATAATATGTCATTGGAATCACAAAAATGTGTAGATTATTAATATGCAATTAGATCCGACATTTACTGTAAGTATTTGACGTGATTATTTAAATGGTTTAATACACTTTTTGGAGTAATAAATTTATAAGAAAATAACTACTGCTCAGAAAATACAAATGATATATCCCTGGAATCAAAAAGAGGATTAGAATCTTATTCTGAATTAAAATCGTAGGTTTATAGAACATATGATTTAAGTATATTAAAATGTGTTATGTAGTATTTTAATTATTTAAAAAGATCTGTAAGTCCTTTTGGCATGATTTCAGTTGCCCCTGGCTCTAAATCATGTTACCTATCTAGTAGTATTTTTGTCAAGATTTAACAACACTATTTACAACAGAAGTTAAATTAAATTGCATAAAGCCTATTAAATTGATCTAATTAATGCAATAATTGGTTTTGATGCACTAGAAGCTTTCCATGCATATCATCTATAAGTACAATGATCAGAGAACCTAAATACACTACTGAAACTTCTATTAAATTGGCATGCATGTATTTGTGCATTTGTTTATGATTATCTATGGTTGTTTATGTTTTGCAATTGTTTTCATCAATAGATTACGAGGAGTGCAACGTCTATGATTGCAACGAGTGCTTGAACAACTCCAACAACTATCAAGGCAAGTAGATGCTATTTTATTCATACCTTGTCCCACTGTTTTTTTATCTTATGCATGTGTATTGTATTTCTATAGTTTATGTGTAGGAATTACTATGCTATGATATGTCCTATATATTTGTGGTAGGAATTCCTTATAGTTGAGCCCCGTTCAGTAGATGTGCTTAGACCTGCTGTGAATATGGGGGAAAGGGATCACATTATGGTGAAGTATGTGTTTGTTCAAACTAAAAACAACATAATGTTAATGAACTACCTAGGCGGAGTGGTTGGATTGTCAATGGAGTGTGGATAATGGTGGGGAATGCCGTCCAGGGTACTGAGAAGGATTGGTTCTCTTTGTTATAGTAGCTTACGTGTGCAACCATGTGCCAGTAAGAAATGGGTGGCTGGTGGGACTTGGTGGGACTTAGTAGGTCGTGGTGATCCAAACCTAGCGTAGCCAGAGATATAGTGAATGGTAGGTTGGGACCGGTGTGCAGTGGGGTTTGGAGATCTACTTCCCGAAAGGTCTCATCTTGGACTTCTCTCTATCATCACACAATATGTGTGTGGTGGTACGAGCTGGGTTGGCCAGGTCATATGGGTAAAGTGTACAAACCCCTGCAGGGTGTAAAACTAAGTACTTAGCCGTGTCCCCGGTTACGGACGAATGAGTTGCTTGATATCGAGGCTATGACATATTCTCACTCATACTTATTTCCTAATTACTAAAACTTGATGGGTGAACCTAATGGGTTGGTGTGAATCAAATGGTTTATGAAAGTAGGATAAATGTGTTTGTAAAGTGCAAGCTAGCCAAAGCTCCTCTAGCCAAATAAGCATGTAGATACTAGGTGCATTGTCTCCATATTTTAGCGCTACTTGCCATACATTCCCTGTATTGACCCTTCGGGGCTGCTACGTTTCATGTTGCAGGTTATTCCGATTCTGAGTGATGAAATAGGTCGCGGTACTCTACTCGACATTTGTTCACTTGTGGGAAATTTGAAGATGGAGCCTATTATGTGTTTATGCTTCCGTATGCTACTTTGTTATTTGAGCTAGCCTTTGAGCTAAGCGCTATGTAATAATTACAATTCTGGGTCATTCGATGTAATAATGATGCACTATTATATTCTTTGGTATTCATCTGTACTGTGTGTGCCACTGAATTGATCCAGGGATTGACACTATACATAGGAACTCAGCCTTATCAGGCGAGGGTGTTACAGTTTTCAACTTAGAATCCTGCACAACGCAACCACAAAACTTTGCCCCCAACTTACAGGGAGGTTGTCAATCTCACCTGTTTTGCTGAAAATAAAGGATTAAACGTATTGTATGGAAGATGGTAATTTCTTGTAGAAAGTAAATGGTAAACAGTAAATAGTACATTGTAGATTGATGGTAAAAGAATGGACTGGGGTCCATAGTTTACTAGAGGTGATTCTCCTTAAGATAGATGACATGTTGGGTGAACAAATTACAGCGGGACAATTGACAAACACCGAGAAAGCATACATGCATATACTAATCATCTTGACTCCTATGAGATTTGATTGGGCATTACAATATTATACATAGACCGCCATCCAACTGCATCTATGACTAATAATCCACCTTCGGGTTATCATCCGAACGCCCTCCAGTATTAAGTTGCAAGCAACAGATAATTGCATTAAGCAAACTGTGTAAAGTAAACAATACGATTGTTCTATGAACAAAGGATTGATGTTTTCTCCCTAGTAGCAACAGCACATCTAGTGCCTTAGATATTTCTATCACTTCCTCAGATTACTAGAGGCATGAACCTACTATCGAGCATAAATACTCCCTCTTGGAGTTGCTAGCATCTACTCAGCCAAGATAGGTACTAACAACGGAAAGCATGCAAGATCACAAATAACAAAGACATGATAGAATCAATAATCAATCTGAAATAGCATCTCAATATTCATCAGATCCCCGCAAACACAACATGTAAGATTACAAAATAGATGATCTTGATCATGAACGGATCTCACAAGATCTAAACATGATAGCACAAAGGAGGAGAACCAACCATCTAGCTACTACATGGACCCGTAGTCCAGAGATGAACTACTCATGCATCACACTGGAGGTAGGCATGGTGATGAAGAAGGCCTTCAGGGTGATCTCTCCCCTCCGGCAGGGTGCCGGGAAGAGCTTCAGATCCCTCCTGATCTAGGGATAGAGATGACGGCGACTACTGACTCTTTCGTGGAATTTTGATCGGGTACTTAGGGTTTTCGTCCCGAGGGGTCTTTATAGGCGAAGGGGCAAGGTCGGTGGAGCGCCAGGGGGTCCACACCAGGTGGCGACGCCCTAGGGATGGCCGCGCCACCCGAGGATGTGGCCGCCTTGGTGCCCCTCTTCGGCTCCCCTCCGGACTCCGTGTTATTTCGGGTAAAATATTGACTTTGGCTTTTGTCCGGTCCAATTCCGAGAATATTTCCTTACTAGCTTTTCTGAAACCAAAACAGTAGAAAACAGGCAACTGACACTATGGCATCTTGTTAATAGGTTAGTTCCAGAAAATATGTAAAAATACTCCAAAATGTGGACAAAACATAAGAAATTAGATATAAAACAAGCATGGAACTTCAAAAATTATAGATACATTTCCAATGTATCAAAGGTAGATGCACAATCAACCACAAAAATCCTTCAACATCACAACTATAAAAACTACCAACCAAACACAATACTAGTGATAATGTCTAGCAGGTAAAACCAACACAGTGATAAACTTTTGCATACTCCAAAACCATTAATGTCAAGAATAACTCCTATCAATCAAAATCAAAATTCTAAATTATTGGTGAGGATTGTGTGAAACATGGGGTGATAATTGTGAAGGTGCTACTCCTAGAACTCCCCATGCATGACGTCCTCAAGGTTTACCTAAAACCATGAAATCAATAAGGGTGAGTACAAAGACTCAACAAGTTTTAAAACAAAAAGTAACTTTATATAAATCAAAACACCAGGACATCGTTAAATATCATGCATCCATTAGAACATAATATTATGTCCTACATGCCTATATGCTCATCTCATCTCATCGTCAATACCGGTATCGCTCGAGTCAACACCCCTCGGCATCCACTCGCTCCAACTCGTGGAGGGTGCCTCCAAAGGTGGTTGCAACCCATCGATGGAGGTCGCATTGTGCCCACCAAGTAGGTCATATTATCATCACTATCATCATGGTATGAAAAAATGCGCATAATAAGCACACGCCGTCATCATTTTTATCATTGCCATCATCGACATATCATAATCATAAGATAAATTGAATGTAGAGGAATATGCAAATTTTACTATCCGTCATCAACTTGCCTCAACCGCGGGGCACAAACTATGAGTTGTTGGGTTCCGAACCGGAAGTACCGACACCTGTTACCGAAACATATAACACTCAATATACAACAAGACCTCGTATCATATTCAAAAATCAACATCGTTCCTATGCGCAAGCCCCAGAACCAACATATGCTTAGCCCTCACAACAAAAGTTACTTCACAACATTTATTTAGAACTCAACCATACAGATGTTTTATAAAACATAACTTAGTATTATTCACACATCTACTATTGAGGAAATCTGGGAGTTAATGCCTAAAATAACTTGAGATTAAGCATCAATGCAATTTATGTCCAATATAGGACAGATCATTTAATCCCTTTCAAATGGATTAATATTCTACAAGAAATTTTGAGAACTAGATATGTAATAGCACCATGAAAACCTTCTCCACTATTTTCATGTGCATCCAATTATTATATTCGAATGTTAAAACAGTTTAAATTCGCAAATAAGATCACTGCACGCAAGAAATATACATTCTGTACAGATCAGTAAACTGGTCGCTGCTTGCAATTTGTCCCACAAAATTGTATCAATAAATACTCCATGAAAAGCCTGAAACAAGCTCTACAAATTTTATTTAGGATGTACCTTGAATTTTCGGATAGAACAGAACAGGTTTTAAGACCAGACGTCCACCACCAAATAGAGTACTAGCTCTAGCGGTACCCACTAACCAAAATCAGAACAGCTGAATACAGGACACACAGAAGATGAAGCAAGATTGATAGGATCTAAAAAGGATCAGGAAAATAAAAGACAACTAACAAATTGAATGTCTTGGTTTGGTGGTCCAAGACAAAAAAAGCTGATACTAGAAACACTATGTACTGCTCTAATCAGAACAGGAAAGGGAATAAATCAAACCACGTCTCAACACAGTCCATGTAATTAACTCTTGCATACTAATCCTACGAATCTACTAGCTATGAGGTACAACACTGACAGGAATAAGTAAAACAACAAGGGATGAACATCGTCAATGCACCATGGAAATCGAGTTACCGGCGACCAGCGGCGCCGGCCAACACCCTGCACTAGTAGCGGCCCAGCGACGACGGCTTCGATCTTTTTTTGGGTAGGGTTGAGGTATGAGGAGATCAAAACGGGAGGACGCAGTCCTCGAACGCTTCTAAGGAGCGGAGCAATAAATATATATATTTTTTCATTTCTAAGATAGAATAAGCACAAAACGCTAACGTCAACATTTGGGGTATGTTAGAAAATTACCCAATGAATTAAACAACAACTATAGTCAACATTTGGGGTATGTTAGAAAATTACCCAATGAATTAAACAACAACTATAGTTAGCCATTTCAAGGCACCGTATAAATCGCGCTGACCACATATCTTGGTATGGGCCAAGCGAGTCAGAAGTATCTTCTATATTATGTATATCTTCAGACGAATATGACGGGCTGTATTCCTAGCGAGGAAAGGAAGTGCGTGAGATCCCATAACATTCCATCCTTTGATGGAGGGTGACGACTTTAGTGTCTCAGAAGGAATGACAATTAATATTGGTCGTTGACCGGGTTCATTGAAAGGGTAGATTTTAGAATAGTGACGTGCTCGGCATGACTTGGTTATACTTGGTAACTGTTATCATACCTAAGGAAGTTTGAAGAGAAATCGGGCCAAGGATATTTGTGGGAAAAGTAGCGCACCTCTGTAGGTATGAAAGTGTCATGTTACTCCCTATCATGAGAAAAGATTACGAACACAACATGGAAATAAACTCCATGAAGTTCTAATAACCCGTGAAGACTAATAGACACAGTTTTTCTAAAACTAAAACTTACCTTTTCAAGAAACTATTTCTAAAACATGCATTAGCCTAGGATTCTTAACCAAGACTATAGTTAGCGCATCAAACAACCACCTATACATAATTTTCTTAGTATGGTCATACTTAATCTATGTTCTTAAAACCCTTGCTTAGAATTTGAGAGTTACGATGATGAGGCCTAAGAGAACTGAAGACGAAGGCGAAAATCTATTACAAGGAGTCGGATCTTTTAGAAGGCATTGAAGGTGTAGAGCACGGTATAGTCTGCGGAAGTAGATATGGAGAAGCTAAAATGTAGATAGTATAGAAAAATATTCAAGTCAAACCACATAGAATAGTCTAAAAAAAAGAAGAAAGTGTCTTTGGCTCCCGAGCACTAGTGCTCTATTTGTTTAAAAAAACTAAAAACCACATTTTACAGGTTTAAAACATATCTAAAAAAATTCTGGACATAATCAATGTTGTATCCCACAAGCATGTAAAAACGTGACGTGGAATTCTTTGTATTTTGGCCTACACAAAAATGAAAAATATGATAAAATTTGGATATTTGAAAACATACTTGTACAAATCTACACTCTTTTTTATTTTTGTATAGCTCGGAATACAAAGTATTTGAAATTGATATTACACATTTGTGGGATAAATCATGTGCTATATCTAGATTTTTTTAATATTTTTTAGAACTTAGAAATATGATTTTAATTTTTTTAAACAGCAAGAGCACTGAAGCTCGGGAGCTAAAAATCTCCACTCCTACATAAAGTTGCTAAACTCAAATGTAGTGGTATACCATTCATATTTAAAATAGCTAGTTTGAATTTTCATTCGCTCAACAATCTTTATTGGAGCAACAAGAATTTCGAAACATTTGTATATTTCTTGTTGATAATAATGGACATGTAAAAATTACGGACTCATAATGTTTCTTTTTTTGCGATCAATAGGGAGTTTTATTAGATCAGAGCATTACAATCCTTTACAAGTAGGTCATCTATGCATGGGGGCGCCTCAAGCCACAAAACCGCGGCTGCCACACCCCTCTTAGCTAGTTGCGCGAGCTCATGAGCTACTCTATTACTCTCCCTATTAATTTTACTAAACACGACCTCAATATGAATGTTACATAGGAGTTTTATTTCTTGCAGGATCAGACCATAACGTGATTTATCCCTGGAGGAGTTTTGTAGGCCAGTAATCAGCGTGGAGCAATCCCCTTCTACCACCAGTGGCATGCCGCACCACTCCCTTGCTTGCTTGACACCATGCGCACAAGCCAGCATCTCTGCTTCTTCAGCCGCACTACAAGTAGGCAACCGAGACCAGGCAGACAGCAGGACCTCCCCTCTACAATTCCTGATAACACAGCCTGCACATGCTTTGCCAGTCTGAATATCAAAATAAACATCAGTATTCAGTTTCGCCCATCCCTCAGGCGGCGGTTTCCAGGATGTGTCGCTGCCACTCACTCGATCATTACCACCTTGCATGTTTCCATTGCTCCTTATACTCTTCTCCTTGATCTAAACCAGTGAATCACAATAGTTCTGAAGAAAACCAATAGACTGCAACACCGACGCATTCCCTTTTGCATGAATGATATCATTACGGAGGTGCCAACAACGCCAGAACAGCAGCAAGATACGAGCCCTAGTAAGATCATCCACACCACTTAGCAATACCTGCAGCCAATCATCGCTGGATCGAATAAAAGCGGTTTCCGGCGGGAGCTCCCAAATCTGCCGGAGTTCTTCACGCGGGGCATAAGCTTTAGTGCATACCACAACGGCGTGGAAGCCATCTTCCTTCTCCCTCCCGCATATACTACAAGTAGGAAGCACAGCGAGAGTCCTACGTCACCTGTTATGCTCCGTCCCCAATGCTTCTCGCGCGAGCCGCCATCCAAAAAAAATTACCTTCTGAGGACTGAAGCTTTCCATATGTAATCCCACTTAGTAGGATTTTGCTCCACATCACGACTCCCTAAGGCCGCAGAAGGTGGCTTCACATGATCTCTGATGGCCAGGAAGTATGCACTCTTGACAGTAAACAAGCCATTGTTTTCAAACCGCCAAGCCAAGCAATCCTCCTCTAAATTTGCCAGCACTTTTAATTTCAGAACTTCTAGGACATCATGTGGCCACATAAACTTTTGTAGCAACTGCAGATTCCATTCTTTTGTACCTGGCACAAAAAGCTGATCAACTCTCCGCAGCCTTGAAATTCCTTTCTCTATAGGCGTTTGTCCTTGATTACGAGGCAGCCAATTATCCCGCCAAATGCGAATACTCTTTCCAGAACAAACCCTCCAAACTAGTCCTTTCTTTAGTAGTTCAAGCCCATGAACAATCCCCTGCCAAGATGATGATCCACCAGTAGCGAATACATTATCATGAAGACTGCCTCGTGGATAATAGCAAGCCTTCAACAAACGGGCACACAAGCTATCAGGCAAATTAATTAGACACCACGCTTGCCGCGCCAACAAGGCCTGGTTAAATGCTCTTAGGTCTCTAAAACCCATGCCCCCATAGCATTTTGGGGCAATCATCTTCTCCCAAGATATCCAATGTACCTTCTTTTCGTTTTCCTCATCTCCCCACCAAAAATTTATCAGCTGCATAAGATCATCACAAAGCCCGTATGAAAACTTAAAAATACCCCTGGCATAGGTCGGAAGAGCTTGTAGGACAGATTTAGTGAGCACTTCCTTAGCCCCCGATGACATGTACTTCTCATCATAATCGGATAGCCTTTTTCGTGTATTTTCCTTTAATTGGTTGGAAACACGAGTCCTTCATCCTTCCCTCTAGCATGGGGAGTTCCAACTATTTCTCCTAAAACTTGTCTTCTCCACGTCCAGGATAGCAGCTACCAAAGATTGGTTACTTTCAGAGCACACCTTGCCGAACATAATTGAGCATTTGTTGCGACTAAGTAGCTGTCTTGTGCACCCTTCAAACTCTTGCAAAATATCCCTAACCGCATATGCTTGGTCACCCGAAGCTTTAAAAAATAAGAGACTGTCATCGGCGAAAAGAAGGTGTGAAATCCCCGGGGCACCCCGACAGATAACCAACTCGCGCAGCCGATTCCTCGCTATAGCATCTTTTAGAAAACTTGACAAGCCATCAGCAATAAACAAGAACAGATACGGTGATAGAGGGTCACCTTGCCGAAGGCCCCGCGAAGGTTAAAACATCTTTAGTTGTTCCCCGTTCAGTCACACTGAGTAACATACAGAGGTTACACAAGCCATGATCCACCTCGCCCAAGTATACTGGAAGCCCAACTTGAGCATTATACTCTCCAAAGTTCTCCAATCAACCATGTCGTAGGCTTTCGCCAGATCAATCTTATAAGCACAAAATTCTCCTCTCTCATCCTCAGACTTTTGCAGCGTATGCACACATTCAAATGCAATAAGAGCATTGTCCGTTATCAACCTTCCGGGGATAAACGCACTCTGGATAGGGAAAATGATACCCCCCTAGTAAAGGTCGCAAATGGTTCACTAGACATTTCGAGACCACTTTATATACGACGTTACACAGACTTATTGTCCTAAACTCCTTCAAAGACTCTAGATCATTATTCTTGGGAATAAGCACAATAGCCGTGTCATTAACCCCTTCCGGCATAATACTGCAGCGGAAGAAATGCTGCACAGCCTTTACCACATCATCCTTCAGAACATCCCAGTTCCGTTGGAAAAACCTCAAAGGAAATCTATCAGGCCCCGAGGCCTTTAATGGTCCTATTTGAAATAACGCGTCACCAATTTCATTAGCAGAGAAATCTTTGCACAAATGCTCATTCATTTTTTCATCGATAACCTTTTCAAGGAAGTGAATTAGTGGATTCAGATCCACGCCATCATCACGCTCATAAAGTTCAGAAAAGAAGCTTACAACATCCTCCTTCGGTTCCTCCGGTTTCTCCAACCACACATCTCCTTTCTTCAGCTTGGTTATATTATTTTTCTTTGCCATCCACATGGCCTTTCGATGGAAATAACGGGTATTACGATCACCCACTTTAAGCCATGAAATACGAGACTGTTGGATCCACATCGTCTCCTCTTTATAGAGTAACTTATCCATCTCTCGTGATATAACCTTGCATTGGGAAGTTGCCTCCGGAGTGCTTACACTGTATAATGCTTCAAGTTGACACCTTCTCTTTTCTAGCTCCTCTGTAACATTGCCAACGCGAGATTTTCCCCACGCATGCAAGGATTGCATCATGGTTGAGAGCTTACTTCCCACATCTCCTAGATTTTCCATAGGCCGCGTATGTATCCATGTGGAATTTATTTCTTCCACGAGCCCTTCTTCCCTCTCCCAAAAAATCTCATATCTCTTCAACTTCCTTCCCTTCCTAGCCGGTACTGGCATAGAAAGTTTCAGCAATATCGGACAATGATCCAATCTTGACGATGTCAAATGATGCAGTTGCGCATCAGGAAAGCAGTCAGTCCATGCCGGGGAAGCCACGGCTCTGTCCAATCTAACTTTGACGTTTCAGATACCATCTTTCCTATTATCATAGGTCCATGGCAGCTCGACGAATCCCAGATCATGGAGATCACAATGAGATAACACCTCATGAAAATCTAACATCTGCCGCTCCGCACGCTTTGTACGAGAGTAGTGCTCACCCTACCACATTGTTTCATTAAAGTCCCCGATCATCATCCATGGCACCTTAGACTTTGGTTTTATATTGCAAAGCAAAGTCCACATCGGATTCCTATCCTGTACTCTTGGTTCACCATACACAAAAGTACCTCGCCATTGCTCTCCCACTCCTTCTTTAATCAAGACATCAATATGATGCCTATCAAAAGAGAGTAAGCTAACATCCACACCCTCTTCCCACATTAGAACCAGACCCCCACCTTTACCTTCTCCATTCACACAAAAACAATATTTCATCCCCAGTCTCCACCTCAACCTTCTGACGTACTCACCATCATGTCTTGTTTCCGAGAGGAAGATGATCTTGGGCCGATGCATCCTCACTAGGCGCACCAATTCTTGAACTTTCCGAGGTTTCCCCAAACCCCGACAGTTCCAACTGAGGCAATACATTAGGCCCAGCGTGGCTCCTCAGAGCCTGCCGATTTTGCCAATTCATTAGTTTTGTTTCCATCCCCTGCAGTCTTCACTCTTTTGCTATCTCGTGACGATTTAGAGTTACTATCAATCTCCTCAACTTCTTCGGTCACCACCCCTGCACCCAAATCAGTTTCCATAGCTTCGTTTGTTGTTTTGTACGTCAGAAGTAGCTGCCCAGTAGGCAATGCTATCTCCTCCACCTCTTCAAAATCCATTCTTCTCTTAACTGAATTTGACTTTCCCCCACCGCCAGCTGGTTTAGAAGGACTGGATGCAGTGCTCTTAAGATCATCATCATCTCTAGAGCCTCTAGGTTTGGCCTGAAAAACACTCTCCCATCGTCCTCCTCTGCCACAACCCCTTCCACGATCATAGCCTCTTCCCCCTCTGCCTCCCGTACCTTGTCTCTAGGTTGGATCTCTGCGAAACGCCGGTATGATCAGAGAAGGCGGATAGATAATTTTCTCCTCTGGCCAAACATCATCTCCACACTCCTTTTGGACGTGGCCAACTAAACCACGGACGCCACAGAAATCTGGCATCTTCTCATATTGCAATCGAAAATACAACTTATTCATATTCAGAGTTATACTTGCAACCCTTGATATGGGCTTGCGTACATCGATCTTAACACGCACTGTCACCCCATCTCCAGCGCCTTTCACCGATAGTTCATCGATGGCGACGTATGCACCTGCCCGTTTTGAGAGTTGTTTGGCTATACTCCCCGTTCTCATCTTCTCCTTCAGGTCCAGCACGTGAACCCATGCAGGGAAAAGATTTAGTTCAACAGAATCAGTCTCAGCCCAACCATCGTATTCCGCCATTAACACCGGCGATCCCCGGAAGGCTAGGACTCATAATGTTTCTGTTATACCATTTTGAGAGATATGGTATTTACGAATAAGAATTTCGTAAGTATTAATCTGCGTACTACAGTGGCGTTTGAGGTCGCCGCAGCGTCCTAGGTAGCTAATGCTAGCACAAAGACAAGAATTGTAAATATATAAATAGATGCAAGAAATATATGAAAGCGGACTGATTGATGTTGCCGTACAAAAAAAAAAGATGAGCGCACTAGCTAAGGCAAGAATCGAAAATACATAGATAGATCCCGGAAGGTGGCTTTGGCTCCCGACATCTAGTGCTCCCTTCATTTAAAAGTATTATAAATAATATTTAAAAGTTTTAAAAAGATCTGAAAATAATTGTAGACAAATGTTGTATCCCACAAGCATGAAAAATCGCAACGCTATTATTTTTGTCTTGTGGGCTATTTTTTTTTTCAAAATCTGAAAAAAAAATGAGATTTGGAAATACGTATGCACCAATCTAAACTTTTATCATTTTGTGTAGTTCAAAATATAAAGTACTCCCTCCGATCCAAACTAGTTGAGTTAGATTTGTCTAGATCCAACTGTATCTAGACATGATTTAGTATTAGATATATCCGTATCTTGATAAATTTGAGTCAACTAATTTGGATAAAGAAAGTATTTTAAATTGATAGTTTACATGTTTATGAGATATATCATTAGCTACATATAGATATTTTTTTCAATCCAAAGCTTGCTAAAATGATCCGGTTACTGCTTCCGCATACTGGATCATTTTAATGAGCATCGGCGGGTAGGACCACAAAGCAAAATCAGGAGAGGAACAACAAAGCCACAAAGTGGTCCAGAGTGTGGTACGCTAACCGTGAAGGGCTAGCTTACAGTGCCACTAGTTTGTGTCGGGTGTCCTTGGATCTATTGCACAATGCGTGCGTGTCGATCATTCGTTATATTGAAGCCAACATACATTATGCACGTACATTTGCAGTGGCGTCCTTTAGATCGTTGGCCTTTTTCAGTTTGATTCATGGATCCACGCCGATCGGCCGGTGGGCGCAAAAGTTGTCACTAATGTCTCCCGATCGATCGCTATGCGGTGATGACAGTGCAAACCTCAAGACTTGAAGGACATGGACACGCGTCCGAAGTTGGATGGCTCAGTTCGGCTATAAATACCACTCGTTACTCAAGTCTCAAGCCACAGGCAGCCAGTGTGTGTGGGCGTGGCACAAACAGAACAAAACCATCGAGTGATCCCTGTGCTTTCTCTTGTGGCCCTGCTCAGACGATGAGGCCGTCTGCCCTCTCGGTCTCGCTGTGCTTTCTCTTGGCCCTGCTCGTCGTCGCCAATGCTCCACGCCTAGCTCGTGGAAGGGACGTTATCCCGGATCCGAAGCCTGACCCCAAGCCCACACCACAGCCTGACCCAAAGCCCAAGACCGACCCTCAACCGGACCCAAAGCCCAAGCCCACACCGCAGCCTGACCCAAAGCCAAAGCCCGAGCCTCAACCGGACCCAAAGCCGGAGCCCAAGCCTCAGCCGGATCCGTCGCAGCCAAAGCCGCCGCCCCATTCACCATCAGCAGCATCCAACTAAGCTGATGGCTCGTCGATCAGCAACTTGATTTGCATCCAAGGTGGAATAAGTGGCTATTGCCAAGCTATGTACACTACTGGCCGCCACAATGCTTGTATTTATTTGGACCTGCTTGTCGAGTGTGCTGTTCCTATGTGCACGCCTGTGTTGAGTACTAGTAGCTTTCAAGTTGCAAGACTGGTGTTCTTTGTGTTTGCTTCAGCTCGTTTTGTTGTTAATCATGGATGTGCGTTTACCTGTCTCGTGTCGTGTGTGACCATCGATAAGAAGATGAGTGAAGGAGATCTTGCATGTGCCAGAGTAACTTATCCGTTCAATATTTTCAGCTTCTTTTGTATGAATTCACTTTGGCAAATAGATGTGGGGCCGCACAAACTTTGCCACACAACTCTGACTCATAACTTTTTTTTAGACACTCCAACACATTACTTGCTAGAGCATCTCCAGCAGATACGGTAAAAGGGTTAGAACTGCAAAAGTTTAAGGTTCCGAGGAAAAAACACACCGAATAGAATAGATCGCGCATAAAGGTCCAATCTGTAAAATATTTTGCGGGAAACCATAAAAGGAAGCTCTGAAACTCGATATATATATTTTTTTTTTGCTTCTAGGCTCGATTTAAGGAAAATGTAAACTTCCGCAAGAAAAATCTCAGGCTGGAAGACAACGAAGGCACTCACGCCGGCGGCCAATTTGATTCCCTAGGTCACTCCGCGATTCCCACTATTGATTTTTGATTTCTCCGTTGATTTCGGTTCTACTACCTCGGTTTCGAAGTTTAAGACTTATAATTTTTTTTCAAAAACCAGACTAGGTAAAGTTTGATCAAGTTTTTATGAAAAAATATTAATATTTATAATATGAAATCTATACCTTTGATACACCATGAAACATATTTTCACATGGTATCTATAAAATATCATAGTACTTGATAGTTTTTTTTAAAAAAGTTTGATCAAACTTTCTGTACCTTAGACTTTTCAAAAAAATATGTCTTAAACTTCGAAATCTTAGGGTTGTATTGTTACTAGGTCAGGCAGAAGAGTTGGCGCACCTAGAGCCCACCGAACTTAGTTAATAGCATAAAACCACCGTAACTGTAGCCAAATTTACTAATTGATATGACTTTATGATTCGTGTACCAAAATCTACCATATTTTTTGAGGTTGTCTCAAAAAACACCATTTCATCTCTAATCAGACATTGATCGCGAATTGACAGCGATTATGACTAGTGGGACCCACTTGTAGGCGGGAAAAATTTGAGCAATTTCCTAAGATACAAATATTTAAATATTTAAAGTAAATCAAAATTATATATAAAAAATAAAAAAATGTCTCCAGGCAACGTCGGTCACTCCTCCACCGCGCCGCCTAACGTCGGGCGTGCCGCTGGTGACAGGGAGGTCAAGAACGTCAGCGAGTGGCGGCGACCTACAGCGGAGAGCGGCGGTGACCACGAGCACCCTGCCCGCGTAGGCGTCGATGGCCAGGCCAGGAGGAAGGTTGGCCGTCCAGGATGGGAGAAGGAGCCCTAGCGTGGCGACGGGCTTGGGGACTAGGCTAGCATGCGGGAGCAGGGCGGCCGGCTAGGCTCGGAGGAGCGGACATGGTACATCGGCGAGCAAGGGACAGGGAGGAGGGGCGGCTGACCAGGCCATGGCTCGCGGCCATGGGGACGGGGTGGAGGGGCGGCCGGCCAAGCACCGGCCATGGTTCACGGCGGCGGCCTCACTGGGAATCAAAGGGAGGAGACAACCTCCCCTTTTGTTTTTTTGGAATTTTTATTAGTTAATGTTAGCTGATAAGTGGGTCCCACTCTGTGGTGTCACATCACCTCTATCATTGGGCCAAAGCTATCAGATTAGGTGTCAATTCGTGTTTAGAGGCGAATTGGTGTTTTCTGAGACAACTAACGATTTTGGTGGTAGATTTTGGTACACGATACGTAAAGTGTACCAATCGATAAACTTGGCAACAATTGTGGTGGTTTTATGCTATTTACTCTGCTGAACTCCGTGTCTCCGCCTCGCTGCCGTGCAGGCCACCCACGACAAGCACCAGACAACAGCTAGCCTAGAATGCAGCCCCACGTGCACATTATCACGTGTGCAACCATTCGTTCCATCCAGCTAACTTGGTCCTATTTATTCACTTTCTAGACTGCCTGCTAAGATTGCTAGCCGCATGGGGACACTCGGCGGCGGGAGCAGGAATCGCAAGCATCATGGGGGCAGTCGGCGACGGGAGCAGGAGTTGCAGGAAAACGCGACACAAGGTTAAGGCATCTCTACCAGGCCGGTCCATTTCCAAATCAGTCCATTTGAATTGGCCTGAGGACATAAAACAAGGTTTTATTTGGCCTCAATCTGCTTTGGGTGAGGAGTGCTATTGGTATTAGAGCCTCAAGGTGATGGCGTCTATGGCGCGCGGTGAGTCCGCGGCGAGCGTGGCGGACATGGAGGCGACGCGGCCATGGAGGCGCGCTGGTGGTGGCCGGCAACATGCTGGCGTTGAGTGGTGGTGGTGCGCTGAGGCACCGAGCTATGTGTCGGTCCGCATGTGCCTTGGTAAAGCGGAGGATGAAGCTCGGGGTCGTGTGTTGGCCTCAGTGGAGGTGCTCGGCAGCGGATCGTGTGTCGGTTTTGCTAGGCAAGATGGGCTCGATGGCATGTGTCGCCGGAGTCACGGAAGATGTCGTGTGTCACTGGAGAAGAGAAACGTCATGTTAGGCCATGTCCCTCCACAAGGAGGTGTGTTGGCAGCCCAACATCAGACTGAGAAGTCCAACATGTTTGAACCGTTGATCTATGTTCGTATCTAACGGTTGAGGTTCTCCTTGGGAGATGAGTACAAAAGAAAACCCTAACCACCCTTGGTGGCTGTGTGAGAGACTCAATAAGTGAGTGTGGTAGCTGAGAAAGCAGGCCATTGTGGATGTTGTGTGAGAGGGTGAGAGAACATACAAGAAGATCACAACCTAGTGAGAAGAGATGAAAAAGAAAGAGATGTGATTTCTGTCCAGATTTCTGAGATCTAACCGGTCTGTCTTCAAGCTAGTGTTTGGAGGCTCAAAGGTACTTGGATTGGATCCAAACTTGGTAAGCTCGTTCCTTACTTTGAGTACTTTCATCTGGTTAGCTGGTTTGAGATCTGGGTCAGTACATGATCGGATTTGCAAGCGGTTTTGTCAGTTCGGACTACTGAAGTTTCAACATAGAGCAGTTTTGGTAGATGCACAGATTGGGCAGGAAAAAGGTATCTGATTGAGCTGAAATTTAGCATGTATATTGGTAACTCGTATGCCTACTTTTCTACCAAGTTTGGTGCTGATTGGATATGTGGTTTAAGAGAAGTTTGCTGATTACCGAAGGGGACAAAAGCTGAGATACTCTGATTTGCTTTAATCCTTCTTTTAGCTGGTTGATTTTGTTGCCGGTTGACAACGTGTTGAGTGTGTTGTACATATCTAGATGTTCTAGAGAATACTTTGTACCCTGGTTGCTAATAGTGCAGCTCGATTGGACCCATTGGTATATAGCCGTGGTTTTTTCCTCCTCATCTTAAGGAGGTTTTTCCACATAAATCCTTATGTCACCTGTGCATGTGCTCGTTATTTTATTTATGTTGCATATGTGTTGATTGAATCTATCCTCAAAGTTCACCACAAGCAGTGTGGGGGTTTGTATCTTCCCCCAACAAAGTGGTATCAGAGCCAGGTTTAGCTTTTTAGTTTTAGAGCAAGGTTTGTTTTAGGCTGAGTTCATTTGCTTGTGGTGAAGGATGGAAGTGAATACTAACAAAATGATTTCTTTGAATGGTATAAATTATTGATACATTGCAAATGTATCTATAATTTTTGATGTTCCATGCTTGGTTTTATCTACTTTCTTATGTTTTGTCCATACTTTGGAGTACTTTTCATATGATTTCTTGGACTAACCTATTAACTAGAGCCATAGTGCCAGCTGCCTGTTTTCTGCTGTTTTTGGTTCCAGGAAGGCAGAAAATGAATATTCTCGAAATTGGATGGGACAAAAGCCAAAGTTATTATTTTACCGGGGGACACTTGGAGCCAGAATACGAGACGGAGAAGGGCCAGATGGCGGCCAGACCACCTGGCCGCGCGGCCAGGCTTGGCCCGCGCCAGGGGGTGGTGTGGCCAGCCTAGGCACCCATCGGCCTCTCCTTCCGCCTATATATTGCCTCTGATACGGAAACCCTAAGTACCCGATAAAAAATCCATGAAAGAGTCTGTAGCCGCCATCGTCTCCATCCCTAGATCGGGAGGGATCTGAAGCTCTTCTCGGCACCCTGCCGGAGAGGGGAATTCACCCTGGAGGCCTTCTTCATCATACGCAAGCCTCTGGTGTGATGCGTGAGTAGTTCATCTCTAGACTACGGGTCCATGTAGTAGCAAGATGGCTGGTTCTCCTCCTTTTTGCTTTCATGTTTAGATCTTGTGAGCTCCGTTCATGATCAAGATCATCTATTTGTAATTCTGCATGTTGTGTTTGTGTGGATCCGATGGATATTGAGATGCTATTTCAGATTGATTATTGATTCTATCATGTCTTTGTTATTTGTGATCTTGCATGCTTTCCATTGTTAGTAGCTATCTTGGCCAAGTAGATGCTAGCAACTCTAAGAGTTAGTATTTATGCTCGATAGTGGGTTCATGCCTCTAGTAATCTGGAGAAGTGACGGAAACCTCTAAGGTACTAGATGTGTTGTTTCTACTAGGGAGAAAATAAAAATCCTTTGTTCATAAAACAATCGTATTGCTTACTTTACACGCAATTCATAATGCAATAATCTGTTGCTTGCAACTTAATACTGGAGGGCGTTCGGATGATAACCCGAAGGTGGATTATTAGTCATAGATGCAGTTGGATGGCGGTCTATGTATAATGTTGTAATGCCCAATCGAATCTCAAAGGAGTCAAGATGAGTAGTATATGCTTGTATGCTTTCTCGATGTTTGTCAATTGCCCCGCTGTAATTTGTTCACCCAGCATGTTATCTATCTTAAGAAGAGCCACCTCTAGTGAACTATGGACCCCAGTCCTTTCTTTTACTTACAATCTACAATCAAACTGTTTACTACTTTGTGTTTACTTTCTGCAAACTATTACTTCCTTCCATTCGATACGTTTAATCCTTTGTTTTCAGCAAAACCGATGAGATTGACAATCTCATCGCAAGTTGGGGCAAAGTTCTATGGTTGTGTTGTGCAGGTCTCCACGTTGTTGCTGGCACCGATAGTGCGCCCTACCAACGTTCAGCTAGCTACACCTTTGGGGTGTTTCCTTGCTCCTACTAGATTGATAACCTTGGTTTCGTACAAAGGGAAAACTTGATGTGATGGGTTCGTAGCATGGAAAACAAAAAAAATTCTACCGCAAGAACGAACAAAACCCAGATCTAATCTAGATAAAAGCCAAGATCTAATCTATTAGACATGTGCAACGAGATAGATCTGTACTAACCCTTGTAGATCCGAAAGCGTTACGAGATTGGATCTCGTGGTTGATGTAGTCGATCACTTGCCGATCTCAAGATCGTGTGGACGATCCTTCCGGCGCCGCGTTTCGGCAGCGCTTCCGCAGTCGGTCACACGTGCGGAGTCGAAGCAGACCTTCCTCTCCTCGTTCCAGCGAGCAGCGGAGGTAGTAGATCTTCTCCACGGAATCCCAGCAGCATGACGGCGTGGTGGTGGTGGTGGAGTAGAGAATTCTGTAGGGCTTCGCCTAAGCCTAAGCAGAAGAAAGGAGGAGGAGAGAGGTGGCTAGGGTTTGGAGTAGTGGAGGGGCCAGGGGTTGGCGCCTCCACCCCTCTATTTAAAGGAGGGAGGCGCCATGGGGAGGTGGAGTCCTTGTAGGACTCCCCTCTCCCTTGGCCGGCGGATTGGGAAGGGGGGAGGAGTCCTCCTCCCCCATGACTCCTTGTCTTGCCCCACAAGGACTCCTTGATCCTTTCTTGGTTTTCAAGCAAACTCCAAGAAATCTTCCAGAACCTTCCGGAACATTCCGAAACCTTCTAGAATCCTCATACAAATACTCCGGAACATTTCTTAAATCAAAAAATGATCCCCAATATACGAATCTTATTCTCCGGATCTCCTCGTGATGTCCCGGATCCAATCCGAGACTCCGAACAACATTTGGTCTCCAACGCACATGCTATATCTACTTAAAACAACTTCGAACCTTAAGTGTGTCACCCTACGGTTCGTGAATATGCAGACATGATGGAGACACCTCTCTGATCAATAACCATCAGGGGGATCTAGAGATCCATAACGGCTCCCACATACTCAACGATGACTTTTTGATCGATAGAACCATTAACATACGAAACCAATTTCCTTTGTCACACGATACTCTACTTATCCGAGGTTTGATCGTCGGTATCTCCATACCTAGTTCTACCTCGTTACTGATAAGTACTCTTTACTCGTTCCATGTTATGTCATCCCTTGTGCCCAGTCACATGCTTGCAAGCTAATTAGATGACATTCCACCGAGAGGTCCCAGAGCATATCTATCCGTCATATGGATGGACAAATCCCAATCTTAGTCCATGCGCTTCAACACATACTTTCAAAATACCCAATGACACCTTTATGACCACCCAGTTACGAAGCGGTGTTTGATGTCATCAAAGTACCCATCCAGTGATGGTGATTAACATAACCTCATGGTCGAAGGATTAGGTTACTATGTATTTTAAAGCTTATAGCAAATGAACTTAATGACTTGATCTTATGCTATGCTTACTACGGGTGTGTGTCCATCACATCATTCTCCTAATGATATGATCTTGTTATTAACGACATCCAATGTCCATGATCAGGAAACCATGATCATCCATTAATCAACAAGCTAGTTTAACAAGAGGCTTACTAGGGACTCTTTTATGTTGACAAAACACACAAGTATTAATGTTTCCGGTTAATACAATTATAGCATGGGATGTAAACATTTATCCTAAACATAAAGATATAATAATAACCACTTTATTATTGCCTCTTGGGCATATCTCCAACAGTCTCCCACTTGCACTAGAGTCAATAATCTTGTTAAAAACTTGTGCATTCAACACCTATGGCTTTCTGGTGTTGTATAGACACTATTGCTAGTGGTAAACATAATCTTCGGATCTGACACTTCCAGGTCCGTGTGTATTTGCATGTCCTTGCGTCTCTACGCATTACTCATTCTCCAATGAGATGGCATTGTATAAATTTGGTCTTTTGGTGAGACCTTTAGTTCCTTGGGATTAAATTATGTTGATACAATTGTCATACAATGTATCTTCATAGTATTATCCCGTTATGAACCACACCTAGTTTGATAACAAACTACTTAACACAAATGCCCTCCTTTGCTGCTACTATAGCAGTTATATACTTAGCCTTTTGTTGTACTATCCGTCACAATATCTCAACTTTGGAACTCATCCAAATCCATCATGGAACATCCTTTCCATTATATTATGCCACCCATAGTCTAAATTGAGATAAATTTAATTTGTATCTTGTGACAAAACTAGTATCAATGTAACACTTTACAATGAACTACCTTTAACTATTTGTCACTTATACATGATATATTCTTAGTTCTTCCAAAGCTCATAAGAATATCTTTACTATTGTCCAATGATCATCTTATGAATCATTCTGGTATATGATCATAACATTTAGAGCATAGGACATATCTGGATGTGTACATCTCAAAGAATGATTGATCAAAATATTCTTGTGATTTCACCAAGTGTCAAAACACTTGAATCTCGTGTCAACACACTTGAATCTTGATTTAGTCCTTTCCGTGCGTCAAGAACTTTTCTTGTTGTTTCCATATTGAACTCATTCAACATCTTATCTATGTACATTTGGCAAAACCATATTAGAGCCTCAAACTATCCATATAGACATTGATGCCTAATTCTTGAGTTATGCCTAAGTCTTTCATCGAAATGAAATTCTTAACCTGTGTCAATAAAAGATACATTATTTCTAATCAACAATATGTCTTTCACATAATGTATTAGAAATATGTCTTAGCGCTCCCACTTAATTTCTTGCAAAATGCAAACATCTTCATCGTCTCTGAAGATTCCAACGCCGCGATGCTCACTTCAACCATTGAAGTTTTGCATACTCTTTTAGCATCCTTTGAATTAACAAAACCCTTTGGATCGTGTCATGTACATGTTCTAGGTAACCATTCTATTAGAAGAACTTGTTTTGTTTGTTCAACTACCATATACCAAAATATATGTAGTGGTTGCTACATTAATTCGTCCAGACTAAATATCGCTATGAAAGATCAAATCTTATCATAGTCAATTCCTTGAACATTGTCGTAAACTCTTTCTGACATGTCGACTATTTCATAGATTTGAAACATCCATGTCTATTTCTTTATAGATCCAAACACGACCGATAGGCTTCACGCCTTTCCGGAGGGTCTTCTAAGTTCAGAAACTTGATTTCTCATGTATGGACACTATCACGGATTCCATGACTTCTAGTCATTTTATGGAGTCAGGGCCCATCATCGCTTCTTTGCATGTAGTCGGTTCATCATTGTCAAAACAATAATGACTTGCTTATCAAATCTTACTATTTGATTCTTACCGACCCACACGGTTCTATAGGAACTATAATCTCCGAGATCACACCTTTTGTAATCACGAGAGCCATGAGCATTGTGGCCGCCGCCGGGACACTTTCCGGCACTGTGCTACTTAGCACATATAGCTAAGGTTCAACAACCTTATCAAAGTTCTATTGTCCTCCCACTTAACTTTTCACGAAAAATTCTTTCTCAAGAAACTTGACGTTCCAAGCGACAAACTCTTTTGTCCTCGGCGTTATGGAGAAATTCCCAACAAATTCTTTGGAATAACCTACAAAGACGTGCTTATCCGACTTTGGTTGTAAACATTTTACTTATGCATAGCATACCAAAATTTAAGAAAAGACAATTCGGGTTTTATCCCAAACCATAACTCATATGGTGTCATTTCAACGGATCACGATGGAGCTCTTTTCAGTGTAAAAGCGATAGTCACTAAAGCTTCAATCTTTAATATATAATGGCAGTTTTATAAATGACACCTTTGATCTTACCATGTCAAACAAGGTTTCATTACATATCTTGAACACTCCATACTCCTATGGTGTTTTGGGAAATGCAAATCCATGGAACGATTCCTCAAATCTTAGGTGTTTTGCTAAACTTGTAACTCAAACATCTTTCTTTATGATCCAATCATAAACTCTTTTATTTTCTTGTTACAATGATTTTCCACTTCATCTTGAAAGTCTCTGAATTTTTTTTCAAATGTTTCATATTTCTTCCTTATTGAGTAAGTATATACATATACTCACTCAAATCTTCGGAGAAAGCATATGAAGTTGAAATCCATCGCCCACGACTACACATAATGGACTATATACATCAATATGTACAAATTCCAATCAGTTAGTCGTCCGTTCCTCTTTTGGCCTACGAACGGAGTTTAATTATCTCCAGGAAAGTATCACAAGCGTCATTTGATCCAAATCAAAGACTCTAAAAATCCATCAACATGGAGTTTCTTCATATATCCTTTCAATATAATTTAAACGACGATGTCACTTCGCAAGTGATCTTTCAATCATTTGTCTTGCGACATTTTAGCATTAGTTTTATGGTCGTTATTTCTCCTACCAGACTTGTATATTATCCATCTATTATGGAATACGGTAATTATTTGAACAACCTTTTGTCATCATAATACCTAATCAAAATAACAATTATTGAAACAAATCTTGAAGGCAAGCTTTGATGTTAACGATCAACACAACAACCCATTGTTTGTTTTCGATGAACATCATCACATTTTCTCTTGCTAGTTATTTAGGCCATTGCAGTTTGATGAATTGTGTTGTCCTGTATGACACTTCATACCAACCAATTCGGTATCCAATACCTAAAAAACCACATTGTTTAACAAGCAAGGAATACAACCATAACATGTATATCTTCTATATGCCTAAGTTGGACATCTCCAACCTTTTATTTTCTGCCAAATATTTTATAGATTCTCTTTCAGGAATTCCCTTTCTTTTAAAAGAATCTATCAACATCAATAGTGGTGTCATCAACATGACACATGGTACAAAGCGTATATAGTCAACTACTAATACCTTTGGACTTGCACTTTGAGGTGGATCACCATCATCAAATGTTTGGCATTCTTTCAAAATTCCATTCTTTAGTAATCTTTTAGTGTAGTAAATATTCTACTTACATCTTCTATTCATCCTTATCATGACAACTTTCATGATCAAGCTGCTATAGCTTATAAAGGTGAATTGCGAGTATAATGTTTCTTTTTCAAAAACTTTTGGAGGATTAGGACGACTAGCGTCTCCAACCTTCACAAATTCTCATCAAACATGAGGACGTATACTCTATCATGTTGTAACCAACACATTGTTTTAGATATCGCAATACCTTTCACATATGATGGTTTCTGAAACATTGCTTTCAGCTCTTAGATAAACTTGATATTAAAAACAATCTTTTGAGTTTCAAGAATCATGGACGCAAACATGATACATTAGATACTAACACTAGAATTATTACTCTTGATTTAATACTATTTATTAAACTTCATGGAGTAAATAGATTTTGCTGAAAGTTTGCAATAGGACTTATAAATTTTAAATTGACATTCAAAACAATACGATACCAGTTCGTAAAGTAAATATCCAGAATTTCTATAGTTCCACTATCTCAACTATATCTAAGCGTAAGGTGGTGAACGGATGCCAATGACTACAACAAACTATGCAAATTTACTTTGATTGTGTTTATGATAAATTGAGTTCGACTAATCCAAATTACAAATGAACTCCCACTCAAAACAACATCCCTCGAGTTGTTTTAGTGATTACACGAACCAAATCCACTACACCAAGTCCGATCATCATGTGAGATGATGTAGCTTTAAAGGCGAACAATCAACATGTTCATCATATCATCCATATGACTCATGCTTTACCTTTCGGTATTCCGTGTTCCGAGACCATGTCTGTACATGCTAGGCTCGTCAAGGTTAACCTTAGTTTCCGCATGTGCAAATCTGGCTTGCACCCGTTGTATGCACACGTAGAGTCTATCACACCCGATCATCACGAGATGCTTCAAAATGACGAGTCTTAGCAACGGTGCCAACTAAGGACGAACACTTTATTACTTGATATTTAGTGAGAGGGATCATCTTATAATGCTACCGTAGCGATCTAAGCAATAGAAGATGCATAAAGGATTAACATCACAAGCAATTCATAATATGTGATATGATATGGCCTTTCTTCTTGTGCCTTTGATCTCCATCTCCAAAGCACGGACATGATCTCCATCATCACCAGCATGGCATCAAGGTCCGTGGCGCCGGTTCATGGTTGTCCATCACCAACAGCAACTATTACAACTACTTGGAACAAAGCTATTACAAGATGAATAGACACGCAGGTCTTAACAGAATTGAAGACAACCATTAGGCTCCTGCCGGTTGCCATATTACAACAAGGATCATTGCATACATCAAATATAATCACAATCACATAATGGCCATATCACATCACAAAACCCCTACAAAAACAAGTCAGACGCCTCTAATTTTCTTTGCATGTTTTACGTGGCTTGGGGCTTTCGAATAAGAATGGATCTTACCTACGAATATGAACCACAACGTTGATACAAGAGCTATCACGTGCAAAGTGTAGATTGGATCTATACTATGGTGGAAGAGACAGACACCCGCAAAGCCACTTGTGCAAAGCAAGTTACACGCCAAGCGTGGAGCAAGTCTCATGTGCGATGACATGTAAGGTTAGCCCGAGCCGCTTCATCCCACCATGCCGCAAGATGCAAAGTACACAAAGCAAAAGACGGAATGAGCACCAACGCCCACAAAACCATTGTGTTCTACTCGTGCAACAGATCTACGCATAGACACGGCTCTGATACCACTGATGGGTTCGTAGCATGGAAAACAAAAAAAATTCTACTGCAAGAACGAACAAAACCCAGATCTAATCTAGATAAAAGCCAAGATCTAATCTATTAGACATGTGCAACGAGATAGATCTGTACTAACCCTTGTAGATCTGAAAGCGTTACGAGATTGGATCTCGTGGTTGATGTAGTCGATCACTTGCCGATCTCAAGATCGTGTGGACGATCCTTCCGGCGCCGCGTTCCGGCAGCGCTTCCGCAGTCGGTCACACGTGCGGAGTCGAAGCAGACCTTCCTCTCCTCGTTCCAGCGAGCAGCGGAGGTAGTACATCTTCTCCACGGAATCCCAGAAGCACGACGGCGTGGTGGTGGTGGTGGAGTAGAGAATTCTGCAGGGCTTCGCCTAAGCCTGAGCAGAAGAAAGGAGGAGGAGAGAGGCGGCTAGGGTTTGGAGTAGTGGAGGGGCCAGGGGTTGGCGCCTCCACCCCTCTATTTAAAGGAGGGAGGCGCCATGGGGAGGTGGAGTCCTTGTAGGACTCCCCTCTCCCTTGGCCGGCGGATTGGGAAGGGGGGAGGAGTCCTCCTCCCCCACGACTCCTTGTCTTTCCCCACAAGGACTCCTTGATCCTTTCTTGGTTTTCAAGCAAACTCCAAGAAATCTTCCAGAACCTTCCGGAACATTCTGAAACCTTCTAGAATCCTCATACAAATACTCCGGAACATTTCCTAACTCAGAAAATGATCCCCAATATACGAATCTTATTCTCCGAACAATTCCGGATCTCCTCATGATATCCCGGATCCAATCCGAGACTCCGAACAACATTCGGTATCCAACGCACATTCCATATCTACTTAAAACAACTTCGAACCTTAAGTGTGTCACCCTACGGTTCATGAATATGCAGACATGATGGAGACACCTCTCCGATCAATAACCATCAGCGCGATCTGGAGATCCATAACGGCTCCCACATACTCAACGATGACTTTGTGATCGATAGAACCATTAACATACGAAACCAATTCCCTTTGTCACGCGATACTCTACTTATCCGAGGTTTGATCGTCGGTATCTCCATACCTAGTTCTACCTCGTTACTGATAAGTACTCTTTACTCGTTCCATGTTATGTCATCCCTTGTGACCCAGTCATATGCTTGCAAGCTAATTAGATGACATTCCACCGAGAGGGCCCAGAGCATATCTATCCGTCATATGGATGGACAAATCCCAATCTTGGTCCATGCGCTTCAACACATACTTTCAGAATACCCAATGACACCTTTATGACCACCCAGTTACAAAGCGGTGTTTGATGTCATCAAAGTACCCATCCGGTGATGGTGATTAACATAACCTCAAGGTCAAAGGATTAGGTTACTATGTATTTTAAAGCTTATAGCAAACGAACTTAATGACTTGATCTTATGCTATGCTTACTACGGGTGTGTGTCCATCACATCATTCTCCTAATGATATGATCTTGTTATTAATGACATCCAATGTCCATGATCAGGAAACCATGATCATCCATTAATCAACAAGCTAGTTTAACAAGAGGCTTACTAGGGACTCTTTTATGTTTACAAAACACACAAGTATTAATGTTTCCGGTTAATACAATTATAGCATGGGATGTAAACATTTATCATAAACATAAAGATATAATAATAACCACTTTATTATTGCCTCTTGGGCATATCTCCAACATGATGATGTGCTCATCATACCTTCCTCTTGGGGTTCCCCAACGAGCTCGATATATTTTGGGCCATCAAGCTTTTTTTCTGGCGCCTTTGTCGGGGATTCAAAGACATCTTCACAAGGGGAGTCCCTCATAACCAATCTCTTTACTTTGTTGTTTTTGTTTTGCTTAGTTTACTTTTTCTTTGTTTGCTTGTTTCTTTATCAAAAACACAAAAAATTAGTCTTACAAGTTTGCTTTCTTTATTAAAAACACACAAAAATGACTACTCTTGAAAATACTAAGTTGTGTGACTTCACTAGGACCAACAACAATGATTTTATGAGAACACTTATTGCTCCACCTGTGCCTGAATCTACTTTCTTTGAGATAAAACCTGCTTTACTCAATCTTGTTATGAGAGAACAATTTTCTGGTATTGGTAATGAAGATGCTGCTGCCCATCTAAATAACTTTGTTGAACTTTGTGAGATGCAAAAGCATAGGGATATATATGGTGATATTATTAAGCTTAAATTGTTTCCTTTCTCTTTGAGAGGAAAAGCTAAAGAATGGTTGAATTCCTTAACTAGGAATAGTATTGATTCTTGGACTAAATGCAAAGTTGCTTTCATTGGAAAATACTATCCTCCTGCTAAGATTAGATCTATGAGAAGTGAAATAATGAAGTTTAAACAATCTAATAATGAACATGTTGATCAAGCTTGGGAAAGAATGAAATCTTTGGTAAAGAATTGTCCAACTCATGGACTGACTGCTTGGATGATCATCCAAACTTTTTATGCAGGATTGAACTATTCTTCAAGGAACCTATTGGATTCTGCTGCTGGAGGTACCCTTATGACCATTACTTTGGGTGTTGCAACAAAACTTCTGGATAATATGATGGTTAACTATTCCGAATGGCATATTGAAAGAGCTCCACAACGTAAGAAGGTAAATTTTGTTGAGGAAACCTCCTCCTTGAGTGATAAAATTGATGTTATTATGTCTATGCTTGTTAATGGGAAAGCCCATATTGATCCAAATAATGTTCCTTTAGCTTCTTTGGTTGCTCAAGAAGAGCAAGTTGATGTGAACTTTATAAGAAATAACAATTTTAGGAACAATGCCTACATGAATAATTTTGGTAACAACAATTATAAGCCATATCCTCCCAACAATGGTAATGCTTATGGAAATTCCTACAACAACAATAGGAGTGCTCCCTCTGAACTTGAAGATATGATTAAAGATTTTATTAGTAAACAAACTGCTTTTAATAAAACTATTGAGGAAAAACTCTCTAATGCTGAAAGAAATATAGCATCATTAGCTGAAGGTCAATCTTGTTTGAATAAAATGGATGCTAAACCTGAAACTATTGATAATCCCTTTGTAGCTACTAATGCCATACAAGTAAGAATTGATGAAAATGTTAGACTATTAGCTGAATTATATGCTAAGTGGGAAAGAGAAGATGAAATTGCTAGAAACATTAGTGTTTCTACTATCACTACCACTAGTGTTAAGGATAGTAATAGTTCTACCACTCTAGATGATAATTTTGATTTTGATCTTGATGGTTGCAATATCTCTGAAGTTATTAAGTTCATACAAAAGCTTGCTAAAAGTCCTAATGTTAGTGCTATGAACATGGCCTTTACAAAACACATTACTGATGCCCTCATAAAGATTAAAGAAGAAAAGATGATACATAAGGCTTCTATTCCTATAAAACAAGAAGATGGTTGGGAACCCTTCATTAATATGAAAGTGAATGATTTTGATTTCAAAGTTTTATGTGATTTTGATAGTAGTGTTTCTATTATGCCTAGAAGGATTTATGATATGCTTCATTTGCCTCCACTTGAAGATTGTTATTTGAATGTCCCACTTGATGATAATGCTAAAAAGAAACTCATGGGGAGTATTAATGATGTTCTTATTATGGTTAACAATGTCTATGTCCCTGTTGATTTCTATGTTTTGGATGTTGAATACAATGCTTCTTGTCCTATTACTTTGGGAAGACCTTTTCTTAGAACCGTTGGTGCCATTATTAATATGAAAGAAGGCACCACTAAATATCAACTCCCACTCAAGAAAGGTACAGAACACTTCCCTAACAAGAGAGAGAAGATTTATTTTGCCTCTCCTATGAAAACAAAATTTGCTCGTAATGCTTCTTCATTTGAGAACACTTGATTCTTTTTCTTACTTCTTATGCCTAACTTAAAGGTGTTAAAGAAAAGTACTTATTGGGAGATAACCCAAAAGTTTTAGATGACTCTTAGAAGTTATTACTTCAGAAATAACCGCTCCTTATTCTTTTTATTTGCTTTTTGTGCCCAGAGTAACCTCTAATGAGAGAGAAGTAATGATTGGGAAAGTTGTTGTCCCGAAACAGATTTCTGTGCTTCACCGTAAAAATTCGTGTAAAATCTCTCTACGTCCTTTTGATTCGTAAATATTTGTGCTTCTGCCCCAGGTTGTTAGCTAACTTTCGTTAGTTCAACACTTTTTGATTTGAGCAACAGAAGGTCTTCGAAAAAATTCGTCTTTACCTGCTGGTCTGTTTTGTCAGATTTCTGCCATTTTCTGCATTTGCTTCTTGTTGGTTCCTTTTTGAGTTCTTTTAGGGAATTGAGCTTTTTGAGGTAAGTGCTACAGTAGATAGTGTTTTAATGGAAGTTTTATTGGTGTTAGAACTGAACCTTAAGACTTATTATCTTGAGTGCACTAATGTTGGTAATAAAGATTGTGTGAAGTTTTGTATGAAGGAAAAAATTCAGGTGTATGGAAGGAATGAGTAATGAGATGAAGGATGGACTAAAGCTCAAGATTGGGTATGCCACGCGTGTCACCCCAAGAAATATCCAAGAAGTACAAGCGTCAAAGCTCCTTCTTCATCAATAAAAATCTCAGGTTTCCTCCAAATGCTTCATTTTTATTGTTTCATGCACAGTTGTGTTGTTCTTGGAGCATCTTCTTTTTCATTTTTATTTTGTTTTTTCGTTTGCCTAGTTTGCTTAGTTTGCTGAATAAATTGGTTGGACCCCCTCTTTCATACATTGGTTTTCAAATATTTGGTTTGGATTGGAAAAGAGTAGGAAAGTTTATGCTTAAGTGGTAAAGAGAGCTTGTTTTTGACTATGGCCTATGCTTTGTCATGCCATGCTTGATATTGTTTTGGCTTTATGCTTAGTATTCTTTGCTGTAGCATGACTTGTTATAAACAATTGAGATTGCTTAATGTGTCTTGGATGAATCATGCGTTGCTTTAGCATATTAAAGCATAGTATTGTGGTATTCTCCTTTGATGCTTTATTTGGGTTGACTTGGCACATGCTCACACCATGTTATGACTATCTCAAGTTACCATAAGCCTTTATGATCCTTTAGTTTTCAACTTGTAGTATCACTTTATGCTTTGATCAATGATTTTTTGTCGCTCTGCATGATTATGGCCATTATTGCTCTCTTAGTTTGTCGCTCCCAGTCTTTTGCTAGCCTCCGCAACCAAGTATGAGTTCCACTCATGCATACAACTCCCTAAACCAAGTTATTCCAAATATTCCACCATACCTACCTATTAGCATATGCTATTCCAAGTATATTCATGTTTTTGTTTACCTTCCAAATTAAACTTGTTATGAGAAAACTAGTGATTAAAGCTCTCACGAACTTGATAGCACACTTTACTTTTCTTGCCCTTAATAAACTTGAACCATTGTGTCATCCATGTTGTATATGCTTGCACTTATTTGTTAGGGATTAGCAGAACCATGCTGTCATGGGTAACGCTTTCAACATTGCACTAGTACTTTGTACCTAGTTGATATCATGCTCTTTTGTCTATGGATGTCGTCGGTGTGAAATGAAAGGGGACCTTATAAGTCCATGGAGTTATGTATATGTGTTAGAGAAACGCCTGAGCCGCTGGTCTAATCCATGCTAACATGGTGGAAACCTGCAGCGTAACCATAATGAGCTGTCTATGAAGCATTCTTCTTATAAAAAAAGAGTCCTATATTGAGGAAAAAAAGAGAAAAAAAAGAGATTAGGAAAAGAGTGAAGAGAGAAAAAAGCACCATATTCCCATGGTAAATAAGAAGATTGCTGAGATGCTCGTTGTCTGCTTGCCTTGTCATTTTGATATGGGAATTCTTCCGTATCATCGGGCAAGGGGTACCTCGTTGGCGGTTCTCTATGATACACATGTACTTACAATGACAAGAACTTACCGGTGACTAAACTTGAGTAGCATGAGGAGCAGCCCTCGTATTCAAGGGACATGAGATTTGTAGCTTATACTTCGTCAAGCATGTACACCATAGTTTGTTCACTTTAACCTTAATCACCTTCAAGATGCTTATGATAGGGGCAATGAGAGCTGAAAGCTATTAAGTACCATAATTTTTGGAAGATCTTTATGAGACTTGAATCCCTACTTCCTTCTATGAAGGCCTTTCTTCCACGTATACATTGAGTCTCCACTTTCTATCTTTATGCACCTACTTTGAGAGCATAGTGGCTATTCTTAGTTCTATGTGCATGGTCCCAAGACTTGTTGATTGATGCATAACTTTGATAATGCTTGCTTTAAACTATTTGTATCTAGTCACTCTTGTAAACTTTGAAGGTGTCCTATGCATTTATTTGCTACTCTATGAGGCACAAGTTGAATGCTACTATGCTATATTTTCTTTATGTGAAACAAACAAATGTTTTGGAAAGCATTGTTATCCATGAATCCTTTTTTTGTGCCTTTTCATGTTGCAACATAGTTTCTTTGTCTTATTGCTAGAACTTTGTCTTTCATGTTATGATTGAAGTACTATGATCCCAGCTTTGAATGTTTTACAAATACTTTGACCAAGTTTATGATGGTGCATGTCACCTCAAAAGTTATTCTTTCTTTTTATCACTTACCTACTCGAGGACTAGCAGGAGTTAAGCTTGGGGATGTTGATACATTGCAAATGTATCTATATTTTTTGATGTTCCATGCTTGGTTTTATCTACTTTCTTATGTTTTGTCCACACTTTGGAGTACTTTTCATATGATTTTTTGGACTAACCTATTAACAAGAGCCACAGTGCCAGCTGCATGTTTTCTGCTGTTTTTGGTTCCAGGAAGTCAGAAAATGAATATTCTCGGAATTTGACGGGACAAAAGCCAAAGCTATTATTTTACCGGGGGACACTTGGAGCCAGAATACGAGACAGAGAAGGGCCAGAGGGCGGCCACACTACCTGGCCGCGTGGCCAGGCTTGGCCCATGCCAGGGGGTGGTGTGGCCAGCCTAGGCACCCCCTCGGCCTCTCCTTCCGCCTATATATTGCCTCTTATATGGAAACCCTAAGTACCCGATCAAAAATCCACGAAAGAGTTTGTAGCCGCCGTCGTCTCCATCCCTAGATCGGGAGGGATCTGAAGCTCTTCTCGGCACCCTGCCGGAGAGGGGAATTCACCCTGGAGGCCTTCTTCATCATCAAGCAAGCCTCCGCTGTGATGCGTGAGTAGTTCATCTCTAGACTACGGGTCCATGTAGCAGCAAGATGGCTGGTTCTCCTCCTTTGTGCTTTCATGTTTAGATCTTGTGAGCTCCGTTCATGATCAAGATCATCTATTTGTAATTCTGCATGTTGTGTTTGCGTGGATCCGATGGATATTGAGATGATATTTCAGATTGATTATTGATTCTATCATGTCTTTATTATTTGTGATCTTGCATGCTTTCCGTTGTTAGTAGCTATCTTGGCCAAGTAGATGCTAGCAACTCCAAGAGTTAGTATTTATGCTCGATAGTGGGTTCATGCCTCTGGTAATCTGGGGAAGTGACAGAAATCTCTAAGGTACTAGATGTGCTATTGCTACTAGGGAGAAAACAAAAATCCTTTGTTCATAAAACAATCGTATTTTTTACTTTACACGCAATTCATAATGCAATAATCTGTTGCTTGCAACTTAATACTGGAGGGCGTTCGGATGATAACCCGAAGGTGGATTATTAGTCATAGATGCAGTTGGATGGCGGTCTATGTATAATGTTGTAATGCCCAATCGAATCTCAAAGGAGTTAAGATGAGTAGTATATGCTTGTATGATTTCTTGATGTTTGTCAATTGCCCCGCTGTAATTTGTTCACCTAGCATGTTATCTATCTTAAGGAGAGCCACCTCTAGTGAACTATGGAGCCCGGTCCTTTCTATTACTTACAATCTACAATCAAATTGTTTACTGCTTTGTGTTTACTTTCTACAAACTATTACTTCCTTCCATTCGATACGTTTAATCCTTTGTTTTCAGCAAAACCAGTGAGATTGACCTCATCGCAAGTTGGGGGCAAAGTTGTGCGGTTGTGTTGTGCAGGTCTCCACGTTGGTGCTGGCACCGGTAGTAGGCCCTGCCAACGTTCAGCTAGCTACACCTTTGGGATGTTTCCTTGCTCCTACTAGATTGATAACCTTGGTTTCGTACTGAGGGAAAACTTGATGCTGTGCTCATCATACCTTCCTCTTGGGGTTCCCCAACGAGCTCGATATATTTTGGGCCATCAATTATCAAACTTGGAAGATTAAGATGAAGGATTTGTTATATGTGAAGGATTACTAGATGTCGATGTTCTCCACTGAGATGCCTTGTGATATGAAAGAAGATCAGTGGGAGGTACGTCATATCCAAGTTTGTGGGTTCATCCGACAATGGGTGGATGATAATGTTTTGAACCATATCACTGAGGTGAAACATGCATGTACCTTATGGTAAAAATTGGAGGAGTTGTATGCCCGCAAAGTAGGTACCAACAAGATGTTCTTGATCATGAATTTGATGCATTTGAGGTACAAGGAGGGCACTCCAATTGCAGATCATGTAAATGAATTTCAGGGCATTATAAATCAGCTATCTCCAATGGGAATTATATTTGAAGATGAAGCGTGAGCCTTGCTGCTACTTGGCTCACTAATGGACACTTGGGATACCTTTAAGGTCACCGTGTGCAATTAAGCACCTAATGGAGTTGTCACTTGGAACCTTGTGAAGATCAATGTACTAAATGAAGATTCCAAAAAATAGCTGATAAGGACGGCTCTTCCTCACATTCTAAAATGTTAGTGACCAAGTCACGGGGAAGAAGCAAGAGTAAAGGTCTGAGCAAGGGGAGAAAAGGTAGAAGAAAATCAAGAGGCAAAGACAAGTATGCTGGTATTATATGCCATCACTACCATCAGAAGGGTCACATCAAGTGGCATTGTGAACAATGGAAGAAAGACAAAAAGAAAAACAAGAAAGTTTAGATGCAAACCGACCGTGATATTGACAATGAGGGAGGGCGGATTGCTGGGATAGAGAAGATCATGTTTATCATGCATGCAGAACATGATGGTAGCGGTTGTTCCACTGTTGAGGACAGGATTACTGTAGTTTCTGATGATACCATCGGCCTTGCAGATGGTGATGAGATGACTTGGATTCCAGACAGCGGTGCTACCATACATGCTACATCTCATAGAGATCTCTTCACCAACTACACAGTAGGTGATTTTGGTGTTGTTAAGAAGGGAAATAATGATAGAGAAAAAATCATTGGAAGAGGAGATGTGCACTTGGAGACTGAAAATGGCACAACACTAGTCCTCAAGTCGGTGAGGCAAGTTGAGGCCCTTCGGATTGCTTGATGGAGATGGAGATGGGTACTTGATGGAGATGGGTACTTGATCAAATTTGTTTGGATTGCTTGATGGAGATGGGTACTTGATCAAATTTGTAAATGAAGAGTACAAGCTCACTAAAGAGAATTTGATTGTTGCAAAAGGTAACATGGTTTGAGTTTTGTATCATGTTCATGCTAAGCTTTCTGCTGCTTGTGTCAATACGTTGCAGAAAGAGGATATGTGTGCCCTATGGCACAAGCGACTTGGACACATGAGGGAGAAGGGGATGATGATGCTACTGAAGAAAAAGTTGTTAAAAGGTGTGAATGTTGTTCACATCAACAAATGTTCAGACTATCTAGTAGGGAAGCAACACAGAGTTGCATTCAAGAGTCAACCTCCTCACAAGAAGCCCGATGTGATGGACTTGATACATTCCGATGTTTGTAAAATGTCGGTGAGATCATTGGGTGGAGCAAAGTACCTTGTCACATTTATTGATGACTTTCCTAGGAAGGTTTGGGTCTGTGTCTTTAAAGAACAAACATCAAATACTAAGTGTACTCAAGCAATTCCAAGTCTCAGTTGAGAGAGAAACTGAGAAGAAGATCAAGTGCATTCGCACTGATAATGGGGGAGATTATATTGGCCCATTTGATGCCTATTGCAAGGAGCAGGGAATTGGGCACCAATTTAATTACTCCTTCGAAGACACCACAGCTAAATGGTCTTGCTGAGAGGATGAACATGACAATTGTTGAGAGAGTTAGATGCTTGCTACCGAGTGAAAAGCTGCCTAAACATTATTTGGGTGAGGCTTTGTTGACTGCAGTTTATCTTATGAATCTCTCACCAAGTTATCCATTGTAGGGAGATGTTCCAAACATGGTATTTTATGATAAGGATGTCTCGTATGAGAACCTGAAGGTTTTTGGGTGCAAGGCATTTGTTCATATCCCTCAAGATGAAAGGTCAAAGCTTGATTCAAAGACACGTCCATGTATGTTTCTTAGCTATGGAGGTGACCAGTTTGGCTACAAGTTGTATGATCCGGTTTTTGGGTGCAAGGCATTTGTTCATATCCCTCAAGTTGAAAGGTCAAAGCTTGATTCAAAGACACGTCCATGTATGTTTCTTAGCTATGGAGGTGACCAGTTTGGCTACAAGTTGTATGATCCAATAGAAATAAAGGTTATGAGAAGCTTGTGTTTGTTGAAGACCAAATAATTCAGGATATTGTAAAGACAAAGGTGCAGGTTCCAAAGCAAGTTCCGGTACATTTTCTCCTTGGAATCGGCAGCAAGACGGATCTGATTCTGACCCAGTTCCTGCAGAGTCAGGTCAACAATAAGCTAGAAATGATGATGTAGAAAATGTGCAAGATGATGCACTTAGTGGTACAGGTGAGGATGCTCCCCAGCAGCAAGAGTATGATGTTGAAAAAGATGATTATCATCAGCAAGCACCTGAACCAGATAGTCCACCAGCTGCTCCACTCAGACGGTCTAGCCGAGGTCGTATTTCTTCCACCATGTACGATTCAGACCAATATGTGGTGTTATTGTCGGATGGTTCAGAACCTAAGTTCTTTCAAGATGCAATGAAAGATGAGAACAAGAAGGAGTGGAATAAGGCTATGAAAGAAGAGATGGATTCCTTGCATAAGAATCATACTTATGAGCTGGTGAAGTTTCCCAAGGGCAAGAAAGTTCTAAAGAACAAGTGGGTCTACAGAATCAAGCAAGAATAGAACATGTCACATCCAAGGTGCAAGCCCAGGCTAGTTGTAAAAGGATACAACCATAGAACAGGTTTTGACTTTAATGAAATATTTTTCATCAATCTAAATGATCCTTGGCATGGCAGCAAGTCTCAACTTGGAGATTGAGCAAATGGATGTGAAGACAACTTTCCTTCATGGAGAGTTGGAGGAAGAAATCTACATGGAGCAGCCTGAGGGGTTTCTTGTTAAAGGTAAATAAGACTATGTGTGCAAATTGAAGAAAAGTCTCTATGGCCTGAAACAAGCACCGAGACAATGGTACATGAAGTTCGAATGTGTCATGGGGGAGCAAGGATACAAGAGGTGTAGCTCAGACCATTGTGTATTTATTCAGAGGTTCTCAGGTGCTGATTTTATCATGTTATTGGTCTATGTTGATGATATCTTAATTGTTGGCAAGAATGTCTCAAAAATTGCTAGGCTAAAAAAGAAGTTGAGCAAAAGGTTGGCCATGAAAGACTTGGGTCCAACAAAGTGTATTCTCGGCATGAGAATTGAGAGACACAGAAAATCATGGATTGTAGTTGTCTCAAGAGAAATATATTAAGAAGGTACTTCACAAGTTCAAGATGGACAAGGCAAAGGAAGTGAGTTGTCCACTTGCAGCTCATTTCAAGTTGAGTAAAAATCAATGTCCCTCCACTGAAGAGATGGGAATGGAAATGCAAAAGTTCCTTATGTTTCAGTGGTTGGGAGTTTGATGTATGCTATGGTGTGCACACGGCCTGATATTGCTTAAGCGATTAGTACTGTGAGCAGATTCATGTCCAATCCAGGAAAACCACATTGGGAAGCCTTGAAGTGGATTTTGAGGTATCTTTGGGGCAACACTAATATGAAGCTTTGCTTAGGTGGCAGTGAGCCCAAACTAATTGCATATTCAGATTTAGACTTGGCTAGAGATTTTGATGGAAGGAAGTCTACTTCAGATTATTTGCTTACCCATTTAGGGGAGAAGTGGCATGGCAAAGCAGGTGCAAAAGTGTGTGGCGCTAAAAAAAACTGAGGCTAAGTTCATTGCAATAACGGAGGTGAGCAAAGAGCTATTATGGCTGAAACGATTGGCTTGTGATCTTGGTTTTGAGCAAAACACGTATGAAGCATTTTGTAACAACCAAAGTGCCATTCACCTGAGTAAGAATGCAAGTTTTCATTCAAGGTCGAAGCATACCGATGTTCGCTATCATTGGATTTGAGATGTGCTAAACTCTAAGAAAATGCAAATTGAGAAGGTGCACACAGATGACAATGGGGCTGATATGTTTACTAAGGTGGTAACAAGAGGAAAGATCGAGGTATGTCGTCGGCTCGCTGGCATGACTGTCGGTTAGCAGTGAGACCCTCCATGATGTCGGGAGGGGGAGATTTTTGGGCCATGTTCCTCCACATAGGTGTGTTGGAAGCCCAACATCGGCCCGTGAAGTCCAAAATGTTTCAACCGTTGATCTATGTTCGTATCCATTGGCTAAGGTGTTCCTTGGGAGAGGAGTACAAAAGAAAAGCCTAGCCACCCTTGGTGGCTGTGTGAGAGACTCAATAAGTGAGTGTGATAGCTGAGCGAGCAAACCATCATGGCTTCTGTGTGAGAGGGTGAGAGAACACACAAGAACACCACAACCTAGTGAGGAGAGAGGATGAAGAAGGAGAGGTGATTTATGTCTAGATTTCTAAGATCTGACCGATCTGCCTTCAAGCCAGTGTTTGAAGGATCAAAGGTGCTTGGATTGGTTCCAAACTTGGTGACCTCGTTCCTTACTTTGAGTACTTAGATCTGGTTAGCTGGTTTGAGATTTGGGTCAGTATAGCATCAGATTTGGAAGCGGATTTGTTAGTTCGGACTACTGTAGTTTCAGCACAGAGAAATTTTGGTAGACGAACAGATTGGGCAGGTAAACGCTATCCGATTGAGCTGAAATTTGTTGTTTATGTTGGGAACTTGTATGACTACTTGTCTACCAAGTTTGGTGCTGATTGGATATACGGTTTAAGAGCAGTTTTCTGATTACCAAAGGGGACATAAGCTGAGATACTCTGCATTGTTGTAATCTTTCTTTCAAGTGGTTGTCGTTGTTGTTATTGCCGGTTGGTAGCGTGCTGAGTGTGTTGTACATCTCTAGATGTTCTAGAAAAGACTTTGTACCCAGGTTGCTCATAGTGAAGCTCGTATGGACCTTGGGGCCGGGGGGCTTGGAGATGGAGGTGGCCTGGGGCACCTCCTTATAACCATAAGGAATGGAGAAGGATGGGTCGAGATCGGGGCATACCTTATGGCCAGCATGCTTGGAGGTGGAGGCGGCCTTGGGAAGCTCCACGCCGAGGCTGGTGAGGTATCTGCGGAAGAAGGCGTGGGCAGGGTCGGCGAGGAGGGACATGTCCTACTTGCAGGCGTCCACAAAGGCCTTGAGGTCGCCCACCTTGGCCGGAACCATGGTGTCCCGAGTGAGTGCTAGGGTTAGGGGTCGGCTCCGATGACACGCAGGCTCCACGAGAGAGTGGAGAGCGAGGGAGAGGAAGGCAAGAGCGTCGAGGGAGAGGGAAGAGTAGGGCGGCGGGTCATGGGTGGGTTGTGGATGACAGGGAAGGGAATGGGCGACCGACAAGGGAGGGCTGTGTGCATGTTGTGAGCGGGTAGCCATACGCGCGAGTGGCCGAGTAGCACCGATGCATGAGAATGTGTGTGCGACGGATAGATTTTTTAGCGTCGACGCATGAGAACGTACGTGCGTCGGGTAGTTACTTTAACGCTCATGCGCGGGCTGTGGTGCGCCGGGGGTAGGTTCGAGATGAGTGGTGGGGTGGTCGCGGGTTAGCGCCAGCGCACGCATAGTGGGACGCCGGGGGTACTTTGCTAGGGCCAATGCGGTACACTATTGGGCCTCAGAGGTGGATAGCATCGGCACACCGAAATTTAGGGCGTCGGAAATACAGTTTTTTCTATAAGTATTTTCCTAGTAGCACAATGAGCTTCATCGAAAGAAGCTGGATGGTGTTTTGCTTAAAATCGACTTTGAAAAGGAACATTGAAAGGACACAGATGTCGCCTAGGGGGGGTGAATAGGCAGTTTAAAACTTTTACGAGATGGGCTTAATAAAGGCGGAATAAAACTAGTGTTTAATTTGTCAAGCACAAAACCTATATATGCTATGGTTCACCTATGTGAACCAACAACTTATGCTAATCAAGACAAGCAACTATGTGATAGCAAGATATAGACTTCAAGAACGAAGGCTATCACAAAGTAATGTGCATAAGTAAAAGCTTGGGTTTAGAGATAACCGAGGCACGCGGAGACGACAATGTTTTACCAAGTTCCTCCCAACAATGGAGTACATCTCGTTTGGAGAGGGGGTGGTATCAAACCACCAATGCCACAAAAGACCTCGCTTGTTCTCCTGTGAATCTCACCCCAACGGGATCGATCCACACTTCCACTATCGATGCACTTATCGGTGGCAATCCAGAACCTCTCACAAGATTGGGGCACTTCTCCACAACTCAATTGGAGGCTCCTAACTAACAAGATTGGGGAAAGCTCCACAACTTAATTGGAGGCCCCAAGTAATCCACAAACCTGCAATACAACCAAACCGTCTAGGGTTCCAAGAACCCAGGAGTAAAAATCTTCTCACCTTTCACCCAATCAAATCCTCACCGAGAACTCAAACCGATGCATCAAATGCAATAGCAAGAACACACGAAGTGCTCAAGTCATTCTCTCCCAAATTCCACCAAAGCTACAAAATCTTATGGGGGAATAAGAGAGGAAGAACAATTGAGGAAATCCACAAAAGACTCCAAGATCTAGATCCCAAGATGTTCCCCTCACTTAGAGGAGAGATTGATTGGTGGGGTTGTAGATCTAGATCCCCTCTTTCAAATCCCTCAAGAATATGCAAGAATCAATGGAGAGATTGAGGGATAGCAAGCTCAAGAAGGTCAGCAATGGAGGAGAGAACTTGCAAGAAATGTTAGGGAACCATTGGGGAAGAAGGGTCCCTTAAATAGGTCCCTAGAAATCCATTCGTTAGGTCCAGAAATCGCCCGGTCCAGAGTCTCCGGACTGGGAAAGGAGTCTCCGGTGTACCCAGGACAAACGAGAACAAACTGGGGGACAATCAGTACGTGGTCCGGAGATGGACAGGAGATTTAGTCCGGAATGTCCGATCTTAGAAAAACTAGCAGAAAGACCAATACGAAAACAACCATAACTTTTGCATCTGGACTCCGATTTTGATAATCTTGGGCTAGTTTTAAAGACGACAACAAACTCTACAAGATCATGCAAAGAACCATTATAGTCCAGTAAGGGAGGATAGAACCAAATGACTAAAGGTTTGAACTCTCTCAAAAAGACGAACCGGTAAAACCTCAAACATCAAAAACGCAATAGAGAATGCATATGAAATCCGTTTTCGACGAATTTGGGCTTGTCATGAAGACTAACACAACCTCTAAATCCTCTCATGGATAAGAACCAAATAATGGAAGGTTTTACCAATATCTAAAAGACAGATCGGTAAAATCTCCAACATCGAAAATGCAATAGAGAATGCATATGAAATCCATTTTTGATGAACTTAGAGCTTGTTATGAATATTACCATAAGCTCAAGAAACTCACATGGATAAGATCCAAATAACAACCAAGAAATATGATGCAAAGTATGCAAAGGTTTCAGCTCTCTCCGAAGGATATGATCAAGTTACTCACTCGAGAGTCCCTCTTGATAGTACGGTTACCTATCCTATAAACCGGTCTCCCCAACTAACACCATGAGACCGGTAAGAAAGAAACCCTATCAAGAACATACATTTTCCTTGAGCATATTCCACTTGAACTTGACTAACAATATTTTCCACCTCAAGATGAAACACCTTTCTTGATTGCGCTAGCATGGTGAAGTCTTGCAAATTTCTCCCCATACTCACTATGGGAGAGCCTCTCTTTTAGGAATATCTTCACAAATCCATGATCACCTTAATGATGTCAAGCCCCAAGAATATGATCTCTTTGAGATGGCTCATCTTAAACTTGCACATCATTTATTATTTCTAATTATGTTGGTGACTTGAAGATACATAAGAGATGTCATTCCAACTTTATTCTTCAAGACACAATTTCCATAGGCTCAACTCTCACATGACCAATCTTTGGATCTCTCCTTGAATACCTTGGTCAACACTTGATCTTCTTTACTTTCTTCTTCTCTCAACCTTGAAGCCAACATATGGTACAAGCATTGCCTATGGACAAATCCTACAAGTAAAACTCAATGCAAACATAAGTCCATAAAGATTGTCATTAATTACCAAAAACCACACATGGGGGCACACATGCACTTTCAATCTCCCCCATTTTGGTAATTGATGACAATCCCTTTGAGAGGGTTTATATAAGGAATTAATCAAACAAAATGTTGTGCTGACATCAAATACAACACAAGTATGTGATGTTTGTACAACCAAAATATAGAGCAAACTCCCCCACAATCTATGCACGTGTGGATGAACTTGAATTTCATTGCAGATAGCCAACCATTACCGGTGGTTGAGTTTTCTCTATATATTCAAGATGCCATGCAACACACTAAGATTAAAAGCACACACGAGAAGTGTTTAAGTACAACACTCACAACGCACAACCAAATTCCCTAAAACCCTCTAAAACTTCTCCCCCATTGACATCAATTGCCGAATTGGGTGAAAAACTTTAGAAGGCCAATTTAGTGAGAGTTCTTCCATATGGTGTGCATTTCTCATAATATGAGTGGAATCAAATGCACGTATCCAATGACGAATACCATGAGGAAATCAAACTAAACTGAGGATCCAAAGATTGCAAAGAAATAAAATGGTAAAGAAGCATCAACGAATGAAGCAAGCAATCAAAAGATCGAAAGAAACACTTCACAAAAGGAAGATACCAAAAAAAAGATAGATATTATGATAAGGTTGAAAAGAGAATGATCTAAATAATATGAGGAGACTCCCCAAGGTTTGTGCACAAATTATAATTTGCGTTTGAATACAATATGCACAAACATGGCATCCTTATTCCCTATGTGTCATTTAAACTATGAGCACAAGCAAGAGAGAAGATATTATGATGAGAGCAAATGGGTTTTTAGATGAAAATAGGAAGCTCCCCAAGTTTCATGCACAACAAAGTGCACAATTATGGAATCCTAACTCCCCATAATAAAAAACACCAAACAAGAACAAGAAGGCAAATGTGCGTTCTTAGGTAAATTAGGAAAGCTTCCCAAGGTTTATGCACATAATATAATAATTGCTTTGAATGCAAAGTGCATAAACATGGTATCCTTGCTCCCCCAAACTTACATAACACCACAAAGGCATGAGAGATCAACTTTCTTAACACCAAAGAGTGCTAAAAGATGCAAATGAACAGGTCAAGCACTCAAAGCAAAACTTTTGGACCCATCAAAGAATAAAAAGGAGAACTAGGTGTAGACTCCAAAGCAAAAGGATATCAACTAGAGATTTAGCCATAATCATGTGTATAAGTTTCTAGGTAGACAAAAATCACTAAGATATACATCCACAAAGAAACATGTACACACAAAATGGATACTCAAGAATGAACAAGATATCCAAAAGAAAGTCATAGATAATGACAAAGATTTTTGTTAGAAAGCATGGCCAAAGGCTCAAATTTATCTTATTAATCATCAATGACCTTCAAATACCAATGAATACATCACAACTATCACAAGGGAATAAGAGATAGTTGGAATGCATTGTAAAAAGCAACTAGTATCATAAAGAACAAATAAACCTTACAAATTCATCCATATAGTACATGAGAGAAATTGAGGAAATGATTGACAATAGAATTGCTAGATTGGCATATGTGGGATTGGTGAATCATAAATATGGGTTTTATATACTCCCCAAAATATGCATTCATCTCAACTTACTCATATAACAATAAGGATGATACAATAAAATCTTGCAAGAACCACGATAGAAGCAACTGAAGGAAATCATGCCATGATGCAACCACAGAGGTTGGATGCTACAAAAGTATGCATGAGAGGGATACTTTTTACCGAGATACCATTGGTGGGATGTAGTAGATACGAGTTTGTTGATGACCCTAGCTTGCCTCCAATTATCATTAGTCACCACATCTTCTTATTATTGAGACAAGCATTCAGTGTATCTCCAATGTACCTAAAACAACACTAAGTACACTATGGTCCCCAAACAAATTGGGTCCAAAGTAGTTAGTGCAACTACAATACATAGGAGACCCTCCACATAAATATGTGCATATTGATATGAAGTTGAATTTTATGCACATCTTAGCCGATAGGATTTGGGGGAGAATCCCCTATCTAATGGATCAAAAAGCAAGCGTGTCATAATATAGAACATGTAGTAAATATGCATGCACAAGATTTTCAAGAACCAAAACAGAGATAGAATTTGAACAAAAACACCAAGTACACCGAGAAGTCGCACACAATAGTGTGACACGACAAAAGGGTGTACAAATTGCATCAAAGGGCCAAATCAACACATGAACAGACACAAATTCAACAAATGAACAAGGCAAAATCCAAAGAGAAAAAGATAGACAAAAAACACAAATGCTCAAGGATTTATCTCATCCTAAGGAATCAAACAAGTAACAAGGAATGAGAAAAAACCAACTCCCAAAAGAGCAAGGTTCCAACACACAAACCAAACTCTGTACACTTTTCATGATGGCACAAAGTACCAAAAGAAAAGATCAAACTTCCAAGCACATAAAACATGATATGGAACAAAACAAGAAGCATAAATATGAGTGTCCTAAATAATATAGGAGAGCTCCCCCATGGATAGTGCATTATGTAGGATTTTCCTTTTGAATGCAAAATGCACACAAATGGGATCATCACCAGTACCTACATTTAATAAAACACATGAGGATACCAATAAAATAAGAAGATCCACAAGAGGCAAGGAAAGCTTGGGAGACAACACAAAACATTTTCTAGGCAAGATGTAGTACAAAATTTAAGCAAAGGCCAAAGTGAATATGATCAATAACTTCTACCATATACTGAGTACCACTTGTCCAATGACAAGAATTATGGGGAAACATTTCCCAAGATAGTTTTCAAGGATATCATGATCATATTCACAACACGAAGCATATGACGAAACATAAAAATTAAGCTTGATGCTTAGATAAAGATTCGTGATAACTCCATATAGTCACACAATCATAAAAGATTAAAGTAACTTGAAGCAAATGGTTTCCATGGAGGATATGGAGGTCCAAATATGAGAAACACATACCAAGAAAACTCTCACAAACAAGATCCAAAACGATGAGAAATAAAATCAACCCAAGGAAATTGGAACTTGTTTGAGCTAAATGTGCCACTTAGGAGCAAGATAAATATAAATATCAATTCTAAGTGACACAACCTCAAATGTCCACATTTTCTAGGTTTGTAATATGCACAAAGTATATGACTCCCCCATAATGTGGTAAACCAAGAATACTCCAAATAGAGGTAAAAACATCCAAATAGAGATGATTAATGAACATTATGGAACTTGAATTTCTCATGAGAAAGACATACCACGTAGATACTAGATAAAACTTGCAATATATATACTAAGTGGTATTCCTCATGTACATACATTTTAGGATTGTGGAATGCCCAAGCATAACACTCCCCCAAAATGGGACAGTCCATTAATCTCTCAAAAGAGCCAAGAAAGATAACAAATAAATTCAACAAAAGGCTCCAACCCTAGAGACACAAATACATGGTGTGCCAACCAACATACACAAGTATACTTGATAACTCAATATAAGTATGAGGGAAGAACAACATGTACAAACACATATAAAGGTACAAAACCAACACATGCACAAGGGAGCAAGTAACTTCCAATGTAAATGAGTTAAGCACATGTTACCGCAAGGAGGGACATTGGATATATGATAGAAGCATGATAATCAAAATGGATTGGCTTGACAAGAATAAATGATGTAGATCCCTCAATTCTTCATAATGTAACCAAGTCTCCAATGCCCTCCACCAATACCTATTGATCAAGTTTTGGCTTGTTGGTCCCCAACCAAGTTGGGTCCTAAGAGGTTAGTCACAATAGGCTTGGCAACCCAAATGATTCTTTTCATGAACCCACATTGAGCACCAAAAGATTTGGAAAACACATTGCCAACCTCATCCTTACAAAGAGAATAAGAATCATCAATAATGATAGGGTTGGATGAGGAGATACCGATAGTGCATGAGGAAGAAATGTGCCCCTTCTGACGGCATATGTAGCAAGTTCTTCTCTTTCCATATTTCTTCTTAGGTGAAGCCACAACTCGAGGAAGAGCTCGAGTAGTCCTCTTAGGAAGAGGCCCATCACTAACTTGAGGTAGAGCTTGAGGCCGCTTCCCTTGTTGCTTCACACTAAGAGGCTTCTTCTTTAGTGGGAAAGATCTAACATGATGCCCTTCTTCCTTACACTTGAAGCAAACAATGTTGGCCAGATTCTTGACTTGATATTGGCCATTCTTCTTGTTGCCCTTGTGCTTCAACTTGATAGTGGACTTGTTCTTAACATTGGAGTTGAATCCAAGCCCACTCTTGTCATTGGGGGATTTTTGCATACTCAAGATATTGTAGAGTGTGGCCTTTCCTTTATGACCCTTTTTCAAGTCATTCTTCAAAAAAGTGACTTGAGCCTTGAGCTCTTTAATTTCCTCTACATGGTTAGTGTGGAAAAAATACTAGAGGAAGTGGATGCTACATTGTTAGAGCAACAAGGGACGGAAAGTAATTCATCACAAGACGTATCAATGGCATGAGTGGATGAATTACAATGAGTAGCACATGGAAATATGACATTTGGAGTAGAAGTAGTGCTAATGTCCACATGAGGCGCATTAGATGTTACCTTTCACATAATAGCCTCATGAGCTAACTTTAGCTAGCATGGGATGCGAGAAGATCCTCATGAGAGCTTGATAGCTTACCATGACTTTCTTCCAAGATCCCATACTTCCTAGTTAGCAAAGCAAGTTGAGTCTTTAGCTCAACATTCTCCTTCAAAATAGATGCTTCACAAGAAATAGAGTTAGTAGCACAAGCATCATAATTAATAGTAAGAGGTAAGGGCAACTTCAAAAGCTCTTTTGAGTAAGAGGCTTTAAGTTGCTCATGTGACTCGGTGAGTTTGATGAGCTCACCCTTGATGAACCTAGAGCCATTTTTGAGGTGCTCAAAATCCTCAAAGAGTTTAGCATGAGCAACTTTAAGCTCATCATTTTTACTTTTGAGACCACTAGCCTCCTTAAGACCTCTATCATGAGATTCCTTAACTCTAGACAACTCTAGAGAAAAAATCTCTTCAAGAGATTCCTTAGTGGTTTGTTCCTCTTCAAGAGCTTCATTTAGATGTGCAATTTTATTAGCATACTCACGCTCAAGGCTACTTATTTTATCAATGGTGTTCTCATGCTCCTCAATTTGTGCTTCGAACTTATCAGTATGTTCTTTGCTCTTAATAGCAAAGTCCAAGATTTCAACGAAGTTAGAGCAATCAATATTATTCTTAACAAGAGCATGATAAAACATCTCACCCTTTTCATATAAATCATCAAATTAATCTCTTTTTCCTCATTATCCTCATCCTCATCATCACAAGAGGTATTGGGTTCCAAAATGGGAGTTACCTTTGAATCCCTAGCCATAAGGCATAGGTGGGAACCGTGAGATGATGATGATGAAGAATTACTTGAAGCTCCATTCCAAATCATGTCTTTACCAATAGAATCTTTGGTTTCCTCTACATTGTTAGACACATAACTAGAGGAAATAGAAGCATTTATATTATGACAACAAGGCAAAGAGAGCATATCATCATGAGATCTATTGAGGCAATTTATACATGATATGCAAGGACTATCAACACTAGAATGTAAATTATATATATTGCCAAACGTGTTCAAGTCCAAAGATGAACCATTGCAATGAGATAGAGATGAAGGATCATCAAGAGTAAGCTTACTATCGACATTGCAATGAGATAGATATGAACCATTGGGGAAGAAGTGTCCCTTAAATAGGTCCCTAAAAATCCAACCGTTAAACCCAGGAATCGCCCGGTCCGGAGTCTCCGGACTGGGACCGGAGTCTCCGGTGTACCCAGGCCAAACAGGGTCAAACTGGGAGACAATCAGTACGTGGTCCGGAGATGGACCGGAAATTTAGTCCGGAATGTCCGGTCTTACAAAAACTGGCAGAAATATCAATACGAAAACAACCATAACTTTTGCATCCGGACTCCGATTTTGATGATCTTGGGCTTGTTTTAAAGAGGACAACAAACTCTACAAGATCATGCAGAGAACCATCATAGTCCAGTAAGGGAGAATAGAACCAAATGACGAAAGGTTTGACCTCTCTCAAAAAGACGAACCGGTAAAACCTCAAACATCGAAAACACAATAGAGAATGCATATGAAATCCGTTTTCGATGAACTTGGGCTTATCATGAAGAATAACACAAGATATAAATCCTCTAATGGATAAGAACCAAATAATGGAAGGTTTTACCAATATCTAAAAGATAAACCGGTAAAACCTCCAACATCGAAAATGCAATAGAGAATGCATATGAAATCCATTTTCGATGAACTTAGAGCTTGTTATGAATATTACCACAAGCTCAAGAACCTCACATGGATAAGATACAAAGAACAACCAAGAAAGATGATACAAAGTATGCAAAGGTTTAAGCTCTCTCCGAAGGATATGATCAAGTTACTCACTCGAGAGTCCCTCTTGATAGTACGATTACCTATCCTATAAACCAGTCTCCGCAACTAACACCATAAGACCGGTAAGAAAGAAACCCTATCAAGAACATACCTTTGCCTTGAGCATATTCCACTTGACCATGACGATAACAATCTTTTCCACCTCAAGATGGAACACCTTTCTTGATTATGCTAGCTTGGTGAATTCTTGCAAATTGCTCCCCATACTCACTATGGGAGAGCCTCTCTTTTAGGAATATCTTCACAAATCCATGATCACCATAATGATGTCAAGCCCCAAGCATATGATCTCTTCGAGATGGATCATCTTGAACTTGCACATCATTTATTCTTTTTTCATTATGTTGGTGACTTGAAGATACATAAGAGATGTCATTCCAACTTTATTATTCAAGACACACTTGCCATAGGCTCAACTCTCACATGACCAATCTTTGGATCTCTCCTTGAATACCTTGGTCAACACTTGATCTTCTTTTCTTTCTTCTTCTCCCAACCTTGAAGCTAACATATGGTACAAGCATTGCCTATGGACAAATCCTACAAGTAAAACTCAATGCAAACATAAGTCCATAAAGATTGTCATTAATTACCAAAACCACACATGGGGGCACACATGTACTTTCAAACATGAAAAAGTCAAATGGCCCTTTCTTCAACATACTCTGCGTATGAAGGGATTTTTACAAGAATGGTGCAAATTGATTAAACAATTTGTGCAAGGAGTGAGTGTTGGAGCTCGTATCGGGCATTATTTTCAAACTTGGAAGGGTCTAAGACAAGGTGATCGGTTATCCTATGCTTTTCAATATTGTTGTAGATATGATTGCCATCCTAGTTGCACGGGCAAAGAAGGACGGACATGTTGGGGGACTCATTCCACATCTCATTGATGGAGGGGTCTCCATTTTACAATATGTTGATGATATAATATTATTTATGGAACGTGACTTACAAAAAACCGTGAACATGAAACTAATATTATGTATTTTTGAGAAGCTTTCAAGGATGAAAATTAATTTTAATAAAAGCAAGATTTTCTATTTTGGAAAAGAAAAATATGAGGAACAGCATTACAAACAAAATTTTGGTTATGAGGATGGGTCTTTTCCTTTCCGATACCTTGGGGTTCTATCCATTATAGAAAACTAAAAAATTCAGATTAGTATCTAGAGGAAACTCGATGCGAAGGGAAATTGGGTTGCTGGAAGGGAAAACTATTATCTTATGGTGATCATTTAGTCCTAATAAATTCTGTGTTTACTAGTTTACCTATGTTTATGTTATCGTTTCTAGAAATACCTAAGGGGTAGGAAGCGACTCGATGTTTATAGGTCTCGCTTTTTTGGCAAAGTGATGAGACTAAATGAAAATACAGATTAACTTTTTTTCCGAAATGTGACGCGGAACCCCGGCCTCTGCATCAAGCAATGAACACAACCTTTATTTATTATTAGAACCACATTGTTAGGCAAAGGCCATTACAAAGATCATACAAACCGAAACCGCCAAAACAAAATACTGAGAAAAAATGATAACTGTATCACCAGCTCCCCAACAAGATCTATCAAACACCTATCTACTTGTTTCGACCCCATCCCATGGTCACCCACACTATTGCCACTCGCCAAGAGAAGATGGAGTGCCTTGGTGCCCCGGCTCGAACTCAAGCAAAAGGATCCCTAGAACCGCACCACATATCCATGGAGCAGCGCCCACGCACACGCTCTGGATGTCGCCGCCTTTATAATCTTCCGCCAACCCGTCGTCAGCATGTAGATCGATGTGCAGACTCTCGCCACACCAGCCACCGACACCACCTCGGTGCCAAGCAGCACCCCCCTCCCATGCGCTAGCTACTCCACCCTCCCGCCGTTTCCAGCCAACGCTGCTCCACATGCGATGCTCCCAGGAGAGAACGCGATACCGACACCGCCATCGCCCGACCCAAAAGTCTTAGGGTTTCCTCCCGAGTAGCACGAGTGAGGCTGACACAAGGTGCACGACGATGCCTTAATCAAGGTAGGGACGTGGTAACGCCGCCATCGCCTGCCAATGGCTTGGTTTTCACGGGTACCAATGTCTCCCCGCCTCGCTGCTGGGACTGGAAGACGGATCGCGAGATCTGCCAATCCAGCCGCAAGTCAGCCACCTTCGACGGAGAAGATGTCCACCTCCACCAAACCCAGGGCCTCCGCCCTAGGCGCCCTCATGATGCAAAGTAGGCCGCAGAAGACCTTCGGATGACACCGGCCGATGTCGAGGAGGCGAAGACGACCGGTCTAGGAACCCTAGATCTCGCCACCACCCGCCTCCCCGCTGCCGTCAGAGCTCACCGGCCGCCGCCCACTCGCCATCACTGCTGTAGATCCGCTGGAGCACCACCGCCGCTGCCTAGATCTCGAGCCGTTGCCACAACAGAGGACGCGCGCGAGGGCTGGGACCCCGTCGCCGCCGCGCCGCTGGAGCTCTATCCGGCGACGGATCTGGCGGCGGCGGAGAGCTGGGGGCGTGCGGGAGGGGATGGCTGGCCTGGGGTGAGGGTGGTGACCCGGGGCGATGGCGTTGGCGCTGCATGGGGTTGAGGGGAGGAAAACTATGAGATGGGGTCCGCAAATACAGATTAACTAAATAGAATATTGTATGCAGACCGAAAGACCAAGGTGGTCTTGGTATTCAAATCTTGGAACTTAAAAATTGATGTTTGTTGGGTAAATGCCTATTCAAAATGCTTAGGGAATAAGGGGTGTGGCAAGAATTAATGCATAACAAGTATTTAAGTCAGAAAATATTGACTCAAGTCCAAGCAAAACTGACCGATTCCCTGTTTTGGAAAGGGCTTATGAAGGTAAGGTGGAGTTATTAGCAAGAGGTCATTTCAAGGTTAAGAATGGTTCTAATACTAGGTTTTGGGAGGATACATGGTTGAGATAAACACCTTTATCACAACAATATTTATCCTTATACAATATTGTGCAACGCAAAATGTGACCGTTGCGCATGTTTTAATTCAAGTACCTCTAAATATTGGATTTAGGAGGGCACTTAGTGGCAATAAGTGGACTCTTTGGATACATTTATGCCAAAGACCGAGGAGAGTTCAGTTGCCTGATGATCAAGACAAGTTTGTGTGGAACTTGACATCATCTAGGTGTTTTTAGTCAAATTCGTGTATGAAAATGTTATGAATGATCATACAGTCTTCCTTCATAAATATCTTTGGAAAATAAAAATCCCACTCAAGGTAAATATTTTTATGTGTTTCTCAATAATAAGTTGTTGCTTACTAAGGATAATCTGGTTAAAATAAATTTGGTAGGGTGTACTAATATTATTTTTGTGGATCAATGATACCATAGAACATCTGTTTATATATTACCCTTTTGCTCGCCTATTGTGGCAAATTATTCATTTTTCATATGCTCTTCCTTCCTAACTAATGTTACAAATATGTTACAGAATTGGTTGAATGGTGTTCATAAATAATCTAAGGCTAGTATTCACATTGGTGTTTCAGCCTTATGTTGGTCTATCTGGAGATGTAGAAATGATATGATCTTTAACAGAATAAAAACTTTCAATCTTTTGCAGGTTATCAACATGACGGCACATTGGGTGTAGCTTTGGGCACCCCTATCGCCACAAGACCAGCGGGATATCATGGCTACTGGGTGCACCCGTCTTCTGATGATCGCTAGGCACATCTTTAGCCAGTCTCGATAGTTGCGTTTTGTAATAGACTAGAGCATAATGTTTAGCCTCTTAACTCATATTTTCGTTGGTTGATCCATGTTTTGAATTGTAATAACTTTGGATATTTGGATTCTTGAAATAAAAGATTGTGTGCATCAATCGATGTAGATGCTAGTTTTTTACCTTTTCGAGAAAAAAAAGCTCAAGAAATTGAGTTATTCTCTCCGCGTCAACTGTACCAAGCAGAAATAGATACATCCACCGAGGGATGAAAATGAAGCAGAAATAGACGGAACTAAGTGGTATCACATTTGTTTTCATATTTTTTTGCGGAAGCGGAAACAAATACAGAACCCCGGAAACAAAACTAGAAGCAGATATTGTCGGAAGCAGATACAGACCGAATACGGTACAGACACAGAACGGTGCAGATTTTACCCGGAAAAAAGAGAACCGTAGAATCATGCAACAAATCTCAAGCATTCTAGAAAACCAACGCATTATTCGCTGATCATATAGAACATTGCTAGGTTTACAAGAGAATAAGGGAATAATCATTTTATGAAAGCCTCCTCGAATGCAACAAGGGATTACATAGTCTCCAGTACTGGGACGAGAAGCTTTGCAAGTTTGGCTTGATAAGGCCATGTTTTGGGTATGTTGGATTTGTCTATGCACAACAATCCTAAAATGGAAATTACATATTAGACGGAAACGGAAATTCCATTTCCGCGTCTGTTCCGCCAGAAAACACTGTTCCGTTTTTGTTTCCATTTCCGTTAAAAAGAATTGTTTCCGTTTCCGTTTTGCAAAATTCCGTTTCTGTTTTCATATTTTTATTCCGTTTCTGTTTTTCCACGAAAAAGTCGAAAACTTTCCGCTCCACTTTTATCCCTACATCCATCTAACTTGCAATTTTTAAAAAATAATACAAAACTAATTATACCAAAAAAACTACGATACCACTACTACTGATACTGAAATTTATGTTAATCTTCGCATTTTACTTTAAAACCATCATACAGGCGCCGCGCCCAAGCCTATTACTCCCTCCATTTCATAATATAAGATATTTTAGCTTTTATAAAATGAATGTACCTAGACATCTTTTAGTGTATAGATTCAAAGGAAACCTACACAATAAAAGTTGTCTAGATACATTCGCTTCACAAAAGCTAAAACATCTTATATTTTAAAATGGGGGAATAGTAGCTAATACTCATAAAGCGTTCTATCTTTACCAAACTTCACTTGGCAGAAAAATAATAAGTTGCAATAATAGCATTACTGACTCGCAAAAAAAAAACAGTAACATTATTGAATAGATGGATGGTACTAGAAAGGAAGGCCCACGATCGACAACGTGCTACTTATTTTCACAGATCCTCGTATATAGTACTAAAAACCCAATAGTAAATATTTCCTGCTGTCTTGCATCCTTAATCCTTGATGAACGAGCAAACTCTAGCTTCCCTGAACACCTTCCCTGGCCGGCAGAAGTAGCCTTGCTCCGGCGCGCAGTGCGAGTCGTGGGAGCAGACGCAGAGTCCTTCGATGGCGCATCCCTTCTTGATGATGTTGGGGCTCCCATCGATGCCGAGCACCTGGTCACTCCACTCGCTGGAGAAGAGCCCATCGGGGTCATACCTATCCTTCACCAACAGAAACTTATTGGCATTTGGGTATTTTGCGATGGCACCGTCGAATGCAAAGTTGCGGTTCTTGCCCCAGTGCGGCACGCCGCTGTACTTGTTCAAGGCCATTTGCTCGATCTCATCCACCACGTCCGCGTATAGACGCGAGATGCCATAGGTGTGGCTCCGGTAGTAGATGACGTCAAGGTCGACGCAGTCCTCGGGCTTGCCGAGGTAAGCGGAGGAGGCCTTGACGTAACGGATGACCATGCCCAGTCTGCCGTCTATGCCAGTACAAAACTTGTCCGGGTTGAGGTCACGTATCTTCTGCATGTCGGCGACCAATGCCGATGCCTTAGAGAGCGGGACGCTAAAACCGGAGTTGTAGTAGAAGGAGCCATTAATGCGGGGGTCCCAGGCGCAGGAGGTGAGGACACCGTCCTCCGGGCTGTTGATGCATGTCCCGGACGCCTGAATACGGTGCTGGTACCCAACCACCGGGTACCCGGTGAAGGATACGCCATCGTTCGTGAAGCCGTAGGCCTGCTCCTCTAGCGTGGACGCCTGCAGCTTCGCCGCCGCGCAACGGGCGATGTCGGTGCCATTCTTCGTCTGCATCATCTCCTCGGCGGCTCTTGCTGTGATGAGCATCTCGGTGGGACTGGCACGAAAGATGAGCAAATCGCTGAGGCCATTCCCCGGTGTGGAGACATCTACCCGGTCGTCCTGGCGGTACATGACCTTGCCCTCCCGAGGGTGCCACGTCAAGTCAGCAAACTCATGGAGCAGGCCCCATTGGGCCACCTGGTGTGCGAAGTCCGAGTCGTCGCGCTTCACGAATGTGAGCGACCGTTTGAACAAGGGCTCCAAGGCAAACGTTACCTGAGAGATGACACCGAGGACCCCAAGAGAGACCTTGGCGGCGTCCAGGTCCGGGTCATCGACGCCTAGATCCCTCACCATGGCGAAACCCCGGCTAGCAGAGGCTGGTGTCACGATCCTTATCCCAACCACGTACTCGTGCACGGCACCTCCCTTGCCCCACAACGAGCTCCCGTGCGCACCAGTGGCTAGGAGCCCACCGATGGATAGGCCGTAAAAGTACGGTGCGTTCGGTAGAGCGAGTCCCGCCGCTGCGGCAGCGGCGATGAAGTCCCGAAGGACCATGCCGCTCTCCACCGTGATGAGGCGCTTGTCGGCGTTGATGTGCACTGTCCGGTTCAGCCTCGCGGTGCTTATGATTGTGCCCTCGTGACCTCCGGGGCAGGAAAGCTTGGGTACGCTGTGTGCGTGCTTGGTGGCCACCTTGAGCTTGCGTTTGGCGGAGGTCGCGGCCGCCACGGCTGCGACGAGCTCCTCCTCCGTCTTCGGGTAGGTGATGTTGGCGGCGTGGCAGATGGTGCGGTCTGTGTAGGAACCGTACGTGTTGGTGACCGTGCAGTTGGACGTGCCATTGGTGCAGACGGCCGTGTCCGCTGGAGGGCTGCAGCTACAGAGCTGGAGAAGGACCCCTAGGGCTAGGAGGAGAATGGGAAGCTGCAAGCTCTCCATTGCTCTTGTTTGTCCTTGCGACATTTGCTACTTTTTGAATGGATACACTTATGTACCGATTAAAGCTTGTATGTAGCCATTAGACGAGCAAGGCCTTAAATAGGCAGCAAGAGCTTGCATTCTTCAGCATGCATGCCATGGTCCTCAAAAATTTCAAGTTGAGCAAAGGAAAGAGCTTGTATTCTTTTCGTCGGCAAGAGAGAAGACCCATTCGCGAAATGATTGAGTAAGGTATTCCAGAAGACCATTCTCAGCACCATGGCTGCGTGTGAGTCGTGTGATAGCAGCCCTAGAGATACGAATCGGTTGTACAGTAGACATCTCCATCCTGCGTACGCGAGCGAGGGTTGGAACGCCGGACGAGATACACCATCACCATGTGGTGTGACCAGCGATAGTGTTGTACTCTAGGAAAATTTCTACTTACATGCACGCAAGCTTGGTCGTAAGCTGGATATACTTTGACCTGAGTAGTAACAGCATTAATGTTGAACGAGCAGCCAGGGGCTCACAATTTCCCGTACGCGCCACAAAGTAAGGCGAAAACGCTGTCTGATTTCGTCAGAACGCCTTGTTACGAAATGCTACTGCATTCGTTCGTGTTTCAAGTCCTGAGTTCCACACGGTCGGTCCCAAGGCCAAGGGCCTAATCCAACGCTGGAAGGAGCTCAGTCAACAACACTGTTGAGCTGGGTTTTTCCGGGCGGATGCAGAAAAGACTTTCATACTAGAGTAGTAAACGGTGTGCTAGCGCCAGTCGTAATTCTGTTCTATATCCATCTAGCAGACACATATTGTTTTATTAGAGTCAAATGAATGTGCCCGAAGGCTGTACTCGTCGTTTCATTGACCAAACAGGCTATAGCAGACATCACTATATTTATCATAGTCAAATGCATGTTTTTAAAAAAAAATGATGCACACATCCTTTTCTTATTAAAGTTGAAGCAATGCAACAGGCCAGTGCAATCAACAAGTAGAGTACATAACATGATCAACTATAGCAGAATCATTACAATATACTACAAATTAACATCGACTTCATCCGCGCCAATGCCTTCAAGAAGGAAAACATGTCTTCGTTCCGCCATCGTCACGTTCAACTGAACGCAGTGGGCAAGGAGTTTCATCTTGATTGCCAAGACCAACCGAAGTACGGAACATCGGCTAGGGGATGGCGCCTTCGACAACATAACGCGGAAAGTTTGTCACTGATGAGCCCGACCAATGAAGACTAGAGCAAGAGTTTTTACCATGGACATGAAGTGGTGCTCCAATCAAAATCTTGATGTCAGATCTTCCAAAAGTTGCCCCTAGCTAGTACTCCACGCTAGGCCGAAAAGGCTTTACCAGATTGGTGGGGGAGGGGGGCATGTTGCGGCACGAAAGTGGCCGGTGTCACTTCATATCGATCGACATCAGTCGACAAACAACATCCACCATGCCATTGGAGCCATTGCACCGGTGCTATATGTCAATATAGCAAAATTAAAGACTAGAAATAGATAGAAATTAGTTGTATGCATTGCATTCATGCATAGAAAATCTGGAGAGGCTCTTCCCCTTTCTCGACCTAACCCTAGGCGACGCCGTCGCCTCTTCCCCTTTCACGACGCCGCCGAAGGGGCCAATGGGCAAAGCCCAGGTGTCCCAAGGAGGGTGGCGACGGGGATCCCTCTCCCATGACTGGTGGTGCAGCATGCGTCGTTGTCGCCGGGAGTGCGGGCTGCCGCCGGCGTGGCAGACATAGGTGGAGGCTGGTGGTCGGCGCCATGGTGGACGGCGGCGATGGGATGATCGGTGGAGCTCTGGTGGGTGTGGTCGCCTGTCCCTTGGCCCAGATGCGCCCACCCCCGCATCCGATCTTCGGATTTCAGAGGATCTTCGCAGGTCTCTTGGCGCTAGGTTGCGGTCATGGCGGCCCGGGCTTTCTACTCCTCTGTCGGCCTAGCTGGTGGGGAATTGGTGATGGGTTCGTAGCATGGAAAACAAAAAATTTGTACCGCAAGAACGAACAAAACCCAGATCTAATCTAGATAAAAGCCAAGATCTAATCTATTAGACATGTGCAACGAGATAGATATGTACTAACCCTCGTAGATCCGAAAGCGTTACGAGATTAGATCTCGTGGTTGATGTAGTCGATCACTTGCTGATCTCAAGATCGTGTGGACGATCCTTCCGGCGCCGCGTTCCGGCAGCGCTTCCGCAGTCGGTCACACGTGCGGAGTCGAAGCAGACCTTCCTCTCCTCGTTCCAGCGAGCAGCGGAGGTAATAGATCTTCTCCACGGAATCCCAGCAGCACGACGGCTTGGTGGTGGTGGTGGAGTAGAGAATTCTGCAGGGCTTCGCCTATGCCTGTGCAGAAGAAAGGAGGAGGAGAGAGGCGGCGGAGATTTGGAGTTGTGTAGGAGGGCTTGGAGGTGGCGCCCCCACCCTTCTATTTAAAGGGAGGAGGCGCCATGGGACGGGGAGTCCTTGTAGGACTCCCCTCCCTCCTATGGCCGGCGGATTGGGGAGGGGGGGAGGAGTCCTCCTCCCCCACGACTCCTTGTCTTGCCCTACCAGGACTCCTTGATCCCTTTCTTGGTTTTCAAGCAAACTCCAAGAAATCTTCCAGAACCTTCCGGAACATTCCGAAACCTTCTAGAATCCTCATACAAATACTCCGGAACATTTCCTAACTCAGAAAATGATCCCCAATATATGAATCTTATTCTCCGGACAATTCCGGATCTCCTCGTGATGTCCCGGATCCGATCCGAGACTCCGAACAACATTCGGTCTCCAACGCGCATTCCATATCTACTTAAAACAACTTCGAACCTTAAGTGTGTCACCCTACGGTTCGTGAATATGTAGAGATGACAGAGACACATCTCCTATCAATAACCATCAGCGGGACCTGGAGATCCATAATGGCTCCCACATACTCAACGATGACTTCGTGATCGATTGAACCATTTACATACGAAACCAATTCCCTTTGTCACGCGATACTATACTTATCCGAGGTTTGATCGTCGGCATCTCCATACCTAGTTCTACCTCGTTACTGATAAGTACTCTTTACTCGTTTCGTGATATGTCATCCCTTGTGACCCAGTCACATGCTTGCAAGCTAACTAGATGACATTCCACTGAGAGGGCCCAGAGCATATCTATCCGTCATATGGATGGACAAATCCCAATCTTGGTCCATGCGCTTCAACACATACTTTCAGAATACCCAATGACACCTTTATAACCACCCAGTTACGAAGCGGCGTTTGATGTCATCAAAGTACCCATCCGGTGATGGTGATTAACACAACCTCATGGTCGAAGGATTAGGTTACCATGCATTTAAAAGCTTATAGCAATACGAACTTAATGACTTGATCTTATGCTACGCTTACTATGGGTGTATGTCCATCACATCATTCTCCTAATGATATAACCTTGTTATTAATCACATCCTAATGTCCATGATCAGGAAACCATGATCATCAATTAATTAACAAGCTAGTTCAACAAGAGGCTTACTAGGGACTTATATGTTTACAAAACACAAGTATTAGTGTTTCCTAATAATACAATTATAGCATGGGATGTAAACATTCATCATAAACACAAAGATATAATAATAACCACTTTTATTATTGCCTCTTGGGCATATCTCCAACAGTCTCCCACTAGCACTAGAGTCAATAATCTAGATTACATGGTAATATACCGAACACCCATGGCGTTCTGGTGTTGGGCATGCTTTGCCCTAGGGAGAGGTTTAGTCAACGGATCTGCCACATTCAGATCAGTGTGTACTTTGCAAATCTTTATGTCACCATCTCGGACATACTCGCGAATAGCGTGGAAACGTAGCTTGATGTGCTTCAGCTTGCTATGTGACCTTGGCTCCTGTGCATTAGCTATGGCACCTGTGTTGTCACAGTAGATGGCCATCGGGTACAACGCACTGGGAACCACGCCAAGTTCAATAATGAATTCCTTCATCCATACGGCTTCTTGTGCAGCCTCCGAAGCAGCTATGTATTCCGATTTTGTTGAAGATTTCGCCACAACGCTTTGCTTCGCACTCCTCCAGCTCACTGCAACACCATTCAAAATAAATACGTATCCCGACTGTGATCTCGAGTCATCCGGATCGATGTTCCAACTAGCATCGGTGTAACCGTTTACAACAAGCTGTTCATCACCTCCATAAGAAAGAACCATATCCTTAGTCCTATTTAGGCACTTTAGGATATTCTTGACCGCTGTCCAGTGCTCCATTCCAGGATCACTTTGATATCTGCTAGTCAAACAAACAGCATGTGCTATATCCGGTCTTGTACACAGCATGGCATACATGATAGAACCTATGGCCGAGGCATAGGGAATATTATTCATTTTCACTCTACCTTCTGCTGTAGTTGGACTTTGAGTCTTACTCAAGGTCTTACCTGACAACATGGGCACGAATCCTTTCTTGCTCTCTTCCATTCTAAACTTCTTTAGAACTTTGTCTAAGTATGTACTTTGTGAAAGCGCTATTAGGCGTCTTGATCTATCTCTATAAATTTTGATGCCTAGAATATATGCCGCTTCGCCAAGATCCTTCATTGAAAAACTATTATTCAAATAGGCTTTGATGCTATTAAGAAGTTCTATATCATTCCGAATCAACAATATGTCATCTACATATAGTACTAGGAATGCTACAGAGCTCCCACTCACTTTCTTGTAAATACAAGCTTCTCCATAAGTTTGTATAAACCCAAAGTTTTTGATTACTTTATCAAAACGTTGATTCCAACTCCGGGATGCTTTCTTCAGTCCATAAATGGAGCACTGAAGTTTGCATACCTTGTCAGCATCTTTAGGAACGACAAAACCCTTGGGTTGTACCATATACAACTCTTCCTCAATGTCACCATTAAGGAACGCCGTTTTGACATCCATCTGCCAAATCTCATAATCGAAATGTGCAGCAATTGCTAACAAAATCCTCACAGACTTTAGCTTCGCTACTGGTGAGAATGTCTCATCATAGTCAACTCCTTGAATTTGTCGGAACCCTTTCGCGACAAGTTGAGCTTTATAGACGGTAACATTACCATTTCTCGACAGCCTTACGGCCATCCGGTAAGTCCACCAAAGTCCATACTTGGTTTTCGTACATGGATCCCATTTCGGATTTCATGGCTTCTAGCCATTTGTCGGAATCTGGGCTCACCATAGCTTCTTCATATGTCGCAGGGTCATCAGCATTGTCCACCAACATGACGTTCAAGGCAGAGTCATACCAATCAGGAGTGGTACGAACCCTCGTTGACCTGCGAGGTTCAGCAGTAACTTCGTTTGAAGTTTCATGATCATTATCATTAGCTTCCTCTCCAATTGGTGCAGGCGGCACAAAAACATCTTCCGGTGCTGCGCTACTCTCAAATCTGAGAGAAGGTTCAATAACCTCATCGAGTTCTACTTTCCTTCCAGTCACCTCCTTCGAGAGAAACTCCTTCTCAAGAAAGGATCCATTCTTGGCAAGGAAAACTTTGCCTTCGGATCTACGATAGAGGGTATACCCAATTGTCTCTTTAGGGTATCCTATGAAGTCGCATTTCTCCGCTTTGGGTTCTAGCTTATCAGGTTGTAACTTCTTTACATATGCTTCGCAACCCCAAACTTTAAGGAATGACAACTTAGGTTTCTTACCAAACCACAATTCGTACGGTGTCGTTTCAACGGATTTAGATGGTGCCCTATTTAAAGTGAATGCGGCTGTCTCTAATGCATAGCCCCAAAACGATAGCGGTAAATCTGTAAGAGACATCATAGATCGGACCATATCTAAGAGAGTTCGATTACGACGTTCGGACACACCATTACGCTGTGGTGTTCCCGGCGGTGTCAACTGCGAAAGTATCCCACATTTCTTTAAATGCATGCCAAACTCATAACTCAGATATTCACCTCCGCGGTCAGAACGCAGAAACTTAATCTTCTTGTTACGATGATTTTCCACTTCACTTTGAAATTCCTTAAACTTCTTGAATGTTTCGGACTTATGTTTCATAAAGTAGACATACCCATATCTACTTAAGTCATCCGTGAAAGTGAGAACATAACGATATCCACCACGCGATGCTACACTCATTGGACCGCACACATCGGTATGTATTATTTACAATAAGTCTGTAGCTCGCTCCATTGTACCAGAGGATGGAGTCTTAGTCATTTTTCCCATTAGACATGCTTCGCATCTTTCAAGTGATTCAAAATCAAGTGATTCAAGAAGTCCATCCGAATGGAGTTTCTTCATACGCTTCACTCCAATGTGACCAAGATGACAGTGCCACATGTATGTAGAATTATCATTCAATTTTATTCGTTTAGCATCTATGTTGTGAACATGTGTATCACTACTATCGAGATTTAGTAAGAATAAACCATTCATCTCAGGTGCATTACCATAAAAGATATTACTCATATAAATCGAACAACCTTTATTCTCGGACTTAAAAGAGTAACCGTCTCGCAATAAACAAGATCCAGATATAATGTTCATGCTTAACGCAGGCACCAAATAACAATTATTCAAATTTAAAACTAATCCCGAAGGTAGATGTAGAGGGAGCGTGCCGACGGCGATCACATCAACCTTGGAGCCATTTCCAACGCGCATCGTCACCTCGTCTCTTGCCAGTCTTCGTTTATTCCGCAGTTCCTGTTTCGAGTTACAAATATGAGCAACCGAACCAGTATCAAATACCCAGGCACTACTACGATTACTAGTAAGATACACATCAATAACACATATATCAAATATACCTTTCTTCTTGATGTTGCCGTTCTTCAGATCCGCCAGGTACTTGGGGCAGTTACGCTTCCAGTGACCAGCACCCTTGCAGTAGAAGCACTCAGTTTCAGGGTTGGGACCAGCCTTGGGCTTCTTTGCAGGTGCGGCAGCTTTCTTGCCGTCCTTCTTGAAGTTGCCCTTGTTCTTAGGCTTGCCCTGTCTCTTGAAATTAGTGGTCTTATTGACCATCAATACTTGGTGCTCCTTCTTGATCTCCACTTCAGCAGTTTTCAGCATGGACGATAGTTCAGGCAACGTCGTGTTCATGCAGTGCATATTGTAGTTCATCACAAAGTTCTTATAACTCGGTGGTAGTGATTGGAGGAGACGATGAATCCCCAACTCATTAGGAATCGATATTCCCAACTCTTGGAGCTTGTTTGCGTACCCAGACATGGTGAGCACGTGCTTGCTAACGGAGCTTCCCTCTTCCATCTTACAGTTAAAGAACTTTTCGGAGGCCTCATAGCTCTCCATGGCCGCGTGAGTCTCAAAAATTAGCCTGAGCTCCTTAATGATCTCGAACGGGTCGTGGTGCTCAAAACGCTTATGGAGCTCCGCTTCTAAACCGTACAGGATGGCACACTGAACTATGGAGTAATGATTTTTCCAAGTGGCGTAAACATTCTTTACGTCATCGGTGGCATCATCTGCAGGTGGGTCACCTAGCGGTGCTTCAAGCACATAGGTCAACTGACCAGCCCTGACGACGATCTTCAGTCCACGGAACCAGTCAGTGAAATTGCTTCCATTGTTCTTAAGCTTTTCTTTCTCTAAGAACGCATTGAAATTGATGGAGGGGGTCGCCATAATCTAAAACAAATTTGCAAGTAGTTTAGACTAAGTTTATGATGAATTGAGTTCAAATTTAATACTTAAGTTAACTAGGTGAACTCCCACTCAAAACAACATCCCTCACATTGTTTTAGTGATTACACGAACCAAGTCCACTACACCAAGTCCGATCTTCACGAGAGAAGATGTAGTTTCATCGGCGAACAATCTTCATGTTCATCATATCATTTATATGACTCATGCTCTACCTTTCGGTATTCCGTGTTCCGAGACCATGTCTGTACATGCTAGGCTCGTCAAGATAACCTTAGTTTCCGCATGTGCAAATCTGGCTTGCACCCGTTGTATGCACACGTAGAATCTATCACATCCGATCATCACGAGATGCTTCGAAACGACGAGTCTTAGCGACGGTGCCAACTAAGGGTGAACACTTTATTACTTGATATTTAGTGAGAGGGGTCATCTTATAATGCTACCGTCGCGATCTAAGCAATACAAGATGCATAAAGGATTAACATCACAAGCAATTCATAATTAGTGTGATATGATATGGCCCTTTCTTCTTGCGCCTTTGATCTCCATCTCCAAAGCACGAACATGATCTCCATCATCACCAACATTGCGTCAAGGTCAGTGGCGCCGCTTCATGGTTGTCCATCATCACCAGCAACTATTACAACTACTTGGAATAAAGCTATTACAAGATGAATAGACACGCAGGTCTTAACAGAATTAAAGACAATCATTAGGCTCCTGCCGGTTGCCATATTACAACAAGGATCATTGCATACATCAAATATAATCACAATCATATGAAGGCCATATCACATCACAAAACCCCTGCAAAACCAAGTTAGACACCTCTAATTTTTCTTTGCATGTTTTACGTGGCTTGGGGCTTTCGAACAATAATGGATCTTACCTACGAAACTGAACCACAGCGTTGATACAAGTGCTATCGAGTGCAAAGTGTAAATTGGATCTATACTATGGTGGGAGAGACAGAGACCCGCAAAGCCACGTGTGCAAAGCAAGTTACACGTCAAGCGTGGAGCAAGTCCCATGTGCGATGACATGTAAGGTTAGCCCGAGCCGCTTCATCCCACCATGCCGCAAGATGCAAAGTACACAAAGCAAAAGACGGCACGAGCACCAACGCCCACAACACCATTGTGTTCTACTCGTGCAAAAGATCTACGCATAGACACGGCTCTGATACCACTGATGGGTTCGTAGCATGGAAAACAAAAAATTTGTACTGCAAGAACGAACAAAACCCAGATCTAATCTAGATAAAAGCCAAGATCTAATCTATTAGACATCTGCAACGAGATAGATATGTACTAACCCTCGTAGATCCGAAAGCGTTACGAGATTAGATCTCGTGGTTGATGTAGTCGATCACTTGCCGATCTCAAGATCGTGTGGACGATCCTTCCGGCGCCGCGTTCCGGCAGCGCTTCCGCAGTCGGTCACACGTGCGGAGTCGAAGCAGACCTTCCTCTCCTCGTTCCAGCGAGCAGCGGAGGTAGTAGATCTTCTCCACGGAATCCCAGCAGCACGACGGCTTGGTGGTGGTGGTGGAGTAGAGAATTCTGCAGGGCTTCGCCTATGCCTGTGCAGAAGAAAGGAGGAGGAGAGAGGCGGCGGAGATTTGGAGTTGTGTAGGAGGGCTTGGAGGTGGCGCCCCCACCCTTCTATTTAAAGGGAGGAGGCGCCATGGGACGGGGAGTCCTTGTAGGACTCCCCTCCCTCCTATGGCCGGCGGATTGGGGAGGGGGGGAGGAGTCCTCCTCCCCCACGACTCCTTGTCTTGCCCTACCAGGACTCCTTGATCCCTTTCTTGGTTTTCAAGCAAACTCCAAGAAATCTTCCAGAACCTTCCGGAACATTCCGAAACCTTCTAGAATCCTCATACAAATACTCCGGAACATTTCCTAACTCAGAAAATGATCCCCAATATATGAATCTTATTCTCCGGACAATTCCGGATCTCCTCGTGATGTCCCGGATCCGATCCGAGACTCCGAACAACATTCGGTCTCCAACGCGCATTCCATATCTACTTAAAACAACTTCGAACCTTAAGTGTGTCACCCTACGGTTCGTGAATATGTAGACATGACAGAGACACATCTCCTATCAATAACCATCAGCGGGACCTGGAGATCCATAATGGCTCCCACATACTCAACGATGACTTCGTGATCGATTGAACCATTTACATACGAAACCAATTCCCTTTGTCACGCGATACTATACTTATCCGAGGTTTGATCGTCGGCATCTCCATACCTAGTTCTACCTCGTTACTGATAAGTACTCTTTACTCGTTCCGTGATATGTCATCCCTTGTGACCCAGTCACATGCTTGCAAGCTAACTAGATGACATTCCACTGAGAGGGCCCAGAGCATATCTATCCGTCATATGGATGGACAAATCCCAATCTTGGTCCATGCGCTTCAACACATACTTTCAGAATACCCAATGCCACCTTTATAACCACCCAGTTACGAAGCGGCGTTTGATGTCATCAAAGTACCCATCCGGTGATGGTGATTAACACAACCTCATGGTCGAAGGATTAGGTTACCATGCATTTAAAAGCTTATAGCAATACGAACTTAATGACTTGATCTTATGCTACGCTTACTATGGGTGTATGTCCATCACATCATTCTCCTAATGATATAACCTTGTTATTAATCACATCCTAATGTCCATGATCAGGAAACCATGATCATCAATTAATTAACAAGCTAGTTCAACAAGAGGCTTACTAGGGACTTATATGTTTACAAAACACAAGTATTAGTGTTTCCTAATAATACAATTATTGCATGGGATGTAAACATTCATCATAAACACAAAGATATAATAATAACCACTTTTATTATTGCCTCTTGGGCATATCTCCAACAATTGGGCGGCCATTCCCATGGGGAGCCGGCGGGCGGCGGCGCGGGGCCCGACGATCTGCCTAATAAAGGTGGCGGTCCTTGATTCCTCTCAAGCCAAGACAAAGATCCGCCTGATGTTTCTCTACATTGATGTGGTTACTGTGTCGTGTTCCGGAAGGCTCCGCCGGCGTACTCCATAAGTGAGATCATGCCGAGAGATTGCTGGATCGGATGGGATTCGGTCCTGCACATCCATGTTTTACTCTGACCGTTTGGTTTCAGAGGGTGCGCTTTGAAGCTTTGTTGGCTGTTAAGATCATGGGGCATGTTCTCGTTCCATGGTGCTGACGAAGAATTTCATGGAGACCAAGATCTGTGAACTGACAATGGTGGTTCGAGTCTGGGTGGTGATGAGGAGTTGGCTTGGTGATTCGTGACTTGGAGCAGCGGATTGCAAGTGGGGGCGGGTGCACAAGAGAGGTTCACGATTCTATCTTTCAGGGTGAAAATCCAGGGTCTGGCCTTAATTGGTTGTGCTTGGTAATGGCCTTGTTGAAGGCATTGTTTTGAAAGTGTGGACTTTTTTCAGGATGAAAACCTAAGATCTTTGATCGGACGATGATGGTGTTTGTGCATTGTTTCCTTCTTGGAGGCGTTGTTTTTGGAGAAACTGGACTTCTGGTGCTGTCTTGGTGGTGGTAGTGTTGCTGTTTCAATGAATGGGTCACTATAGCGGGACTTTTCTTTTTTGTAATTCTTCTTTCTTGTTTGGTTGTGTGCATCCGTATGGTCGTTAGGGCAATGCGTTGTTGCAAAAGGGTGTAATCGGCATCTTTTGATATTAATATATGCTCCTTTCCAAAAAAATAGAAAATCTGGAATTTTTTTGATTTTGATTAAACTTGTCAAAGTGATTGAAGTTTTGCTTGAGTTGATTGAAATAAAGTAGATCATCAAATTGAGCGTGATAAAATTTAACATAATCTTTGCTAAAACACTATTTTGGGTAGAGGCTATGATGATATCTTGGTTAGATCAGAAGGGAATATAAACATTATATCACACATTATTCTAGTATCAAGCATATATTTATACCATAATCATCATGATATTTCTTAAACAATCATTCTCAATTCAAGCCAAGGGACAAAGGAAATTGTTGTGAATATAACAAATAGGTATACCTACGGCATAGTCTCATACCGGCAGGCTCGGGTGGCCCACAGATGGTGGTTAGGCCATAGGTCTAACCGAGTGGCCCAGTTGCTGATAGACAAGACGGAGGTCCAGCCTGGAGATGAAAGGCGACATGCCACCGCCTAAGATAGAAACGGGCGTCTTGGAGGAAAGACAATAGTTTATGTACTAGTCTAAGACACTGTAACCGTATCCGGCTAGGACTCTCCTTGTAACCTTGGCCCCTGGCGTTCTTATAAGCCAACCTACGGGAGCCTTAGGGCAGACACAGCATAACAACAAGTTTATAGCACTACTCGCACACAGCGAACCTCTCAATTTTTGTAACTCGGTGTATTACCATTACAGTGATTTATAGCGAGAGTAGGATCTTGCCACCGTCACCTGGATCATGACTCTTTGGTCTACGGAGGATTTATCGTCTCTCCGCTCCAGCGTGCGACTAAGTCGGCAGCATCGCGGAATCTTCGTCAAAAAAGGGCGAGAATTCTGCTCGGTTTTTTCCGTCGACAGGCTGACGGAACCGGCGGATTCTACGTCTACAAACTAAGCCGGCGGAACGCTCATGTTTCTACGTGGATGAGACTCGATCTTTCCCGTATTGAATATTTTGTTTCTCCAAGCAATCGAAAATATAGACAGAAGCTTACGTGCTGGCCATGGCCTTTACGACACATGGTTTGGCCCACGTAATTTTGTCTCAGCGCTGCAAGGAAAAAGCAGGCCACGCCTAGTATGACTACTACTTCACATGGAGAGGAAAGCAAATCAACCAAGCAAGCTACGTGCATGGAATTCTTGCCACGAAGTGACGGAGTTATTTCCCGTGAATCCGCTCGTGGTCTTTGCCGGGTTCGGTTTAGCTTCCGTTTTTGTGTTAAGCTTGTCTGACAGATGAGTTTGATGGAAACGATCGACAGTACGACATGCTACTTGTGCAACGACGGAAGCAGTCTGGTTTATTTCCGTCGACCTTCGCGTACACTTTGCCCGTAGCCGGATTCGTGCCGTCATGATTTATTTCATCGTCACCGTGTTTAGATCCGTCTTCGCCATGAACAACACCGACTCCGCTCAAACGACTAAGTCTCTATTTATATTTAATATTTCAATTGTTTATGATCATGAGATTAAAACTGGTTCACTCATATTCTGAGTCTTTTACCGCTTTCGTTTTATCGTACATTTTCCACGATTTGCCTTGCGCTCGTGAAGTATAATTTTTACTGGTTTTCACCGTTTAAGGCCCCAGTACCGTATAAAAAAACCACCTTTGGGCGTTAGCTTAAGTTTTCTGGCTACACGTTTTCTGTTGTTTTATATGTGGATTCCAGAGTAGTGACATTTCAGCACTTAAAGCCAGCGTTTATTTCTGAGGTTTTAGATTGTCTCGCTATTAAGCGCTATCGCCTCAACAGATGTTTTGTGCTTAAAGTTTTGTCGTCTCACGAAAACTCAAGCATACAAAACCAGAAGAATGGATAATTCAGCACTTGCTTAAACAAAATTGTATATAAACTGTTTAAATTAGTTAAGTTTTTTCCTCCTAAACAGTTTTATGTTGTTCAACTGCTGCTTTGTTTCAGCTTAAAGCACGTGTTCAAAGGCCTCTCGTGTTCCGTCTTACATGTGTTTATTGGACATAATTAAAAGAACAATTTAATACAATTATGTTTTCATGTTTATGTCTCAGGTGCATGACACTTGGACGTTCCAGTGGTCCTCGGATTAAGGTGTTTTTGAGCCGGCTTTGCACTAGACTCGACACCTCGAGGGCTGCAATTATAGTCGTTGACCAAGACTTGGGCCGCTTTTGAGGAAGACGACTCGACGCTCGGGGGCTTGACATCTATAACTTAAGAGTTTTGTCCCTCCTTGCGTCCAAGCCAAAACAATCCTCGGGGGCTACAACGCTTTGATCTCCAAGATATGGTGAAAGTTCTCTTTGAGCATCAAGCCGGATAATTCAAGTAAATTCCACCTTGACACTCGAGGGCTACACCGATGCTGAATTTTTGTGAAGTTCTCTTTGGAGCACCAAGTCGAAATAATTTCCGCCTTGACGCTGGGGGACTACACTATTCAGATTTTCGCTAAAGCTACTCTGAGAGCACCATGACGAATTTCTTTTGAAACTCCGACTTGGCACTCGGGGGCTACAATCGCCGTTTGATATGTACTGACGCGTGTCCTTTTGAGCATCAAGCCGCCTTTGACGAAGCCGACTCAATCTCGGGGGCTACATATGGTTATGTCAACAAAACTTTCAAGACTGTAAAAAATCTAGCTAGCGAAACCCGAAGGCTTGACATCAACATTGCCTTCGCGGAAGTTTCCTGGGTTACACGGCTTGTCGTCCCAAACATCCATGGCTTGAGATGCTCTAAGACCTTAATTCGGCAAGCCCCTATGTCCGGACTTTGCAAGCCCTAAGTCCTTATTTTGGCAGCCTTTACGACCGTGGTCCGGTAGCCGTGATTTTTTCTGGCTTACATACCGTCCCGCATGTAAGATGTTATTGAAGACGTTCCTAGAGCTTGGAAGAATCACTAACTATTCGTTAGAGAGTTCTCCGCCTTGGATTCGTTTGCAGAAGCATACAAGCAACTATCTGGTTAGGCTTAGCCGGATGGGGATATGATTTCGGAGCTCTCCAAGATTCTTCGCGAAGCACGCCTACAAATTGAAGACGATGTGATACTTACACTCAAAAGCTAGATGGAGGAACGTGAGGATCTTGAAGAACTCCAGGGGATACTGTTGTGGATATACCAAATAGGTATACCTACGACATAGTCTCATACCGGCAGGCCCGGGTGACCCACAGATGGTGGTTAGGCCTATGGGCTAACCGGACGGCCCAATTGCTGATAGACAAGACGGAGGTCCAGCCTGGAGATGGAAGGCGACGTGCCACTGCCTAAGATAGAAGCCGACGTCTTGGAGGACAAGAAAATAGTTTATGTACTAGTCTAAGACTCTATAACCGTATCCAACTAGGCCTCTCCTTGTAATCCTTGGCCTTGGCGTCCTTATAAGCCAGCCTACGGGAGCCTTTAGGGCAAACACAGCATAACAACAAGTGCATAGCACTACACGCACACGGCGAACTCCTCAATCTCTGTAACTCGGCGTATTGCCATTGTAATGATTTATACAGGAGTAGGATCTCGCCACCGTCGTGAGATCTGAACCTGGGTAAACTGTGTCAGGCGTCCCGGATGCTCTCCGTCTCACCCCACGTCTCTAAACTCTGGCGTACGTGTCGACAAAACCACGACAGAAATTAAAAAAAAAATCTCTTCATCAAATATTAATCATCGTCCTATCTAATTTCATTACCTATGCTAGACAATACTCTAATACTTGGAAACCAAACAAGTTTCTAAAGCCATATCTTGATTTTCCAAATCGCTAACTATTCATTTCTTCTCTATCTAAATTAGTAAATCAATTAGGGAGAGGGGTGATATTTGGTTATACGTTTTTATCATCATTAGGACGAGATCTTTAAGAGATAATCAAACCAGCTTAGTAGTTGGAGGAGCTCACTCACTCTTGAATGGATTATATGAATGAAATGAACGGGAGATATATGTTGAATAATAGTGAAGCATTATATGGATGACGCTACCAAGACTTAGTCATGCTGGATCAAGTAAATAAACTCAACAAGTAAACTCTCTGAGTTAAATGGAATGTTTTAAAGAATAGTTGTAGCTAAAGATCAATATCTTATTGACGAGGAAAATCCCCTCCCGTGGTCGCTACCGCGAGCGACGCGTGGGAGGAAACCCTAGCCGCTGCTCAGGACCTCCCCACTCTCTCCCCTCCTCCTCTCCACCGCCGGTGGGTGTCGCCGGGCTAAGTCCGGCGGTGCTGGCGGCAGTGGGACCTCCTCTCCCCTCCCGTGGTGGTGGTGCCGTAGGCTACGGCTATGGGTGAGGCGTGGCACTGGAGAAGGGTGTCACAGCGCGGCTGCCTGACGGTGGAGTGGTGGCTTTGTGAACTTCGGCGTTCTCATGGCAACGACGACGCCTTCTGTCCCAACGGCTATGACGGGCGACGCACGCTCTTCCTCGCGGAGAGCTATGGAAGCCGGGGCCGCGGACCTAGGTGGAGGGGTGGCGTCGACCGGAAGGCGGGTGGCGCGCGCTGGTGCGGGCCGGCTCTCCAGACCGCGTGGGCAGGGTGGAGCTGGTGGAAGCCCTGTAGAGGTGCGACTACACTATCTGTATGAGATATGTCAAAGTCCCTTTCCTTCTTGCCTATCTGCGTTAGATCCTCCTCGGCTGGTCCTAGGGCCACCGGATATGTGTCCTTGAGAGGCGGTCGGGTGGATTTCGGAGGAAACCCTTGGTTGGCTATGAGCCAACCACATCGGCAACAACGTGCCTCGCCGTTATCCTTCCTGAAGGGCTGATGAGGTACAATCCCCCTCCCTCACCTTTCCCCTCCGCTCCCGGGAGAAATCCTAAGCCTTGGCTGGGCGACGACGGCACCCCAACGTTGTTTTCCTCGTTGGAGGCGACACTTTGGTAGGAGGGGGACAGTGTGGCTGATGGTGTGGTGACAGAGACAATGGTGCAATTTGGGCAGGACAGAGACAAGGTTGAAGGTTTCTGCAAGAATGTCTAAGGTTTATTTAGGTGCTCTGCCACCACGTTGTGGTGTGTTCACCGGTGCGACGACACCCTCGAACTTGGGTGAGGAGGGAAGGGTTCCCTCCGCTAGCAGCAACACGGCAAGGTGGATCTCGAGCCGGTTCTTCATCACGTTGGCGTTGGTGTCTCCTTCTCCCTCTTCGAGGCCTATGTCTCCTTTCGTCCGCCGACTGGTGCTTCGTGGCTTGTCCAAGTTGGTTTCTTGATGGCGCAGCGAGCGGAGTTCTGGCCTGGCGTTGAGTGCACTGTGAAGGGCACAACAACAGTTGAGCAGTTTAGGGGCAAGGTGCCCAAACTTTCCATGGTTGCACAGGGGTCGCCCACGGACGTGCAGCTGTAGTTCGAGCGTGTGTGTGCGACTTTCATCCATTGTAGTCACTCTAGTTTTTTGCCTTTTTTCTTTTATCCTTGTACTTTGTATCCTAGCCGATTGAAGGCTTTATTAATTTAAAATCGTCCTCTTTAGCCTATTATCTAAAAAAATCTAATTGACAATAGACCTTGATTAGCCAACCCAAAACCTATCCTATATGATCAAAGAATTATAATGATCGTTGCTAAGTCATATGGAGAGGCTGGCAATCTATACCTAAGGGCATCTCCACTCGTAACCCCCATACAGGCTTCGGCGCGGCCAGTTTTCTGCCCGTATGGGGGGGCGCCGGCGTGATGTTGCCAAATGGGGGGCACCGGCTCCCAGCCGTGCCCCCATAACAAAATTTAAATTTTTTAAATTTAGCAGAAATTTAGAGAAACAGTTCAAACTTCAACGAACAGTTTAAACTTAACAAAAATTTACAAAAAAACAAAAAAAAACGTCATCTAATGGCGGCCACGGCCGATCCCGAGCCGGCAGTACATCGTCGCGGCGTAGTCAAACATGCCGGCCTCGTCGTCGTCGTCGCCGGGCGGCTCGTCCTTCGCCGGCGGCAGGTGGCTGCACCCCTCGCCGCTGGTCCTGCGTGTCGACCGCGTGGAAGGACCGGCCGCCCCCTCGTCGTCGTCGATGTTGACGACGACGTGGCGCCTGGCACGCTCGGCCTGCTCCTGCCGCCAGTCCTACGCGGACCAACTGGCGGTGAACTCGTCGGTGGCCGGCAGGACGTCGTTGAAGGATGCCCGCTCCAGCATCCTCTGACCCGGAAATTCTTTCGGGTCCTCGCTGTCCGCCAGCTGGAGCGCTGCCGCCTTGTACTCCGGCGGTGGCGTACACTCCTTCTTGGGCTCAGGCTTGGGCCTGCTGATACATTGCAAATGTATCTATAATTTTTGATGTTTCATGCTTGGTTTATCTACTTTCTTGTGTTTTGTCCATACTTTGGAGTACTTTTCATAGACTTTTTTGGACTAACCTATTAACAAGAGCCACAGTGCTAGTTGCCTGTTTTCTGCTGTTTTTGGTTCCAGGAAAATCAGAAAATCAATATTCTCGAAATTGGAAAAGACAAAATTTCTATTTTATCGGAAGACTCACGAAGCCAGAATACGAGACGGAGGAGGGCCAGGGCCTGGCCACACCCCCCAGGCGCGGGTAACCCCAGGTCGCGCCAGGGAATGGTGTGGGCCCCCTGGCCGGCCATCGACATTGCCTCCTTCGCCTATAAGAGCCTCCCGATACCAAAACCCTAAACCGTCAATCAGAAATCCACGAAAAGTTCTACAGCACCGCCGCCACCGAAGGGGAGATTCGGGAGACATAAAGTCTCTGTTCCGGCACCCTGCCGGGACGGGGAAGTGCCCCTGGAGCCATCTCCATTGATCTCCACCACCATCTCCATCACCGTTGCTGATTCCTATGATGAGGAGGGAGTAGTTCTCTCTCGAGGCTAAGGGTTCTACCGGTAGCTATGTGTTCATCTCTCTCTCTATGCATGATCATATTGTGATCATGAGCTTTGCAATCAAGTAGATCTACCTTGCTACTCAAGTGCTTTAATAGATCTCTGCTCTCCCCATGTGTGTGAAAGTGACAGCGTGCTCACCATGGTGGCACTTAGGCTATAGATTACAAATACTTGTTATGAGTTATATTTGGAGTTGGATGTCTTTATAAAATTGTGGTGTTTGTTGGAACCATCTAGTACTCAAGGTGACAGTGTGGGGTTATCTAGATGGAAAAGATGAACTTTGAGGTGTGCTGTTATAGCCCTACCATGGATTAGAGTGTCCAACCGGAGAGTAGTTAAGAGTAGTATCATAAAGAGAAGATATTTATATGAGAGTGTTCACTAGTGAAAGTATGATCCCTAGGCCTTGTTTCTAAGCATTGAAATACCGTTTGCAATTAGATATGTTATATGTTTGCTTGCTTCCATCTTTATCTCAGTTTTACTTTAGTGTTTTTCACGTCATCAAGCTATTTTCTATCACTGTTACCACTTATAATTATCTATACTACTTGTATTTTACTATCTCTTCGCCGAACTAGTGCACCTATACACCTGACAAGTGTATCGGGTGTGTTGGGGACACAAGAGACTTCTTGTATCTTGATTGCAGGGTTTTTTGAGAGGGGAAATCTTTGACCACTTCTCCCTGAGTTCGATAAACCTTGGGTGATCCACTTAAGAGAAAACTTGCCGCTGTTCTACAAACATCTACACTTGGAGGCCCAACAACTGTCTACAAGAATAGAAGTACGTAGACATCAAGCTATTTTCTTGCGCCGTTGCTGGGGAGGTAAGGTAAAAGGTATTCACACTGGAGGATTAAAGAAGAAGAACCTCCCACGGCAAACGCCTATTTTCTGGCGCCGTTGCCGGGAGGTAAGGTAAAAGATACTCACATCCTCCGGTGTGAGTGCTCGAAGTTATTTCCTTTAGATTCTGCAATTTTATCTTTTTGTTTCTTGTTTTCACTAGTTAGGCTTAATAGAAAAATAAAAAAAATTAGAGAGCTTTATAGTATTTATCTTGAGTTAGGATATGAAGTGTTTGAAGAGAAAATTAAAAAACCTATGGAACTTTATTTGCATGCTAATAGCAATGTTGTTAGTATGAATTCTTTGGAAACCATTATTGCTAATGCTATGGAAAAGTCTAAGCTCAGGGAAGCTTGTTTTTATAAAAATAATCTTTTTAGTTCTCCAGCTTTGGAAGATAGCTATTCTATTTCTTATGATGATACAAAACCTCTAATATATGATGATTACAATGATGAGTATGATATTTTCAATCCACCTACTATTGAGGAGGAAATTAATTATGATTACAATATGCCTCCTATATTTGATGATTATGGTGATGACAATAATAATGATAGCTATTTTGTTGAATTTTCTTCCACTATAATTAATAAGAATGACTATGTTCATGTGGAGAGTATTAATTCTTTTATGCATGTGGCTCATGATAAGAATGTTTTATGTGATAGTTATATTGTTAATTTTATTCATGATGCTACTGAAAGTTATTATGAGAGAGGGAAACATAGTTTTATATGTCTCAACAATATTAAGTTTCCCCTCTTTATGTTGAAAGTCTTGAAGTTGCACTTGTTTTGCTTTTCTATACTTGTTACTTTGTGCTTTCATGACTTGTTTCTTTACAAGATTCCTATGTATAGGAAGTGGGTTAGACTTAAATGTGTTTTGAATTTGCTTCTTAATGCTCTCTTTTACTTCAATTCATATTTCTTATGTGAGCATCTTCTCAAACTATCATGCCCAACTTAAATGCGTTAAAAAAAAGTACTTATTAGAAGATAACCCAAAAATCTTAGTTGAGTCTTAGAAGTTATTACCTATGTAATAACCGCTCCTTATCCTTTTTATTTGCTTTTTGTGCCAAGAGTAACCTCTAATGAGAGAGAACTAATGATTCAAAAAGTTGCTGTTCAGAAACAGATTTTTGTGCTTTACCGTAAAAATCCGTATAAAATATCTGTACGTCATTTTGAGGCGTGAATTTTTGTACTTCTGTACCAGGTTGTTATCTAACTTTCGTTAGTTCAATACTTTTTGATTTGAGCAATAGAAGGTCTTCGAAAAAATTCGTCTTTACCTGCTGGTCTGTTTTGACAGATTTCTGTCATTATTTGCATTTGCTTTTTGTTGGTTTTTTTTGAATTTTTTTGGGAATTGAGCTTTTTGAAGGAAGTGCTACAGTAGCTTGTGTTTAATTGGAATTTTTATTGGTGCTAAACTGAACCTAAAGATCTATTATCTTGATTGTACTAATGTTGCTAATAAAGATTGTGTGAAGTTTTGTAAGCGAAAGTATGGTTTTCGTCGTAGCACTCGCGTGGAGAGGAATAGGGCATCGTGGCGAGGGGGCAGGTTTAGGAGCTCCGCCGACCACCCGCGATGCAGGGGAGAGGAGGGCCGCCCGCCAACCCGAGGAAAGTAGTGGACGCTCCTGGTCGTCGAGCCGGAAGAGGAGCGACGGCGTCGCCGAGTCCTCCGGCGCCGAGTCCTCCGGCAACTTCCTCATTAGCGGTTGGTTGATCTCCGCTGCTTTCTGCCTCAGCCAGGGACAAGGTGCGGTCGTTGCAGCCTGCAGGACGCGGTATGGAGGCTCAACAGTTACATGAACGAAACCATGCGCAAGCGGCGCGCAGAAGAACCGCGGCGGCGCTGACAGGCAGGGAACAACGCCCACAGGGACATCGCCGAGGGATGGGGGCTCGGAGCAGTAGCAGATCCTGTGGGCAGTGAGCAAACGTGCGTGGTCCTTGCTATCCAATTGCCAGGTTCGTGGCTTCGTGCTTTGTCCGTCCTCGAATTCAGAATTTTGTTCAGCTATAAGATTGTTGGTACAGTAGTTTTTTTTGAGGGATTATTGATACGGAGTAGTACTTGAAATAAAACACGGTAGTTCACAGAATTTTAGTTCTACCAATTTTAGACTTGTAATTTGTAGCTTAATCACGTGTTCCTGGTTTTGCTGAACTGACCATCTGTCTGATTGTATTTGTTGGCTAATTACCAGTAGAAACCAATAAAATTCCACTCCCTCTTCAAAAAAAAAAAAATCCCTGTTGAGAGCAATTAAGACACGAGTAGAACTGGGCAAAAGAGGTGTAGATTCTGGTTTATTTTCGTCAGATGTCTTCGAGACATTGAATAGCATAGTTAGACTGAAAACTGTTCTGTTGTACTTCATACTAAACTGAACCATACTATTAACTCCGAACCATTCTGTTAACTCTGAACAATAATTTTCGTCAGATGTCTTCGAGACATTGAATAGCATAGTTAGACTGAGAACTGTTCTGTTGTACTTCATACTAAACTGAACCATACTGTTAATTCCGAACCATTCTGTTAACTCTGAACAATACTGTTAACTCTGAGAACTAGCAACTCTGAAAAGAAACAGTGTTTGGCGTACTGCTGTCAGTGTCACCACGGCCAATCGAATCCCGTGAGGCATCAGGACAGCGGAACAACCTGGCGACCGGGCGGGCGGACGGCGGGGGGCCAAGTATGGTGCTACTCTCGCCGGGACAGGACGGAGGCTGGCTGGGCGGGTCTTGCTAGAGAGTTTTCTCGCCTTGGGTGCTTTCTTTCAATTGGGGAACGTTGCCATGTCCGCGGAGAAGACAACGGAGATGAGTTTCTCCGTGTTGAAGGATTGATTCATCCTTTGATCAATTGTTTTCCCACCTTGTGTGTTTACTGAATTTCATCGAAATCGCCTTGGTTCTGTTGCTGGCAACTGCAACAACGACGACCTGAAGCTGCTGTAGATGTACCCTGAGATGAGCAAGGCTCTGATGGAGGTCGGCCGGCCGATCTACCTTTCACTCTGTTGGGGGCGGAGCCGGCTCGGTTGGACTTTTACTGTGCTATTTGGATGGAGTCGAGAAGATCGACGAGAGCAAGTGGATCCTAAACTATACTGAGGGGCCTCTGCATGTCCTGCATCTCCGCACATATAAGTACCATCCTGCCAACCATTTTTAGCGGAGTAAGATTGATTTCTGATATCTTGCTTGTGATCAACTATTCCAAATTGTGATTTTGTAGTGGTAGCATTTATTTGGTAGTTAAAGTTGGTGGAGAATTGGGGCAAACCAGTACAAGAAAATATAAACAAGCTTAAAACTGCCATTTCACATATCAGAAGATAGATTGTAATATGTGCTTAGGTTGTCTGCACTCTGCAGTGATAGACATTTCCACACCCTTTTGTCTCTGATGACTACTACCGGATTAACCACTGAATTTTTGGAACAGGTTGTTAGGAAATCATCTTCTGTAGCAAGGGTCAACACTCAATGTTCTTAAAGCTACTGTTGCCTGAGTTGGTCTCACATCACTGTTAGAATACAAGTTTTGTTAGGTTTAAGAGTCCTAGTCGGTTTGTTATAGGGCTAGGCCGATGCACGTAGACCCCATATATACCTCTTGTAATTGCCACAATATTGTTATCAATTATTATTCTATATACAATTCTACATGGTATCAGACTTACGATCCTAGGGTATGGCTCACCCGTCGATCCCGCCACCGCCGCCGTCGCCCGGCTACTTTGAGCGGCGCGCCGCCATCTTCGCCGCCAAGGTTGCCGTGGCCACGGCCCCCTCCACCTCTACCTCTACTTTAGCTCTACCTCCACCAATAGCCCCTTCAATCTCCTTCACCGACACCATATCTGATATTAGCTCCTACATACCCGTAACCCTAGACATCGCTGCTCACAACTACTACCATTGGCGTCACCTCTTCGACGTCCACCTCGGGCGATGCAACCTCCGCTCTCACGTCGCCGACGACGCTCGCCCTCAACCTCACGATCCGCAATGGGTCAAGGATGATCTCGTCATTATTCAATGGATCTACATGCGAGTCTCCACAGAAATCTTCAATCTCATACACCGTGATGGTGCCTCCGCCACCGATCTGTGGGCAACCCTTCGTCAGCTCTTCCCGGACAACGTCGACGCTCGCGCCAACAATCTCCACACCGAGCTTCGGAACACGGTGCAAGGTGATGCACCCGTCGGCGTCTACTACCAACGCCTTAACGCGATCACGGATGAACTCCGCGAACTCGGTGATCCGATCGATGATCGGAAGCTCGTCAACGTCCTCCTCGTCGGCCTCAACGAGTGGTTCGAGAAACATGCCTCCTTCATCCCTATGATGCATCCGTGCCCCTCCTTCTCCGAGGTTCGCTCGATGCTGCAATGGGCCGATCGTGCCCAAACCAACAAGGACTCCCGTCCTCAGGTATTCACTGCTGCTCCTCGACCGCCTGCACCACCGCCGCCACCGCCACCTCCTCGAATGGCTCCTCCTCAACCATCGGGTTAGCGTCCAAGTCCCAACTATAGGGGTCAAAACCCTAAACCGCTGCAGTTTCATACGGCGTATGCTCCTCCTCCGCCCTCGGCTTCGGCTCCACCATCTACACCACCGACCACATCACCGCCGCACCCCGGCTGGCGTACTTCTCCTGATCCGTGGACCAGGCTAGTCCAGGCGTGGCCTATGCCCTGGTCTGCCCCGACGCCCTATGGTGCCCCGCATGCCTACACTGGTGGCTGGCAGCCCGGCGCCCGCCCTCACACCGGCGCTCCCGTCCTCGCGCCATGATAGCCGACGGCCACGTACCACGCCGCCCCCGCCTATGCGCCAAAAATCTACAACACTGCTCCTTATGCTTCATATGGCGCTACAACCTCACCCTACATGCCGCAGTACAATATGGTCGCAGTACAATGATGGTGGCTCTATCTATACACCGATGTCAGCCCTACTGCCAACGCCGCCACACCCACCAGCTCCCATGTCTACACCGGCCTCTACTTCGACTCCGAGCTAGGACCAAACTGCTTTTCTATAAGCCATGAACAACTTTGCTGCACAAGGAAACTCAAGTACGGATTGGATTTTTAATTCTGGTGCTTCTAGTCATATGTCTGCATCAATTAATTTTCTGTCTTCTTACACACCGTCTCCTTTTCCATCTATTACTCTCGGTGACGGATCCTCTATTCCTATTTACTATGTCGGTCAAGCCCAAATCCAGTCCCCGATCAAGCCTTTGCTTCTTCACGATGTTCTTGTAGCTCCTGCATTAATTAAAAATCTGATTTCTGTTCGCCAATTCACCAATGATAATCATGTTTCTGTCGAATTTGACCCCTTTGGTTTGTCTGTGAAGGATTACTGGACCAAGGCCGAGATCGCTCGGGTCAATAGCTCCGGTGATTTGTATTCACTCCATGGTATTCCGGCCGCTGCCCCTCCATCATCTATGGTGGCCTCTGTTGATCTGTGGCACCGATGTCTCGGCTATCCCAATAATAATGTGTTATCTACACTTCTTAGTGAATTTTCAATACCTTTTAATAGAGATTCTCCTAATTCTTCTATTTGTTAGTCGTGTCAATTAGGCAAACATGTTCGTCTCCCCTTTAGCTCCTCTCTATCCTCTAGTACTTTTTCTTTTGAGTTACTTCATTGTGATCTACGGACGTCACCAATAGAAAGTGTTTCTGGTTTTAAGTATTATCTTGTTATTCTTGATGATTTTACACACTATGCTTGGACCTTTCCCTTACGCAACAAATCCGACGTTCACAATATTTTTCTTAATTTTCAGCGCTATGTCTCGGTCCACTTTTTCCTTCCTATAATATTTATTCAATGCGATAATGGTTGTGAATTTGACAACTTTAAAAACCGAAATTTCTTTCTCCAATATGGAATTCTTCTGTGTTTTTCCTGTCCCTATACCTCCCCTCAAAACGGCAAGGCCGAGCGTTCTCTTCCCACTCTTAATGACATCACTCGCACCCTTCTTATTCAATCTCCTATGCCTCCGAAGTTCTGGGCTGAAGCTCTCCACACGGCCACATATCTACTTAACATTCGACCATCTAAAGTTAATCCTCAAATCACACCCTACTTCTCTTTATTTCTTTCTCGCCCAAACTACTCTGACGTTCGTGTCTTCGGCTGTCTTTGTTTTCCTAACTTCTACTTTACTTCTCCTAACAAAGTTTCACCCCGTTCTATCCCGTGCATCCATCTAGGTTTTTCCGACGAACACAAAGGCTATTGTTGTCTAGATCTTGTTAGTGGTCGCGTCCATGTGTCTCGTCATGTAACTTTTGCTGAAAATATTTTTCCCTTTTCTGAGCGTCAATCTCTCGATCCTAAAACATCCGTACCATCTACTAGCCCCCCTCGTCCAAATAATTTTCCCTTCTTTCATCAGCCACCTCCTGCCGTCGCTCCTGCCGCGACAGCAAAAATGGCCGAATTCTCTGCCACGGCAGCCGATCCTGCCGCGCCTTCTCCTGCCGCCACCTCTGTCGCGGCTGCTGAAACCGCCAAAAACTCTGTCACGACAGACTTCCTGCCGCCGCCGTCTCCACCACTGACTCCCGCGTCCGCTTCTTCCGCTGCACCGGGTGCGTCTTCCACATCATCATTCGTCCCTCCTCCTCATGCTATTATCGTCCCAGCTTCCACTAATGATCATACCATGCGCACACGTGGCAAATCCGGTTTTCGTTTACCCGCTAAAGATCGTCTAAATCTCAATGCATCTCTGTCTTCTTCCTCTATTCCCAAATCTTACAAATCAGCTCTTCTAGATCCTAATTGGGCCGTAGCCATGAAAGATGAATATGATGCTCTCATTCAAAATAATACATGGCAATTAGTTTCTCGTCCATCAAAAACTAATATAGTTTCTGGCAAATGGGTTTTTGGACACAAATTTAATTCCGATGGAAGTATTGCACGTTATAAAGCGCGATGGGTATGTCGTGGTTACTCTCAGCAACACAACATCGATTATGATGAGACTTTCTCTCCAGTTGTCAAACCCAGCACTATTTGTATTGTTCTTAGCATCGCCGTTTCTTCTTTTTGGCCCATCCATCAACTCGATGTCAAAAACGTTTTTCTCCATGGCTCTCTTTAAGAAACAGTTTATTGTCAACAACCTATTGGCTTCAAAAATTCCTCTTATCCTAATTATATTTTTCTTGTTCAAAAATCTCTCTATGGTCTAAAACAAGCTCCACGGGCTCGGTTTCAACATTTTTCTACTTATGCTCAAACAATTGGCTTTACTCCTTCTTGTTCTCACACTTCTCTCTTCACATTTCATCATAATACTAACATCGCTTATCTACTTCTCTATGTTGATGATATTATTCGCACAACTTTCTCACAATACTTTTTAGATCATATTATCTCCCTTCTTCACAAAGAATTTTCTATGTCCGATCTAGGTCTTCTCCAACACTTCTTAGGTATTGCTGTCATCCGTGACTCATCTGGTCTTTTCTTATCTCAACGTCAGTACACTCTAGATCTTATTTCTCGTGCTGGTATGCTTGATTGTCAACCGTCTCGTACTCCTGCTGATACAGGTTCAAAACTTTTTGCCGATGGTGATCCTTTTTCTGATCTTTCTCTTTATCGTAGTCTTACCGGTGCCCTCAAATATCTTACTCTTACTCGTCCTGAAATTTCTTTTTTTGTAAGCTTGCCTTTACATGCATGATCCTCATGTTCCTCACTTCAACCCTGTCAAACGTATTCTTCGATATCTCAAAGGCACATTAGATTTAGGTCTTCATATAAACAAATCATCTCCTACCTCGTTGACAGCTTACTTTGATGCAGACTGGGCTGGTTGCCCTGATACTCGACAGTCTACATCCGGATTTTGTGTTTTTTCTTGGTAACAATTTGGTTTCTTGGTCTTCAAAGAGGCAGGTTACGGTTTCTCGCTCGTCAGCCGAAGCTGAGTATCGCGATGTGGCTCATGCGGTTGCTGATACGGTTTAGTTGCGCCGGTTGCTGTCGGAGCTGCATCTCCCTATTGAGCAAGCTACTATTGTTTATTGTGATAATATTTCAGCTGTTTACATGTCAGGGAATCCGGTTCAACACCGGCGTACCAAGCATATAGAGATCGACATTCATTTTGTTCGGGAGAAGGTGGCTCTCGGTCAAGTTTTTGTTCTACATGTGCTACTTCATCTCAGTTCGCTGATATCTTTACTAAAGACCTGATGACTACTCCGTTTCAAGACATTCGTTTCAATCTCAACGTCGTCGAGCCTACCGTTGACACTGCGAGGATGTTAGAATACAACTCTTGTTAGGTTTAAGAGTCCTAGTCGGTTTGTTATAGAGTTAGGCCGGTGCACCTAGACCCTCATATATACCTCTTGTAATTGCCACAATATTGTTATCGATTATTATTCTATACAATTCTGCAATTACGATATATGTCCGGAAGTTTTCTGGTTGCAATTTTTTGGTTTTACAGTGGTTCTTGGTGTTTCAGCATGACGTCTCGTGCCCCTTGTGGCTGGAATGCTCAGTCCCTGAAAGAAAACGAGTTGATGGACGGGATTCCTTTTATCTTAACTTGTTTTCTGACAGTGTTGTAGGTGGTGTCTGATGCAGATAGGGACATACTTGAAGAGGAGCAACAACAACGAGTACATCGTGCACTTCAACATCTGGTCAGTATGTGAGACATGGGATCATGATGTATCAAACAGACTGGGATTTTCAGCACTACAAGTGAATAATAATGTGTAGGCCCTTTCAACTTGGCCACATCCCCTTGAAACCGAATGGCAAGAAAAGGCTATACCAAATATTTGTGAGCAGTTAACTTCTTTTTGTCAGGAAGTTCGTTTGGTACCCACGATAAGTTCAATTGTTTTGTTAGCGAAGTTTTTTTATTCGGGATTTCACTCATTTGCATTTTAAATTTTTTTTTGGCCGGGAGTACAATTGTCCAAGTGGAAGATCAGTTTTTCCTAGAAAAAGTTCAGTTCTCAAAATTAGGAAAGTTCAACTTTTATTTCTGAAAAATTCACCTTTTCCGCTAAATATATGTAAGATGTGGGAGAAGTTTAATGAAGGAAGGCAATTTAGTTAATCAATTCTTCATTTTTAATTTGATTATATCATCTATATGTATTGTCTTTGTTATTGTTGAAGAATATACATGTAAATATAATTTTTAGTTATTTAATACAGCAACGTCTCTCTTTGGGAAGACCATTTTTTATTTGCTAAAATTTAAACAAGGCGATAACAAATGTTCGATCGGTATATTCATTGTTTTTTCTTATTCCGTAGCAACGCACGTGCATTCAGCTAGTAATAATAAAAGATCTAAGGTTTCTCTCTTTGTCCATTGCTTTGCGCTTTCATCTGTCTGTCTGGGCGTTTTCTCTGCCGTGGTGGTTGCTTTTCGTATGTACATCGACTGACCGTCGTAGGTGATTGACTTGGAGTTGTGTCGGCTCTCTGTACTGGTCGTTACATGTACTTGAATACCCTCACGCCCGTACACATGGCCAAGGCCCAACACAAAACGCGTCCATCGGCAGCAACCATGGCACGATCTATGCAATCTTGGACATCATAAGTGCGTCGAACAAGAAACCCATCAAAACAAAGTATCCCGACTAGACCTAAGTCAGTTGTCTTCTTGCCTTATATTTGTCTTTAAATATTGGAGTGATTGTTTGCCTTGCATCAAGTCGATCGGTTCAAGATAGCGGGTCGACTAGATATGAAGCAAATAACTGCGAGAGTCGACCAGATGAGGTCGTGGGCGAGGAGAGCCCTCAGATGAGCACTTCCGAGTCAAATACGAGGTGGTAGCACTGCGCTATAGCCGCTGCACTGGCCACCCTCTGCTACGTTCATGCTGCACACATCGACAGTAACTCTCAGGCCTCGATGCGCTCAGCTCTGTCCGGTCTCGCGTCTGACACCGATCATCCTACGGAGGATGGTGGCAAGGCTAGTGGGTCGATCATTGGAGAGGTGGAGGACAAGTTCCAGGACTGCGACCTGCAGGGAATATAAGCAGCGGAAGCAGCCCGTAGGTCGTCGTTTGAGGGGCATATGCGTGCTACCCACTGGTTCAACCGAGGACCCGGACGCTGCATGGATTTTCTCCAACGCGTATAGGTGTGCTCCATGAATATGCTCCTAATTCATCATCCAGAGCGTCATTAGTGGTGAAGGCCGAGCTACACAGGTAGGGGATGGGATTTGGTTAACCATTTACTTTCCGTACTCGAACCTATTTAACCATTTCATGTATTAGGGAAAAATGGGTTAACCATTAGGTTATTAGATTAGAAATGGTTAACCATCGGTTATTAAGGTTCGAACCATCTGTAAAATTGATAGCAATGGTTGGTTTGGTACAAATAAAAATTGACATGACCTTTGCCAAACAATCAATAATTCACAAGTGTATGCATAATTTTACAATCATATGACACAAAATATGCATGAATCGACAATACAATTATCCAAAAAGTCACATTCATCGCTTGTTGCCATTACAGTACTACAAAGTACTGGCTTGTTGCCATTACAATACTAAAAAAAGTAGTTGCTGTACAGACTAGCTTGTTGCCATTACAGTTCAACTTGTCACAACTGTTTGCCAGAACTTGTTAACTATTATCTGCATCACACAAGGGAAATGACAATAAGAAATCAAACTACATATGAGTTACCCAAAATTCCGAAACCAAGTATGTCACAACAAATGCACACTACAAATCATGTGTTCTGATATCCTTTTAATAAAAAGACCAAACTTGCAGAGATTAGCACACAAACTAGGATTTAATAGTACATGGACATGATTCGGCTTCTTTGGGCCGTGATAAGAATGATTAATATTGTTCTACTATGAGTTAGTTTAGCCAGGAAAACTAAATAATCTGACTCCTGGAGCTCATTTACATGTAGATACAGAAAATACTAAATGCATGCTTAGTTGTAGGGAACATGGTTGGATGCAAAAAATTCTAAAGTCAACCATTACCTGGTGAAATTGAGAGTCCTTCATCGCCAAGTATGTCGTACACAGATACTGTGCTAAGGCAAGTTGTACCTACGTAGAACAAGAATGGCATAGCATGTGTTACATTTGTGAACTCGAGAAATTCTAGTATTCAAATGGAAAGACAAAGCATGTATACATGAAGAGTTCTCACTTGATGTACAAAACCAGTCCTGTAGACAAATTAGAGCTTCAGCTGTATCGGGGGTCAAATCAGATATAACTCTACGCCCTGAACTGAAGGCAGACTCTGATGCAACAGTAGATGCAGGAACAACTAAGGCGTCTCTAGCCATGCTAGCGAGTATGGGATACTCACCTGAATTGTCTTTCCACCAATCTAGGATATCAAAGTTTTCAGTTTGAGCTATTGGAGGCTTTAACCAGTAAGCACCAAGCTCAGAGGACCTCACACTTGTTGATCTCATCTTGGTGCTAAGATGGTGGTCCCAATCTGACAATGGGTTATTACTTTCCATGTCCATGTCCATATCATCGCCTCCTTGTTGTGTTTGTGCAGTTTCTGGAAGGTTCGACTTAGCATACTCCTCGAATAGCTCTTTAAATATATCCTTCACTCTGGCCAGCTTAGTTGCAGCACTATTCCCAAACACCCGAGGATACCGAAACTTGAGATATGTGAACTTGAACCTCAGATCTAGGATGACGGGTATTGAAAGTGCAAGCCAAGACAATTTCCAATACTTTTCTAGTTTTTTTTGCGTGGGAACGATCATTGCAGGAAATGGGGAGTACTCCCGAGATGCCTCCTTGTCCAATGCTTCCTTAGCTTGCCACATTTGCTGAAAATAGAGATTTGTAGTGGGATATTTTGAGCCAGATATCACCTTAGTAGCTTCAAAAAACACTCCAAGCAACTTGCAAACTGCTTTTGCCTCTTCCCATTCTGATGCAGAAGGTGCATACGAATATTGACGATCTTGCCTTTCTAATGCATCAAATACTCTTCTATACCTCAGTGTTATTGTTATCATAGTGAAGGTTGAGTTCCATCTTGTGGGAACATCAAGACAAAGGCTCCTTTCACAAGTAATACCCATTTGTGTAACTATTTCCGCAAATGTTTCTTTCCGATTTGCGGTGACTCTTATGAACTTCACGGTCTCACGAATATTTGCTAAGATCGGATCCAAATACTCAATCCTTGCTTGGCACACCAAATTGAGTATATGGGCTGCACACTTTTGATGGAACAATTTACCTTCACCAAGTAACTTATTCTTGGAAACCAAATATTCCCTCAGCATTTGGACCATTCTGCCATTGTTAGAAGCATTATCCAACGTTATTTGCAAATATCTTATTCTCTAGGTTCAATTCTCGAATGCATTTTAGAACCATATTGAACATGGATAATCTTGTGTGGGGCGTTTCCAAGGCATTGAATTTGATTATTCTCTTCTCCAACTTCCAGCAGTCATTAATGAAGTGGGCTGTAATTACCATGTACCCAATAGTCTGGTTTGAAGTCCATAAGTCCATTGTCAATGATATCCTTGACTTGGTAGCAACAAATAGCTCTTCCAAAGATTTTTTCTGCTCATCAAATGCTTTCATAATATCATTCTTCAAAGCTTTTCTTGTTATCATGTGGAAGGATGGATTTAAACTAGAGACGAACTTTCGAAACCCATCATACTCAACAATGGACAAAAGAAACTCATGGAGGACAACCATCCTCACTAGCATTTTTCTTGCAACATCAAGGTCCCACTTCCACAACCGGCTGACTCCATCAGGTGTCATGAGGGTGGCATTCATCTGATCCAAAGCTCCAACCACCGTTGCCCTCGCTTTGCATCTTTTCAAGTGATTGCGCAACCCGCTTGTTCCGTTGCCTCGCTTGGCACTAATTACCGCACCACAATGCTTGCACTCTATATTGGTAACTTCCCCATCAACATGTATTGGCTCAAATTCTCGCCAAGACTTGGATCTGAACTTTCTTCCTTGAGCAACTCCGTTTGACCCTTCACCGATCTCCTCATCATCAAAGTCTTCTTCAAGCTCATAATCGTCATCTTCATCATCCTCATCTTCCTCGAATGTAATCTCTTGTTCATGATCCTCGCAATCTTCTCCCATTCTCATCTGTGAACTGCCATCTTGAGAACGTCTTCTACCCATGTATCTTGACACTATTGTTGCACCTTCATCCATTGTCTGCCAATAATAACAAAAATTTAGCTTCTAGGCCAAGAGTAACAACAATACCAAAAATAACAAAGTACATGGTTTATGCTACAGCAGCCAAAGAAGTAGAAATGCAACAGGAAGAGAAACACAGAATCAGGACACACAATGTATGTCATGAACTGAAATATTAAGTGAGCACATTCTTCAATATACAAGTATAGCGCATGATCAGAATGGCATCCATACCAAGAGTGACAACAATACAATTGAAGATTTCAGTTTAGCAACCAGTGTACTTGTACTACTAGGTCAGTTTTGACATATATTAGGATGTATACTAGTACCAACTGCTCATCACACCGTATAATCGCTAGTAGTAATACTCTGGTTGCCTACTTGAAGCGTGTAATCACTAGTACTCCCTCCGTCTCAAAATGAGTGATTTCAGTTTGTCTAGATTCGAATGTATCTATATACTAAAAATACATTCGAATCTAGACAAACCCACGTCACTTATTTTGGGACGGAGGGAGTAGTAATATTCGTGTGTTAGCAATCAAAGTGCGTGTGCGCTACAAGTACTTGGAGCGCTTCTGCAAGTTTCAGGGAACGGAAACGACCAGCTTGCACGCATAGCATTTGGCTTTGTAGTACTTTCAAGACTTGCTATTGATTTCAATTATACTATTGGGTGATGACCACCGACTGAAAAACCTACTTCTAGAACACCTTAATAATTTTAGACATCAAATGATCAATTGTTACCGCAAACGCTTACAGAAGATGGATACAAATCAAACTATGAGTAATTCTACTACAGACACTTACTGAAGATGGATCCATTGCCATCTCAGGTAAAAGAAAAAAGGGGAAGAAAAATAGGCCCTTTACCTGAGTTGGTCGCCGGCCGGGAAAGCGCCTGTAGCTTCACCAGAGAAGGCCGCCGCCACCGGTGGGTCCAAGATCTGGTACTGACGAAGATGAGGGAGGCCAGCACCGTTGCGGCGCTGCCTGGCGGTGAAGTTGTTGGTGCGGAGGGCGCTAGCCGAGGGGGCGGACGGAGGTGCGGGAGGGAGGACCGTCAGAGGTGTGGGCGGGCGGGCGGAGGTGTGGGAGGGAGGACCACTGGAGGGATGGGAGGGCGGCACCGGTGGGAGGCACGCGGCGGCGCGGGCAGAGGCAGCGCTTGGGAGGGACTCAGCAGAGGTCGTGCCTCGTGCGTGTGGGATAACCGGATAACCCTTGGCACAAAAGGGATCGAACCATTTAGACCTATTTTCGTTTTAGGTTAACCATATGGCCCATTGGGCTCTTTTTTAGGTTAGGTTAACCTAACCAATGGAAAAAAGGTTAACCAAGTCCCAAGTGGGGCGAGCTGGTCGGGGTGCACAGGGCAGCGGAGGTGGATGCCCACCTTCCTGGCAACTTTTCTTGCTAGGTCCCGAGAGTTTTAGTAAGTTCAGTCTTATATTAATACTAGCTGAATGTCCGTGCGTTACTACAGTCCCTATTTTATCCGGCAACATATCAATACAATGTGTTCCAAAATAACATGTATAGAAAAGATAGCTACAAGATATTCCAAAAAACCATAATATTCGATAACATGTTTAATTTGACATCATTCGGATATGAAATAAGCACTCAAGCTAATTGATTTTATTAACTATTTTCTACTCCTTGATGCTCTTACATATTGCCATACAATGGGCCGAATGCTCTGCTTCAATTTCATGATACCTGAGCAAGTGCACCAAAGAAAATTCTTTCTCAGTTCGTAACATCTTGCACAAATAGTATTTATTATTAGCATATGTGTTTTATGTGGACAAAATTAAAATATACACGATAGAATACCCACCGTGCATGTTGGATGAACCAACACAAAATTTTCCAAGTAAAGAAACAAAAGGTTCTAAATTTATTTTAGAACATTTGAAAAAAAAGAATTTCCGCATTGTAGATTTGTAGTAGTGCTTTCTGGTTGCTGCATCTAGGCTCTGAATTTTCCGTCCCCGTGATAACTTGATAAAAAATACAACTATTTTTCTTTTGATCGAGCAATACAGCTATGGTAGTACAACATTAATGACAAGAACTTTGTTTATTTTGGAAGACTTACAAGCACTAACAGTTGAACATTGGTGTTGTATGGACATATAGTGATCTTTTGGTTACAGTGATACCATGTCACTCTGATATTTATTTTTTCTCTATTTCTAGACCGTGGTTGACTGAGTTATGTATAACTACTCTGATAATTGAGTAGAAATAATGACCAATTTAATTTCTCTCAAAAAAGAATCAACCAATTTAATTAGCGTACAAAATTTTCAAACTGCCACGTATCGAAAGACCTACATACGCTGAATTATTCCATCGTCTTACGATGTGACCAACACGAACACCAAAGCCAGCACAACCGTCGCGCACGACTCTGGGACCAATACACTGAAGTAGCAGGGGCTGGGACACATCCTTGTCGGTGAACACGGCGAGCCTCTGGAAGTCGCACACCGGTGCCGCCTCCACCCGCGCCTCGTAGTAGATGTTGGATGTGTAGGAGGCGTTCCCGGCTGCGTCTAGCGCACCGCAGCTGCAGCCGTATCCGAGTGTCGTGTAGTCGACACGCGAGCACGCGTAGCCGACGGTGTCCGCCGTCGTCGTGTTGGTGCCGTTCGGGTTCAACACACTCCACCACCACGGTAGGTACTGCATGCCCTGGCTAGACACCTGTTGCGCTGCATGTCCAGCAGGAACTTGGGACGCCCGTCGAATATATGGCCTAGTGCCGCTCGAATTTTCCCGGTGTATCACTCTTGGCGTTCTTGTCCATGAGCCCGAACAAGTACACCTGGATCGTGCGTACAGCCAGAGCAGCATGCCCTGCCGTGCCGCCAACAGCAGCGTGCCCTATCGTGCCGTGTTCACCGTGGTATGCTTGTCGCCTTCCGTCAGCTAAAAAAAAAAAAAAAGAGCAGCGTGCCCTGCCGTGCCGCTAACAACTTGGGTAGATCGGCGTAAAACCGCTGCATGTATGGCACGTGGTGTGCTTGTCGCCTTCCGTCGGCTAGTAGACCTCGCCGATCACGGCCAGCAGGTCTCCGAGAACGATTGTATCAAGCGCCGAGACAAGCGTGTCGAAGTTGGCGACAGACACGTTGGTGTACGTGATGCCACTGTCGATGATAGGCTTTGGCAGGGCGCCGTCGAAGAAGGTATAGTCTATGGAGAAGTCATCATTGGATGTAGAGCATGAGGAACAGGTAATGTTAACACTGAGCAGCGCCCTACTTTGGTTAAGGAATTTAACCATGTCGGTCATGGAACTTCCCACGAGGGGACATGGTTGCTCGCTGGTGAGTCATACAGGTCGGTGTTCACAGGCACCATCGTCTTGATCGCCGACCCGTGCCTCGCGTCGTTGAGAGCGTGTTGGATGTTCTTTTGGGGAGGCACGGTGACGTTATCGTACATGCCGTTGTACACCATGAGGGATGGCTCGCTGCCAGCCGTCACAAATTTAATTGATCTAGCCAACACACAGAGAAAAAAGAAAATCAATAACAGGAACAAATGAAGACGTCCATGTAACTGTAAGCTTGATGTCATGTATGGACGTACTTGATGGTGCCACCGCCGTTGAAGTCGTCGTGGTTTGGCTGTCCAAGCGTCAGTGGCATATGACGACATGGAGACGACTGCTTGCGGCACTCGAGGTTGGACCGATGACGATGCCGAAGAAGGTAGCGGCAAGTCCTTGGGTTGATGCTAGGGGGTGGGCACATAACCTGAAACCCGATTTTGAAACCAAATTGATCCGGACCGAACCCGATAAGATGGAAACCGTTTTTCTCGATAGTGTTATCGGTTAGTAGATCTGAAAAACTGAAATTATTTCTATGAGTTCGGTCTTGGTTCTCGGTCCCTCGAACTGACCGAAGCACCTTAACTATTACCACTTTCACGGATGCCCCAAGAACTGACGGACACCCCCTCCCAAATCTCTTACAGTAATTGAATCAATCGATGCCATGCGGACCTCCAAATTTCAATTTGCGTCCTTCCAAATTCGTGTGATTTTCGCACACCCCAGCTCCACAAGTCTCGCATGTCGCCTGATCTTTCACCTTCCCAACGACTTGTCGACTGATCTCTCACAGTCCCCGCGAGCCCAGCGATCATTCTATTCCATCCTCCAGCCCCGCTAGAGGCATATCATCTCATCACCCTCGCTCCAATACGGCAATATCTAGCCGTGTGCCGCGACACAGTCTGCCTCAATGCAGAAGAACAATGGCTGCAACTTCAAAGAATTGGAAGCGACCAGAAAATTATTCGCTGAACGCCGCCGCAAGGTGGGAACATAACTCCCTGATATGTACGATCCTAGTTTCTTCCTTGATATATAACTATCTTGTCGGCTGTCAAACTGGCAGCAGTGTAGTTTTTCTAGCCCAGTCACAAAAGAAACCGGTAGAAAAATATTATGAAACGATGGGACCAGGTCCTAAGCCCAGCTTAATGTGGAAAAAATACTATCATTAATTACCGTGATTGCTTTCCCGCGGACGTAAGGTGATTGTCGTTTGGTTTACATGTTTAGGGCTGATTGATTGATTGATTACCACGATTGTAATAAGGAAAGTGTTGCTCAGGTCCACATGATTGGGTGGTCTTGATTGTCCCGATGTTTAGTGAGAACGATTTGATGGTCCAGATTGCTCCAATGTTTGATGTTTGAGGCGACCTACGATCACCAACTTCCTTTTAATAGTAAAGAAATATGTTGATGGATTTATTCCATCGTTTGATCGATAATCGCTGGGAAGATAAGGAAATTCACTGGTTCCCGCACATACTCTATCCGTTTCAAAATGTAAGATGTTTTAGTTTTTGTAAAAAAGATGTATCTAGAAGAATTTTAGTATGTAGGTTCACTCTGAATCTAGATGCATTTCTTTTAGAAAAGATAAAACATCTTATATTAGGAAATGGAGGGAGGAAATGTTGATCAAGTTCATGGTTTAAGGTTGAGAGAGATTCACCGGGGTCTCAGTCTGGACGTGCACATAAGCGGAACATTTTCGTGTTAGGAAGTCCGATCTTCTAAGTTTCAGCAACGTAGGGTCGGTGTCGTCAGGTGGTCCGCCACCACGTTGTTTGTTTTATTAGGATGGTGTGACACAGGCGAACAAAAGAAACGAGTACACGAGTATTGGGTTGTAGGTAAAAAATCGGATCAGAGCGTAGCGCTATACTTCCTCCATTTTAAAATATAATTTTTATTTACCTTTTACGAAACCAGTGTATCTAGATGGTTTTTAATGTTTAGCTCAGAGTGAATCTACATATAAAAATATCTAGATACATTCATTCCTAAAAAAACAAAACATTTTATATTTACAAACGGAGGGAGTACGTCCAAACAAAAATCTGTTCTGATTCCTATTTGTTTGGGTCACCATATCTACCAAATAAGGACAGGATCATCCGATTTGCATCATTGCATGGTCGAGTGGGGTTTGCTTGCTCTAAGGACATCAGCTAGGGTGCAAACTAAATACAAATTCACACGTCGATCGACTTTGATGGAAAAATTTAGATCATGTAATAACTTTGAACTGAGGTTTTTGCCCCGTTGCTATGCACGGGCATTTGTGCTAGTGGAAATACAAATGTGACATCGGTGGAGAGAATTGGATCATGATCAATGACCTGGGTTATGTGAGAGATATTTAGGAAGCTAGTAAAAGCTTAAGTGGGGTATCTAAGTCGCTTGAGAAACTACCAATCCTAATAGTTAGAGCCACCTATCATTATTGATTCCCTTAAGAAGCTAAATTCATGATCTGAACCAATCCCAATTCCCTAGGGCTAGGCATGCCAGCCGCCGATCCAACAGGCAAGGCGGACAAGCCACTCCTTACTGCATGTAAAACGAATTGGTTAAACCCTTGCGAGTATGTGTCTTACTTTTTTTTTGGAAAGGAGTATACATCAAAATAGCAGAGATACCAATTACAACCAGTCTCTGCAATAACGCATGCCCTAGCGGCCTTACGGATGCACATAACCCAAAGAAAAAGAAGAAAAATTACATAAAAGAAGAAAAGTCCCATTATAGTGATCTACTCCTTGTTGTAGCGGACCAACCATAACCAAGACAACACCAGAAATCTAACTTCTCCAAAAGCCACGCCTCTAATAAGGAAACAGTGCACAAGCGTCATTGATACGTCCATTTTGCATCACTATTCTATGTCATAATTCACTGTTATTCATTGATATATTTCGTATTGAGAGGTGATACTTATGTTATTTCATCTGTTTTTGCATGGTTGATGACTTTTGGAGCATGGACCGATGCAGTCAGGATTCTGATAAAAAAGTGCTGTTTGGAGGCAAAATTCGCGAAGATCGGAAAATCCGGGAAAATACATGGAAAATCCTATTTTTCCAGAAGACGAAGGAAGCGAGAAGGGGGGCTGGAGATGGGCCACAGGGGTCCCACACCACCCCCTGGCACGGGCCAGCCTAGGCTGCGCCACCAGGTGGTGTGGCCGCCCTGGTCCACCCCTGGCACTCCCCTCTGGCGTATATTATCCTCCCGAAACCCTAAGACTCGGGGAGCGATCACAGAAAGATTCCGCCGCCTCTGCGGGGCAGAAAACACCGAGAGAGAAAGATCTCTCTGGCAGACAGATTTCTGCCAGGGGAATTCCTTCTCGGAGAGGGGAGATCGTCGCCATCAACACCACCATCAAGCTGGACTTCATCGGGATCATCATTATCATCATCACCACCATCATCACCATCAGCACCCTCATCACCATCTCCATATTGCCGTAACAATTGAGTTTGATCTTGCATAATTCATAGGGGAAACTTTCTTAGTGTTGATTAATCTTTGTAGTTGATGCTATTGAGTGAACCATTGAATTATTGTTTATGTTCAGATTGTTATACATCATTATTCCATCTCTGATCATAATCCATATGATGTCTTGTGAGTAGTTCGTTTTGTTCTTGAGGACATGGGAGAAGTCATGTTGTTAGTAGTGGAGTTGTATTGAGAAAGATTCAATGGTTTGATATTTAAGTTGTGGTGTACTTCTTCTAGTGGTGTCATGTGAACGTCGACTACATGACACTTTACCTATATGGGCCTAGGGGAATGCATTGTGTATATGGCTACTAATCATAGGGGTTGCCAGAGTGACAAAAACCTGAACCCCCGTTAGGAAACCATTGCACAAGGGACGTAAGGGTCTTAGAGTTTAAAGCTATGGTTAGGTTTCTACCTTAATTACTTTCTTCTACTTACGAATGTTTGCAAGGGGTATAATCACAAGTATGTATTAGTCCTAGGAAGATCGGTACATTAGCATAGGTTCACCCACACAACACTTAGCAAGCTAAAGAAGATTAATCAACTATATGAAGCGAAAGCACTTGACAGTCTTCCCATGTGTCCTCGAGAACGTTTGGCCAACTTAAGTAATACAACCGGCTTGTCCTTTGCTGCATAAAGGATTGGTCCACTTGCTGCAATTATTCCTATTGTCTTTTGTTTACTCGCACTTCGTTTACTTGCTTTATCAAAAACCCCTAAAAACCCGTTTGCTAAGTATTTGCAGAGAATTCCTGGTCCATACCACTAGCCAGCACCTTCTGCTCCTCGTTGGGTTCGACACTCTTACTTATCGAAAAGACTGCGATACACCCCCTATACTTGTGGGTCATGAACACTATTTTCTGGCGCCATTTCCGGGAGTGAAGCGCTATTGGAGAGTGGAACTGGTAAAGGAAATTTCTATTGTGAGTATTTTTTACTTCTGCTAGTTGCTTTATTTTCGTTATGGATAATTCGCTGAGTTTCTTATTTGGTAATTCTACTACCACTGCTAAGGTAGTAGATAAACCACCACCTGCTGAGAATGATGTTTTTAAAATACCTACAAGAATTATTGATCGTGTTATGGATAACTACTATGTTGGGGATGGAACTGTCCATCCCGGTGATCATTTGCTCTTTATACACGAATTATGCGGGTTGTTCAAGTGTGCAGGTATTACTACAGATCAAGTTAAGAAGAAGTTATTCTCATTATCGCTGAAAGGAAGAGCTGAGGAATGGTATAAGCTGCTGAAGAATGGTCAAGATCTGGAATGGAAGGAAATAGTGCCTCTCTTTTATTCAAAGTTTTATCCTCCTAGTGAGATTCATAAAGATTGGAATCAAATATACAACTTTTGGCCTCTTGATGGAGAGAGTACAGCTCAAGCTTGGGGGATATTGAAGTTACTAATGCTCAAATGTCCCATTCATGAGCTCCCCAACAATATTATTATCAATAACTTTTATGCAAGGCTCCCTCTACATGACAAGGATTTATTGGATGCTTCTTGTGCTGGATCATTCACTCGCATGGAAGAAGAAGTTAAATGGGACCTTCTGGACCGTATTAAAGACAATGCTGAAGCTTGGGAGAATAACAAAGGTAGAAAGTCAGGTATAAATTATGATTATGAATGCATTGAATCTTTTATGGGAACTGATGACTTTCAAAATATTAGTAATGCTTATGGTCTTGATTTACAAGTTATTACGAATTTCTTTAGGGCTTTTGCTTCTTATATTGAGATTCCAAAAAGGGGATGGAACAAGTACCATGCACCTTATAAAGATATTGTTGACTGTGTTCCTATCGGGAGTGCTGAGTATTGCACTATTGATCACATCTTACTTGAACCTTATATCGAGCAGATTCCCTTCCTAGATAAGGTAAAGGATTATCCTATGATAACTAATGTAATCACTAAAAGTGAAAACAGAACTGTAAAACCTGATGAACAAATAAATGTTGAACCTGTGGTAGCAATTGTGAAAGACCTTGTCACTAAAAACATAGAAGATGGACACATAGTTTTTTGTGAGGATGCTTCTAATATTGTTTCACATCCTAATAGAGTTAAAAAAGCTAGTGTCCCTGTGCTTTCCGTTAGAATTGGTGATCATTGCTATTATGGTTTATGTGATATTGGTGCAAGTTCCAGTGCTATTCCTTATGAGCTTTACAGAGAAATTATGCATGAAATCAGTCCCTGTGAACTGGAAGAGATTGATGTGGTTATTCACCTTGCCAATAGAGAGACCATCTCTCAAATTGGTATTGTACGAGATGTGGAAGTTCTTTGTGGTAAGATTAAGTATCCTGCTGATTTTCTAGTACTTGGTTCAGCTGCTAGTAAAACTTATCCTATCATTTTTGGTAGACCTTTCTTGAGTACTTGTGGAGCTATTATTGATTGCAAGAGGGAGAAAATCTTGACTAAGTTTGATGGGGAATCTTATGAGTTTAATTTTTCGAAATTTACTAAAGAACCCTATGAAGAGGAAACCCATAATGAGGATTTTACAGTTGAACAACTTGCTTCTATCTCTCTTGCTCCTAACAATGCTTTGCAGCAATTTATGGAAGATCACGAAAGTGAGATCTTCATGGAAGAAAGGAATGAGATTGATGAGATTCTCCGTCGTCAACCTAAGATGCTTAAGCATAACTTGCCTGTAGAAGACTTGGGTACCACGTTGCCACCTAAAAAGGATCCGGTCTTCGATCTAAAACCTCTCCCTAATGATCTTAAATATGCTTATATTGATGATAAAAAGATATATCCTGTTATTATTAGCTCTAAACTTTGAGGAAAGAAAGAAGAAAGGTTATTGGAGGTTTTGAAGAAACACCGAGGAGCTATGGGCTATACTTTGGATGATTTAAAAGGGATTTCACCTACTATATGTCAGCATTCTATCAATATAGAACCAGATGCAAAGCCAGTAGTAGAGCACCAACGACGTTTAAATCCTAAGATGAAGGAAGTGGTAAGGAATGAGGTATTGAAACTCCTTGATGCTGGTATTATTTACCCTATTGCTGATAGTGAATGGGTTAGTCCTGTTCATTGTGTTCCTAAAAAAAGGAGGTATTACCGTTGTTCCTAATGATAATGATGAGCTTATTCCCCAAAGAATAGTAGTAGGCTATAGGATGTGCATTGATTTTAGAAAAGTCAATAAAGTTACTAAGAAAGATCACTACCCGCTTCCTTTAATTGATCAAATGTTGGAAAGGTTGTCTAAAAAGACCCATTTTTGTTTTCTTGATGGTTATTCTGGTTTCTCTCAAATTGCTGTTAATCAACAAGATCAAGAAAAAACTACTTTTACTTGCCCTTACGGAACTTGTGCTTATAGACGTATGCCTTTTGGTTTATGTAATGCTCCTGCTACTTTTCAAAGATACATGTCTGCTATCTTTCATGGGTTTTGTGAGGAAATTGTAGAAGTGTTCATGGATGAATTTTCTATCGATGGAACTTCTTTTGATAATTGTCTGCACAACCTTGATAAATTTTTGTAGAGATGTGAAGAAACTAATCTTGTTCTTAATTAGGAGAAATGCCACTTCATGGTTAATGAAGGGATTGTCCTTGGGCATAAAGTTTCTGAAAGAGGCATATAAGTTGATAGAGCTAAGGTTGAGGCAATTGAGAAGATGCCATGCCCAAGAGACATCAAAGGTATTCGTAGTATCCTTGGTCATGCCGGTTTCTATAGAAGGTTTATTAAAGACTTTTCTAAGATATCAAAACCGCTCACTAATCTTCTTCAAAAAAGATGTACCCTTCATTTTTGATGATGATTGTAAGGAAGCTTTTGAAACTCTTAAGAAGGCTTTAACTACAACCCCTATTGTTCAACCACCTGATTGGAGTTTACCCTTTGAAATAATGTGTGATGCTAGTGATTTTGCTGTAGGTGATGTCCTTGGGCAATGAATTGATAAAAAGTTAAACGTTATTCATTATGCTAGTAAGACTTTAGATGCTGCTCAAAGGAATTATGCTACTACTGAAAAAGAATTTCTAGCTGTCGTTTTTGCTTGTGATAAGTTTAGACCCTATATTGTATACTCAAAAGTCACCATTCATACTGATCATGCTGCTATTAAATACCTTATGACAAAGAAGGACGCTAAGCCTAGGCTTATTAGATGGGTGCTGCTTTTACAAGAGTTTGATCTGAAAAGTAGTAGATAGGAAAGGTGCTGAAAACCCTGTAGCTGATAATTTATCTCGATTGGAAAACATCTCTTTTGACCCTATGCCTGTTAATGATAGTTTCCCAAATGAACAGTTAGCCGCAGTAGGGGTAAGCTCGCGAGGGAGCCCTTGGTACGCTGATTATGCTAACTTTATTGTCTCCAAGTATTTGCCTCCAACTTTTACAGCTTAGCAAAGAAGGAAGTTCTTCTATGATTTGAGGCATTATTTTTGGGATGACCCACACTTATACAAAGAAGGAGTGCATGGTATTATGCGAAGATGTGTTCCAGAATATGAACAAAAGGAGATATTGCGTAAATGTCATGGTAGTGCTTATGGAGGACATCATGCAGGAGATAGAACTGCACAAAAGGTGCTACAATCAGGTTTCTACTGGCCTACCCTTTTTAAAGATGCAAGAAAATTTGTTTTATCTTGTGATGAATGTCAGCGTGTTGGTAATATTTCTAGACGCAATGAAATGCCTATGAAATACTCTCTAGTTATTGAACCCTTTGATTGGTGGGGATTTGACTTTATGGGTCCTTTCCCTCCCTCAAAAGGTTATACTCATATTCTTGTTGCCGTTGATTGTGTTACTAAGTGGGTATAAGCCATTCCTACGAAGAGTGCTGACGGGGAAACTTCTCTAAAAATGCTTAAGGATGTTATCTTTCCTAGGTTTGGAGTGCCTAGGTATCTCATGACTGATGGGGGTTCTCATGAACTTGATGGCACACTTTACTTTCTTGCATTTAATAAACTTGAACCATTGTACTCACATATGCTGCGTATATGCTTGCGCTTTGTAAGTTGTGAATTAGCAGAACCATGCTGTCATGGGGAACGCTTTCAACATTGCACTGGTACTTTGTACCTAGTTGATATCATGTTCTTTTGTCTATGGATGTCGTCGGTGTGAAATGAAAGGGGAGCTTGTAAGTCCATGGAGTTATGCATGTGTGTTAGAGAAACGCCTGGGCCGCTGGTCTAATCCATGCTGACATGGTGGAAACCTACAGGGTAACCATAACGAGTATCTATGAAGCATTCTTCTTTAAAACAGAGAGTCCGATATTGAGAAAAGAGAAAAAGAAAAAAAGAGATATTATGAAAAGAGGAAAGAGAGAAAAAAGCACCATATTCCCATGGTAAATAAGAAGATTGCCGAGATGCTTGCCTTGTCATTTTGATATGAGGATTCTTCCGTATCATCGGGCAAGGGGTACCCTGTTGGCGGTTCTCTATGATACACATATGCTTATGATGACAAGAACTTACTGGTGACTAAACTTGAGTAGCATGAGGAGCGGCCCTCGTATTCAAGGGACATGAGATTGTCAATTTAGAATTTGTCAATGCATATCCTCATATTTGATCACTTTAACCTTAATCACCTAAAGATGCCTATGATAGGGGCAATGAGAGCTGAAAGCTAGTAAGTATCATAATTTTTGGGAGCTCTTTATGAGACTTGCAATCCCTGCTTCCCTCTGCGAAGGGCCTTTCTTTTACTTTTTAGTTGAGTCAGTAAACCTACTCCCTTCTATCTCAGCAAGTATTTTGAGTTGTTGTGTTTCATTCATTCATATGATGATTTATTCAATCATGTTTCTTATGTTCCTTGTTTTTCACATTGCTCTTATCTTGATGTTTACTACTTTGAAAGCTATCATTGAAAACCAGCTATTTGTGAACTCGAGCAAATTATCAACTATTCTTCGACCAAGAGCTAAGTTTGCCATTACCAATTATGATTACTTTATGTATCTTTATTGTGTTTCCTTTACTTATTGCAAGTTAAAGTTATATAATAGTGAGTTGTCTTCTATTATGATCTATGTATTGATGAATGTGATGCTTCTTGTCTGTATTCTTTTATCGACTCTTCACTCCATAAACCTGAGGCCATGTTTATTGAGCTCAGTTTCGCTTGGGGACACGCGAAGTCTAAGCTTGGGGGGAGTTAATACGTCCATTTTGCATCACTATTCTATGTCATAACTCACTATTATTCATTGGTATATTTCGTATTGAGAGGTGATACTTATGTTATTTCATCTGTTTTTGCATGGTTGATGACTTTTGGAGCATGGACCGCTGCAGTCGTGATTCTGATGGAAAAGGTGCTGTTTGGAGGCAAAATTTGCGAAGATCAGAAAATCCGGGAAAATACAAGGAAAATCCTATTTTTCCAGAAGACAAAGGAAGCTAGAAGGGAGGCTGGAGATGGGCCACAGGGGGCCCACACCACCCCCTGGCGCGGGCCAGCCTAGGCTACGCCACCAGGTGGTGTGGACGCCCTGGTCCACCCTTGGCACTCCCCTCTGGCATATATTATCCTCCCGAAACCCTAAGACTCGGGGAGCGACCACAGAAAAATTCCGCCGCCTCTGCAGGACTGAAAACACCGAGAGAGAAACATCTCTCCGACAGACAGATTTCTGCCAGGGGAATTCCTTCCCGGAGAGGGGAGATCATCGCCATCAACGCCACCATCAAGCTGGACTTCATCGGGATCATCATCATCATCATCACCACCATCACCATCAGCACACTCATCACCATCTCCATATTGCTGTAACAATTGAGTTGAATCTTGCATAGTTCATAGGGGAAATTTTCCCGGTGTTGATTACTCTTTGTAGTTGATGCTATTGAGTGAACCATTGAATTATTGTTTATGTTCAGATTGTTATACATCATTATTCCATCTCTGATCATGATCCATATGATGTCTGTGAGTAGTTCGTTTTGTTCTTGAGGACATGGGAGAAGTCATGTTGTTAGTAGTGGAGTTGTGTTGAGAAAGATTCAATGGTTTGATATTTAAGTTGTGGTGTACTTCTTCTAGTGGTGTCATGTGAACATCGACTACATGACACTTTACTCGTACTTCGTTTACTTGCTTTATCAAAACCCCCTAAAAATCTGTTTGCTAAGTATTTGCAGAGAATTCATGATCCATACCACTAGCCAGCACCTTCTGCTCCTCGTTGGGTTCGACACTCTTACTTATCGAAAAGACTGCGATACACCCCCTATACTTGTGGGTCATCAGTCATTATCGCTGTGATCACCGATCATAGGTTTGTCGGGTTCACAACATAGAAAATAAAAAAATCCTATAATAAAAACAACTAAGAAACAAGATATATCTATCTATATACAAGCAACGAGTGGATATACATCCATAGAAAACTTACCCTCGAAGACCGAAAAGTGTTACGAGATTTATTCTTGTGGATGATGTAGTCATACTCTTGCTGATCTCAAGATCGTGTTGAAGTCTAGCGCCACAAACCAGTAGCACATCCGTGATCGCACGCATGTCCAGCACCCTGACAACCTCCGAGACCTTGCTCTAGCAAAAGCAGCGGAAGAAGTATATCCTTTCCTGAAAAACACTGAGAACATGTACTTCGCTAATCCAAAGCCATGGGGAATTGCTAGAGGAGGGAAATATTCATGAGAAGGTGGTGCAAATAGAGAGGAGGGAGTGGCCTCCTTTTATAGGGGAGAGGGAAGCCCCGAGGGGCATGGACGCCGGCCATGGAGGTGCCCCCACCTCTTCCCTCATTTATGTGGATGGTTACTCCACTCACATAATCACCTTGTCCACTCACATGCATTTAATGTCCACTAAATTAAATGCATTTCTATATTAAATAAAAAAATATTTCTTTTATTCAGAATTTTGTTAATGTTGGGGATATACTTTCCGGGTATCCTCACAGTTCCTCACTGACTAGGGTGACCCACTTCGGGTTAGAGCTTTGCTTCATGGGAGGCCCAGTCAGGAGAGAATACGGAGTCCAATCTGGCTACGGGAAGGCCCAGAAGTCTTACCGACTTAGGCCCATAATGTTACTTGTAGTTCAAGATGTACTCTGTAACCAACTGTTAGTCGTAGCCAGATTGATCTCTCCTGTAAACCCTAGGACGGATATCTATATAAGCCGTCCTAGGGAGAGCCTTTAGGGCACAACACAATAGTCTACAATCTCAACTCGCACAGGCGATACCCTTGTAACCCATATTCCGGCTCTTCCGTATTACTGGATTGCTAGCAGGAGTATGATCCGTCCAAAGCCGGCGGATTCGAACCTGGGTAAACTTGTGTGCTCACCGTCCTGGAATACCGTACGTCTCACCCCGCTCTCTTCCGCACGCCTCGAGGACCCCCTCATGGCATACTTGTCATCAATCGACGACAGTTGGCGCCCACCGTGGGGCAAGTGAGCTACGGATCTGCGTTCCAAGCGGAATCTGCAAGAATCGGAATCGGCGAGACCATCGCCGTCGGTCGCATCCTCTACGCCAGCGACGTCCCTCTCATCGTTCTCGACGAGACATGGATTTCGGCTAGGGAGGCCGTGACTACCTATACAATCATGTCTTTTGGCGAGATCGATGTTTATATCGGTTTCGCTGAACCTGCTCAACCCACCCTAGCGGTGATGATAGAGGCAGAAGAATCTTTTGGGTCCCCTTTGTCCGCGGAGGCGGCAGAGTTCCGGATCTCAGAAAACCCTAATCCCACCCAGCCCGCACTAGTTGCGGAGATAGTGGAGAAATCTGAGCCTGAAGAAGACCTCACGGTCCAAGTCGAATCTGGAGTGGATCTCCCTGGAGAAGCCGGATCCCTGATTGACCCACCCGTGGAAGTCGTAATCCAGGAGGAGCATATCAACGACACTGATTCCGGCTCTGACGATGCTGGGACAGACATGCCTTTCCTCAGGTACACACTAAGACGTATGATACTGCAAGGCGCTAGCGCAAATGCAATCATCGAAACCATTAAAAGTTTCGACATGGCTGATCGCGAAAGCCGTAGGTACCTCAGGAAGCACGCGTTGCACTTCTTCGGATATGTTGGATCCGGATTCGGCTTTGCCGATGCTGGAGAAAACACCGATTCGGTGCTGGAGGCAATTGGAACAAACGCCGATGATCCCGCATCCTCGGATGAATCTATGACATCGTCTGATTTCCGAAAGTTCTCCGTGGAATATGAAGAGGAGTACAACTCCAAAGCTACAGAAGAAGGAGAAGCCATGGATGAAGGATCCGGGGAACACTCTCCCAAAGCGCAGGATGACATGGACGTCGGAGATAATCCCGAGGTCCAGATGTCCGAAAGTACCGATCAGAGCTTGACTCCGGGAAACGGACCCAAAGCCGTCTTTGCTACCGGTGCTGCCAAGAAGGCAAAGAAGAAGAACAAGACCCCGGCAAAAGACCCTCTGGCAGAGGAGGTGATTGCCGAGGAATACGAGGAAGACTCGGATGGAGCACTTATCCCAGACGAGACAAAAAAAGAAGCATCGGTGGATGGACACGTGATCACAGGAGGTGCGCGAAAACTCATCGATGCCGCACTAACCACACCTATCCCTACAGCTGTAGAACTTACTGCAGAAGAGCTGGACGAAAGGCCCCAAGCCCTAGAAGCGCGTCGTCAACAACTCCTCGATGTAGCCAAAAACATCGAGGTGGAGAAGAAACGCATGTCAACCAAGGAATATATGTCTCGGTTGCATCAGAAGACACGGAAGCGTCACATCAATGATGACCAATTCCCATGTGTCCGTGCTGTCCTTTTCGGGGACGAGATGGGGAAGCCACGGAAAGACAGCAACGGAGATTGGGTATACCCAACCCCAGTACAGAATACCGTGGCAGCCCGAGAAATTCTATTGGCTAATCCAGGACCAGAGGAGATCCGTTTGGGTATCAAGCTACTCAACAAGGGACTGGAGCAGCAGAAGGTCGCCCTGTCTGGAAGTCAAAAACTGGTCTCGGATTCTGACCAATGTCGCACAGATCCGACATGGGCTGACGTAAGATCCCATTACGTTCGGGCGCAGTATCATAACCCCGAACGCAGGGAAGACAATTATTCAAGAACCGGATTGTCAGGACAGCATCGCAGAGCTGCGCATAACTGGAGCAATGTTGCTCCAGTGGTCGAGAAAGACGCGATCGCTGCACTGAATCCGAGGAATCCTCCCGGACGAGAGTACAACGATCGAAAGGGAGAAGATAAGGAGAAACATCGGGAGGAGGATCGTCAGAGAATGCCACCTCCTAGATATGAGAGCCGTCCGGCTGAGCCTCACCATGGTGGGAACGACGGACGAAGGAACGACGGAAACCACGCTGGAACAAGCCGGCAGGGGGCTCATCGTAGTCAAGAACCTCCCCGGAACCGAAATAATGATGCTCTAGACGGAGACCGGCGATCAGCCGAAAACAATTCAGCTGCCCCACCCCCTCCACCAGGCAGTTATCACAACGGCCCCAAGGAGGGCAAGGATGACATGGCGGAGGAGGAGGTGGCAGAAGCCGAAGTCTGGCTCAAAGGCACCGCAGCCACAGCCGACATTCGGGATGATCTCTATCCCCGAACGACGCAAGGCATTGGATCAACTCCAACCTAGAGGCTCGGCGCTACGAAAACAATGACGTGTACGTGGGCCCAAAGTGCTTCGGACCACGCATCAGAGCTACAAAATTCCCGGAAGGATTTGCTATCTCAAGACATATCCAAGCCTACGACGGCATTGCTCGGCCAAACACCTGGTTACATGACTTCTTCCAAGCTTGCTGCATCGCTAAAGGCGGAAACAGCCTGGTCACAACCCGATATCTCCCACTTATGTTGGGGAAGACGGCACGATCATGGCTCAATGAACTTCCGACAAACACCATCCACAATTGGTATGACTTGCAAAGTGCATTCTTTTGGAATTTCGAAGGCACATATCGGAGGCCCTGTTCGGTCGGAGACCTACAGCGTTGCACCCAGAAGGCCGGAGAAACTTGCCGGGATTACCTCGGACGATGGATCGACACCAAGAACTCCTGTGAGGGAGTAAACGATCAAACTACGATTGAAGCTTTCATCGCAGGACTCCCAATTGGTCTACTGCGTCACCGCTTGAAATGTGACAAGGTCACAGATTTAGGAGAGGTGATAGAAACAGTGAGCAAGTATGTAGATGCTGACAATGATGCAGAGGGATTACTCAATGTCCTGGCTATACCTCAGTCAGCAAAGACAAAGCAACAAGCTTAGAAGCGCAAAAACACCTCGGAAGAAAAATCCAACGTGGAGACAACAGTGATCACTACTATTTCCGGGTCTGGAGGACGAGGAGGACGTGGCGGAGGCTGCGGGCGTGGCCATGGGACATCAAGGGTCCAAGGTAGAGGAGAGCAACAACCAGGCAAAACCTACACTTGGGCCGACATTGTCAATAACCCATGTGTGCATCACTTGGACGCCAATGGGGGCTCGTCCCACACCAACGCTGAATGTCGTTTTAATAACGACATCAAGAGAGATGATATCGCAGGCTACAAAGCTAAGTGGAAGAAGGGAAAGAAAAATCCCGAAAAAGACAAGGAGACCAAGGAAGATTCTGACATGGAGGAAGCTGATGCTTCAAATCCCAAGCCGGAAGGGAAGAAAACTTTTCCCACCAAGAAGGACACTTACGCCACCTTCCTCGGATCTCAACCAGCAAAGGTCAAGAAAGCAGTTCTCCACGAGCTCAATGCAACAGTTCCGGCTGTCCCTCAATATCTGGACTGGTCGGAGGTGGCAATCACATTTGACCGCGCTGATCATCCGCCTAAGCTACACAGGCGAGGAAAATACGCCTTAATCATTAATCCACTTATTGACGGTTATGGTTTCTCCAAGACCCTCATGGATGGTGGTAGCAGCATCAATATTCTCTATGTCGAAACGCTACGCGGGATGAAGATCTCAGAAACACAGCTGAACCATAGCTCTGTGATCTTTCACGGAGTTGTCCCAAGAAGACAAGCTAATTCCCTGGGAGAGATCACTTTGGATGTTACTTTTGGAACTCCAAAGAATTATCGGACGGAGGCACCTTCCTTCGAAGTGGTCCCGTGCAAGAGCGCATACCACGCTATATTCGGACGTCCGGCTTACTGGGCTTTTATGGCTCGTCCGTGTTACATTTAAAATATGATGAAAATTCCAGGTCCCAACGGCGTGATCACCATCAGGGGAGACCCGAAGAAAGCGCGAGAGTGCGAGGATGGAAATGCCGCCTTTGCTGAAGCTGTGCTGCACGCCCAGGAGTACCAGGAGATCAAGAAGAGCATAGATCCGTCCGAGATGCCCGCAACAAAGAAGGAGGTGACAAAGCCAAATCCGGAGTTCAAGGCATTTGAAGAGAACAAGACGATGCCGTTGAAGGATCATAACCCCTCCAAGGTGTAGGCCTAAGTAGCGCATAGGAAAGCATGCTCGTCAAGTTCCTCCAAGCAAATCAAGATATCTTCGCATGGCAGCCATCTGACATGACCGGAGTACCTAGGGAACTTGCCGAGCACTCTCTAAATGTATACCCGAATGCTAAACCCATCAAAAAGTCCTTATGACGGTTCGGCGATGAAAAGCGTAAGGCAATAGCTAAGGAACTAGCACGGCTCGAGTTAGCCAGATTCATGGAAGAGGTCATCCACACTGAGTGGTCGGCCAATCCTGTAATGGTCCCTAAAAAGGACACCACTGATTTAAGGATGTGTGTTGATTATACTGCCTTGAACAAGGCTTGTCCAAAAGATCCGTTCGCTCTGCCTAGAATTGATCAAGTTATCGATTCTACGGCAGGCTCGGAACTTCTCTATTTTCTCGATGCATATTCCGGTTATCACCAAATCCAGATGAAGGAATCTGACAAAGTCAAAACTTCATTCATAACCCCCTCCGGAACCTTCTGTTTTGTCACGATGCCCTTTGGGCTGAAGAACGCAGGAGCTACGTACCAGCGCACGATGCAGCGTTGCCTCCATGACCAACTCGGACGCAATGTACATGCATATGTGGATGATATCGCAGTGATGTCCAAAAAGAAGGAAATGCTGATTTCTGACTTGGAGGAGACGTTCGCCAATCTACAAAAATATAACATCATCTTAACCCGAAGAAATGCTTCTTTGGAATACCAGCCGGAAATTTTTTAGGTTTCATCGTGTCTCAAAGATGCATAGAGGTGAACCGAGACAAAATTAAGGCTATACTCAACATTTCCAGGCCAACTCGCTTGAAGGACGTACAAAGACTAACTGGTTGCATCGCTGTAGTCAGTCGATTTGTAAGCCAGCTTGGTGAAAGAGCCGCACCATTGTATAAACTCCTGAAAAAGACCAAGGATTTTGTCTGGACCGACGAAGCTGAAGCTGCACTACAAGATCTGAAAAGAGTACTCTCATCTGCTCCTATCCTTGCTGCACCGGAACCTCAGGAACCGATGTTGCTTTACATTGCTGCGACAAAATAAGGTTGTCAGTATCGTCATGGTGGTGGAGAGACCAGAGGAAAATCACGAACACCTGGTGCAGCGTCCGACGTAGTTTGTTAGTGAAGTCCTGACAGAATCAAAGCAGCGGTATCCGCACTATCAGAAATTGTCTTAGGGTGTTTTTCTAGCATCTCGTAAGTTAAGACACTATTTTCAGGAGCATCCAATTACCGTGGTGAGCAAAGCTCCCATGAGAGACATAATCAACAATAGCGACGCCACATGACGCGTCGCCAAATGGGGAATAGAGCTCTCAGCTTTCGACATTGAGTATAAACCTCGGACAGCAATCAAATCCCAGATCCTTGCTGACTTTGTCGCTGATTGGACAGAGACGAAGGAGAACATGAACCTCCCTGTGTCGGAATATTGGACCCTCTTTTTTGATGGGTCTAAGGCTCGAGGGGGCTCGGGGGCTGGCGTGGTGCTCAAGTCACCCCAAGGAGATAAACTTTTATACGTGTTGCAGATCCACTTCACAGCGACAAACAACATTGCCGAGTATGAAGCACTGCTGCATGGAATCCGGTTTGCTAAGGATATTGGCATCTGACGTTTGATGTGTTACGGAGATTTGGATCTTGTTGCTCAGCAAGTGTCAGATATTTGTAATGCAAATAAACACATGTCAGCATATAAAGCTGTCGTGGATGATCTATCTAAATCGTTCGAAGGGTTTGAAGTTCAACACATCCCTCGAGCAGAAAATGAGGAAGCAGATGCACTGTCTCGCATAGGCTCTGCGCGGAAAGAGGTCCCGAATGGCGCTTTTTTAGAGCACCTCAAACTCCCTTCGATAAAGGGAGTAGATGAGGAATATCCAACCAAATCCGACTCACCTTTGATAGAGGCTCTGGCTGTAATTCCTAGCTGGACTCAACCCTACCTCGATTATTTGGTAGATAGCAAATTACCCGAAGACGAGGTGCTGAGGCAGAAGATTATCTGACGAGCAAAAGCCTACGCTATTGTTAAAGGTGAGATCCATAAACGGAATGTTTCTGGTGTTTTTCAGCACTGTGTATCTCTGGAAGAAGGAGTGGAAATCTTAAGGGAAATCCACAAAGGCGAGTGTGGTCACCACACTGCAACCAAATCTTTAGTGGCAAAAGCTTTTAGACACGGATTTTTCTGGCTAACAGCTTAGGCAGATGCCGATCGATTAGTCAAGACGTGCAAAGGTTGCCAAAAGTATGCCAACCAAGCTCATGTTCCGGCTGATCAGCTGCGAACAATCCCTATAACATGGCCCTTTGCGGTCTGGGGGCTTGATATGGTAGGACCATTTAAACGAGCTCCAAGTGGATTTACTTACCTCTTAGTGATGGTGGATAAATTCACCAAATGGATCGAGGCTAAACCTGTCACTAGTTGTGATGGAGCAACAGCCAAAAGATTTGTCAAGGATGTTATAATCCGGTATGGTTATCCGCATAGTATTATCACGGACAACGGGAGTAACTTTTCCATGGGAGAATTGGCTGAATTCTGCGATGAGCAAAATATCTGGCTTGACATTGCATCAGTCGCACATCCACAAGCTAATGGACAGGTCGAAAGATCTAATGGTTTAATCTTACAAGGCCTGAAACCGAGACTCCAAGCACCACTACGACGTGCTGCGGGGGCTTGGGCTGAGGAATTACCCTCTATAATTTGGAGTTTACGAACAACTCCGAATAGGTCAACAGGATACACACCTTTCTTCTTGGTCTATGGCGCAGAAGCAGTTCTCCCTAGTGATTTAATTCATACTTCTCCTAGAGTGGCCGCGTATATCAAAGAAGATGCCGAGATTTCTCGACAAAATGATCTCGACTTAGTCGAAGAAATTCGCGTCGTTGCTGAAATGAGATCTACAGCTTATCAGCAGAAGTTACGCAAGTATCATAGCCAGAGAGTCCGAAACAGATCTTTCAATAAAGTTGATTTGGTTCTCCGTCTTGTGCAACAAAGAAAGCAAAAACTTTCCCCAGTATGGGAAGGGCCCTTTTTAGTTAGTCGAGTATTGCACAATGGATCATACTACTTAACAGACATGAGGCTAGTCAAAGAAAGACCTGCTACTAAGAAGAGAAAGAGAGCTGGAGGTAGTACAAATCCGGATGAGTTAGACAGACCGTGGAATATTGCTCAGCTACGTCCCTTTTATTCTTAGTTTATCCTTCTTTGTAATCATGTATATGTACATGTTCTTTGAGAAATAAAAGTCTTAGTTGCCTCAAGTTTTTTCTGAGAAGTTTTTACCATCTTATTTCCAAATGATCATGTTATAGTTGAAAATTCCAGAATGCTTGAAAGTACTTTATGCTCATGTTCGTTCTGGTCTAGATTTCCGATTTTAAAACTTCTACCTTCGGGTATAACTCTAAATTTCTAGTCTTTACTTTGGTTATTTGTCTGATTGCTGGATGCGGGTATTTTCCGAGTAGTGAATTGTTGGTACTGGAAGCCAGCGTTCTTTCCGAGTTTAAACCAGTTTAGCAAGTGAGCTCCATTGCTCGGCAAAGTTTCCGGCGGAAGGTTTAGCCGGCTCACGAAAGGGACGAGGTGGAAAGCCAGCTAAATGATAAGTAGAGACGAAAAAATTCAAGTGCGTATGAAAATATTTCAGGCACAAAAAAAAAAGCCAAAAGTGCTGAATAGATAAAAAGCTTAGCACTAGAAAAAGTCAATAGTACTTAATATTTACAAAACACATCATGTCTTTCCAGAATAATACATAGTTTTCTGATCTATGATGCAGGAGGAGATGAAGGAGCTGCCGGCTCGCTGGTTAATCCGCCTTGATATCGTTCCGAGATGTCCAGATCCGAGGTGGTCCGTTCATCGTCGGAAACTTCTTCGGCTTCTTTTGGAGGAGGTGGCGGAGTAGACACGCGGGTGAAGAAGGGGATCTCGTAGCTGGTCAGATCAGCTACGTGGCACCCGTATCCAGCGCAGGAGTGCATGATGGCTTGAAGGTCTTGCTCCTGGCCGTCTTCGTCTACCTTGCAGTACCCTCTGGTCACTTGCCATATCTCCATGTTTCCATGGTGGCTCATGACCATGGTGAGAGTGTTCTGCGCAGCAGTCCGCGCGTAGGACATGTTCCAATCCCGAACGAGCTGCGGCATCTCCTTGGCCTTCTCCCGCACCTGGAAGTCCGACATGCTTGGCATGTCCGGAATCCTGAGAGACTCGCCAATGTCCTCAAGGGACTGGCGGTAGTCATGAAGAAGATCACCGACTTGGGTAAGCCGGTGAGTGCGGGGCTTGGACGAGGAGGAGTCCGTCAAGTTCAGAGGACCTATACACAAAACAAGTCAATGAAAATCCGACATTGATGAAAGTCGAAGAAATGAGAAATCAGATAGATGGAACATACCAAGAATGACGTCGTCAATCTTGGCCTTCTCCTCCCGGAGACTCTGGAGTTTAGCCCGGAGCGCTTTGGAGAGATCTTTCTCTCTGCCAAGCTCATTCTTGAGGTCCGAGATAACTTTATCTTAAGCGGCAATCTTGAGATCGCGCTCTTCAGTGGCCATGGAGGAGGACTCAAGGACTTGAGCTATGCTCCTTTCATGATCCGCCTTGAGCTTGTCCAGCTCTTGGCGAAGTCCCTTGTTCTCCACCACCAGGGTCTTGAGGTTCTCGGCCTCTTCAATCATAGCGATGGATTGTTTCACCAGTGCTGTAAGTCAAAAAAGAACAATAGTTCACGAAAATTTCGGCACTCAAAAAGCAAAAGACCAGGTTTGAATCTCGAAATGTTTACCTTCAGCTTCATCCTTGGCTAACTTGAGCTCAGCATTTTTAAGCCGAAGAGCTCTGATCTCTCTCCACTTATCACAGACATTGGTTAATAATTCCTGGTTATAGGAACATACTTTCTGTAAGTCAGAATACCCAAAGTCAGAAAGCTACTTAAGACTCGGGCTAATATTTTTTGCTAAATATCAGCACGAGCCTTGGGGGCTACACTAGTTCGTTCTTTGGCATCCTAATGAAAGCATAAACCCGGATTTCTATATCCTACTTCATGCTTGGGGTCTAGAGGATATGATATAACATAAGGTAAAAAACAAGAGTTGGAATTCCGACTTGCATATTGCTCGCGGGTAAGTTTGTCTAACCCCGCATTCACTTCAGCTACCACCTTCTCGGCGAGGGTAAGAGGAATTACTGGGGCTATTGGAAGCTCGCCAGTCCTGATCCTCTCGTCGCGAAGGCGGACTTGGGCGAGAAGGTCAGAGAACTTGACGTCCTCTGCTTCTTGCGCTTCCTCTTCGGGCGATAGATGGCTTTTGTCCAGGACTTGCCTGGCCACCCGCTGGATCTCCTCTGCAGATTTCCGGGATAAGCCGAATTTGGCAAGTCCGGGGTTGCTGAGGAGGTTGTCGGCGAAGACTTCAGCCGAGGGATCATTACCCGAAGAGGGTTCACCCTTATCTTGAGCTGACACACCCACAGTGACGTCAGTATGCGATCCAAGGATCACAGGCGCCATTGGAGGAGCCGGATCTTCTGCAACAACCGGAGAAGGAGTAATCGCCAGTATTACAGAAGGTTGAGGGGCAGGAGTCGGAGGAGCCGTGGCAGGGGAAGCTATGGTAAGCTTCATCTGTCGCAGGGGCTTCTCAGGAATCCCCTTCCCCTTACCCTTGATTTGAGGCTTTGCTCTGAGAATGTAGTAAAGTCAGAAACATTACATCTCATAAAGAAATTCGAGAAAGGTACAAAGGCGAAAATTGTGAATGAAAGTTACCTCTTCACAACAGGCACTTCCTTTGTGCCAACAGCCACTGTCGGAGCTTTGCGCTTCTTGAGCGCAAGGTCCGGCAGTGGGACCACTTTAGTCTCCTGAGAAAACTCAGGAGGATATCCTTCGAGTGGAGCAAGCTCCGACTCGGGGATATCGGCAAGCTGAAAACAAGAAAACATATCAGCATTGTAGTATATAACTTAAAGATTGAAACACGTAAAAGGTGTACTGATGGAAGCTTACCGCTACCACGGGGTTTTCCGCCGTGTGGATATCCAGAGAAATCTCCGGAATCCTCCTCTCGATTCGCTCCTTGATCAGCCACTTGATCTAGCTTATGTAACCTTGGATGGTGTAGGCTTTGGGGCTGATGCGGAGAGAGTCTTTTTTGGAAGAAGTGATGGAGTGCATCAGTCTATCCCCGTGGTGCTGAAGTGGCTGGATCCAACATGAGACCCAGCATTGGACCAAGTCGGATCCCTTCAGAACCTTGTGCTTGATAAGATATTCGATCCGCCTCTTAGCGAGGATCAGATCGTCGGTGAGAGCCGGAGCAACCTCATCCCAGGAAGGCTAGGCTGTGGTGGCTCCGTCAACAAAAGCCGGCAAAGCAGTAGCTTTGCCGGGAGCCGGAATATCCCTATGATAGAAAAAAGTGGCTGTCCATTGTTTGACCGAGTCACTGGCAGAAATTTTGGGATATGCCCAGTCACGTCTAAGTGAAAAGCTAATAGTGCCGGTGATGTAAGGAACACCAGCAGTGATGGAATTTCTCCGGACATGGAAATAGTACCGGAAGAGAAGCAAACTCGGCCTAATGCCGAGAAAGCCCTCGCAAAGCGATGCAAACGCACTAATTTCTAAGAGAGAGTTGGGAGGAAGATCGTGGAGTTGAACTCCGTAATGATCTATAACCTCGGAGAAGAACTCCGAGGGAGGAAAAGACATACCTCGATTGAGATGGGTGCCAAAGTGGACCCGCTCCCCGTCTTGCGGGTTGGGGACGGTTTCACCGGAGCTGCTCCGCCAGTCGCCGGCGGCGAGAAGCCCCTCCTTCTCCACGTTCTTGAGGCCGTCCTCGTCAAGGGCGCAGGGGATCCAAATTCCCCGGAAGCTTTCCTTCTCCGCTGCTGCTTCCGCCGTCGCCGCCGCCGCTGCTGCCGCCAAACCAGAGGAAGAAGACGATGAAGCCATTTCTCCGGTGAGAAGATGACCTGAAAGTGGCGGCGCTGGGAGTTTCTGTGGGGGGAAGGACGAGAGAGCTCTGAGCGCGCAGGAGGATTGGGAGGAAAGGAAACGACAAAGACTGGTGGAAAGGAGAAGGAGAAATCCAAACCCCTTATATCCACCTAACTGTGCCAAGATTCGTGCAGATGCTACAGTGTAACCGCCACGCGTCGTGGAAAGAACTGGGAAGGACCCACGCGATGATTGCGTCTCCTCGATCTCCACGCTCGCATTGAAACGGCGCCTCGGTTCCACGAACCGTGGACCCACCAATGGTCGTGCTGACGACACGCCTGTCAGATGACGTGACTTGACCATGCTTGTGTCAGGTGGCGTAGAAACCAAGTTCCGGCTTAGTTTAAAATCGAGCTGGAAAATCCGAGTAACTAATTGATAGGTCTGACTTATTTTTAAGACCCGGATCATATTTTTTGTTGTGAAGTTTCCGGAACCCTTCAATATTCTGCAAGCCGAAGATCAAGCTAGACGATGATAAAATCCGACTTTGGATCTTGGAGGCCTCCGGGGGCTGCTGTTGGGGATATACTTTCCGGGTATCCTCACAGTTCCTCACTGACCAGGGTGGCCCACTTCGGGTTAGAGCTTTGCTTCACGGGCGGCCCAGTCAGGAGAGAATACGGAGTCCAATCCGGCTACGGGAAGGCCCAGCAGACTTACCGACTTAGGCCCATAGTGTTACTTGTAGTTCAAGATGTACTCTGTAACCAACTCTTAGTCGTAGCCGGATTGATCTCTCCTGTAAACCCTAGGCCGGATATCTATATAAGCCGTCCTAGGGAGAGCCTTTAGGGCACAACACAATAGTCTACAATCTCAACTCGCATAGGCAATACCCTTGTAACCCATATTCCGGCTCTGCCGTATTACTGGATTGCTAGCAGGAGTAGGATCCGTCCAAAGCCGGCAGATTCGAACCTGGGTAAACTTGTGTGCTCACTGTCCCGGAATACCGTACGTCTCACCCCCTCTCTTCCGCACGCCTCGAGGACCCCCTCATGGCGTACTTGTCATCAATCCGACGACAGTTAATTACTTTAATTAACAAACATCTGCATAAAACCCCTTGCATTATTTTGATAACACATCTAAAACTGATTTCAGCAATTTGACCCAAAACAATTCCCGTGCTTATCGAAATAATCCCAGCACTTTCAAATCCTTGCTTTGGCATTATATCTACCCCATTTGGTGTTGGAATTTATTAAGTGTGTCACCCTATGGTTCGTTAATAATGCATACATGATCGAGACCCCTCTGTGATCAATAATCAGCAACAGGCCTGGAGATCCGTAATGATCCCACATATTTAATGATGACTCTTGTGATCTTGAGAATCATTGACGTTGTAACTAAATCCCTTTGTCTCGTGATATATTACATGTCCAAGATTCGATCACCGATATCCCCATACCTAGTTTGATCTTGTTACCGACAAGTACTCTTTTCTCGTTCCATCGATATAACATTTTTGTGATCTTATCACTTGCTTGCAAACTGTGTCAGTGTGATATCACCCAGAGGGACTTGAGTATATCTCTCAGTCATTAGGATGCACAAATCCCACTCTTGATCCATGTGGCTATACATAACACTATCGTAGTACCTGAACCCAGCTTTATAGTCACCCATGTTACGGTATGACGTTGATGATATCAAAGCGCTCTTCTGGTGCCAGTGATTAACATGACTCATGGTCTAAGGATTAGGTTAGTTCCCATGAAGTTAAAGCAATGTGAAAATAATGACTTTGGTCGTATTACTATACTTTGGGTGAATGTTCATCACATCATTGCACCAATCATGTGACCTCGTTATTAACAACATCTAATATCCATGATCAAGAAACCTTGATCACCTTGTTAATTAGTGAGCTAGTTTATATGATAGGATTAACTAGGAACTCTTTATTTTTTATTAAACATACATGTATTAACGTTTCCAGTTAATACAATTATAGCATAAAAATAAACATCTATCATATACTTGGAATAAGATAATAACCACTTTATTATTGCCTCTCGGGTATATTACCTTTAGTCTCGCACTTGCACTTGAGTCAATAATCTAGATTACATAGTGATAAATCTAACAACCATGGAGTTTTGGTGTTGATCATATTTTTTCCTAGGGAGAGTTTTAGTCAACGGATCTTCTATATTCATATCAGTATGTACTTTACAAATCTTTATATCTCCATCCTTGACATGCTCGCGGATGGAGTGAAACCTGTGCTTGATATGCTTGGAATTCTTATGAGACATCGGTTCTTTGGCATTGGCTATGGCTCCATTGATGTCACAATATATGACCATTGGGTCCAACACACTGGGAACCACACCTAGTTCAACTATGAACTCCTTCATCCAAACCGCTTCCTACGATGCTTCTGAAGCAGCAACATATTCCGCCTCCATTGGTGATCCCTCCACCATGGGTTATTTGGAACTCCTCCAACTAACTACTGCTCCATTCATGAGAAACACGTACCCAGATTGTGACTTAGAGTCATCCGGATTGGTGTAGAAGCTAGCATCCACATAACACTTTGTGATGAGCTCTTCTTCATCTCCGTACATGAGAAACATGTCCTTAGTCCTTCTTAAGTACTTAAGGACATTCTTGACCGCTATCCAATGTTCAAACCTAGATCAGATTGGTCCCTTCTAGTCAAACTAATAGCATGTGCCACATCCGGTCTTGTGCACAATATGGCATACATAATAGAGACTATGGTTTACACATAGGGGATTGTATCAATCATCTCTCTATCTTCTGCTGTAGCTGGACTTTGAGTCTTACTCAATGACTTGCCTTGCAACATAGGTAAGAACCCTTTCTTACTTCTGTCCATTTTAAACTTCTTGAAAATCTTGTTAAGGTATGTACTTTTTGATAGCCCAATTAAGCATCTTGATCTATCTCTATAAATTTTGATGCCTAGTATCTATGATGTTTCACCAAGGTCCTTCATAAAAAATGTTGTTTAGATAACTTATCGCTATTTAAAAGATCTATATCATTTCCAATCAAAAAGTATGTCGTCCACATAAAATATTTGACATGTCATACATCCCACACTCACTTTCTTGTAACACAAGCTGCTCCGTAAGTTTGGACAAATCCAAACCCTTTGATCACCTCATCAAAGTGGAGATTCTAACTAAGGGATGCTTGCTTCAGTCCATAGATGGATCACTGAAGCTTGTCTACCTTATTAGCATTCTTAGGATCGACAAAACCCTTTGGTTGTACCATATAGAACCCTTCCTCAATATTACCATTAAGGAATGTGGTTTTCACATCCATTTGCCAAAATTCATAATCAAACAATGCAGCAATTATTAACACAAGCCTAATTGAGTTTAGCATCACTACGGGAGAGAAAGTCTCATCATAGTCAACTCCTTGAATTTGTCGAAACACCTTTGCAACAAGTCGGGCTTTATAGATGGTCACATTACCATTAGCGTTGATTTTCTTCTTGACAACTCAATGGCCTTTCGGTCGTGTGGTAATTCCACCAAGGTCCAAACCTAGTTTTTGTACATGGATCCCATCTCAGATTGCATGGCTTCTAGCCATCTGTTGAAATCTGGGCTCATCATCGCTTATTCATAAGTCGCATGGTCATTATTTCCATCTACCATGAAATTCACGACAAGATTTCCATATAGTTTAGGAGTACATGTGTCCCGCTTGAACTACTAGGTTCGTAATGTCCTCTTTCAAAGTTTCATGATCTTTATTATTAGTTCCCTCTTCATTAGGTGAAGTCAACTCCGGAACAACTTTTGGTGTTGCTCCACTCGTTGTTTCAGGAAGAGAAGGTTCAGTAACCTCATCAAGTTCTACCTTTCGACTATTCACACCTTTCATGAGAAACTCCTCTAGAAAGGATCCATTCTTGGCAACGAAAACCTTGTGTTCGGATCTTTGATAGAAGGAATACCCAATTGTTTCTTTAGGGTATCCTATGAAGACGCATTTTTCCGCTTTGGGTTCGAGTTTATCAGGTTAAAGTTTCTTCACATAAACATCGCATCCCCAAACTTTTAGAAATGACAGCTTATGTTTGTTTCTAAACCACAATTCATATGGTGTCGTTCCAACGGATTTAGACAGTGCCCTATTTAACGTAAATGCAGCTATTTCTAGTGCATAACCTCAAAACAAAAGTGGAAAGTCAGTTAGAGACATCATAGATCAAACCATATCTAATAAGGTACGATTGTTGGGGATATACTTTCCGGGTATCCTCATAGCTCCTCACTGACCAGGGTGGCCCACTTTGGGTTAGAGCTTTGCTTCACGGGCGACCCAGTTAGGGAGAGAAGACGGAGTCCAATCCGACTACGGGAAGGCCCAGAAGACTTACCGACTTAGGCCCATAATGTTACTTGTAGTTCAAGATGTACTCTGTAACCAACTCTTAGTCGTAGCCGGATTGATCTCTCCTGTAAACCCTAGGACGGATATCTATATAAGCCGTCCTAGGGAGATCCTTTAGGGCACACCTCAATAGTCTAAAATCTCAACTCGCACAGGCGAAACCTTTGTAACCCATATTCCGGCTCTGTCGTATTACTGGATTGCTAGCAGGAGTAGGGTCCGTCCAAAGCCGGCGGATTTGAACCTGGGTAAACTTGTGTGCTCACCGTCCTGGAACACCGTACGTCTCACACCCCTCTCTCCCGCACGCCTCGAGGACCCCCTCATGGCGTACTTGTCCTTAAACCGATGACAGTTGGCGCCCACCGTGGGGCAAGTGAGCTTCGGATCTGCGTTCTGAGCGGAATCTGCAAGAATCGGAATCGGCGAGACCATCACCGTCAGTCGCATCCTCTACGCCAGCGACGTCCCTCTCATCGTTCTCGACGTGACTTGGATTCCGGCTAGGGAGGCCGTGACTGCCTATACTATCATGTCTTTTGGCGAGATCGATGTTTACATCGGTTTCGCTGAACCTGCCCAACCAACCCCAGCGGTGATGATAGAGGCCGAAGAATCTTCTAGGTCCCCTTTGTCCGCGGAGGCGGCAAAGTTCCGGATCTCAGAAAACCCTAATCCCACCCAGCCCGCACCAGTTGTGGAGATAGTGGAGAAATCCGAGCCTGAAGAAGACCTCACGGTCCAAGTCGAATCTGGAGTGGATCTCCCTGGAGAAGCCGGATCCCAGATCGACCCACCCGTGGAAGTCGAAATCCAGGAGGAGCACATCAACGACACTGATTCTGACTCTGACGATGTCGGGACAGACAGGCCTTTCCTCAGGTACACACTAAGATGTATGATACTGCAAGGCGCTAGCGCAGGTGCAGTCCTCGAAACCGTTAAAAGTTTCGATATGGCTGATCGCGAAAGCCGCAGGTACCTCAGGAAGCACGCATCGCACTTCGTCGGATATGTTGGATCCGGATCCGGCTCTGCCGATGCTGGAGAAAACACCGACTCGGTGCTGGAGGCAATTGGAACAAACACCGACGTTCCCACATCTTCGGATGAGTCCATGACGTCGGCAGATTTCCGAAAGTTCTCCGCGGAATATGAAGAGGAGTACAACTTCCAAAGCTGCAGAAGATGGAGAAGCCATGGACGAAGGATCCGGGGAACACTTTCCCAAAGCGTAGGATGACATGGACATCGGAGATAATCCCGAGGTCCAGATGTCCGAAAGTACCGATCAGAGCTTGACTCCGGGAAATGGACCCAAAGCCGTCGTTGCTACCAGCGCTGCCAAGAAGGCAAAGAAGAAGAAGAACAAGAAGAACAAGACCCCGGCAAAAGACCCTCTGACAGAGGAGGTGATTGCCGAGGAATACGAAGAAGACTCGGATGGAGCACTTATCCCAGATGAGCCGAAAAAAGAAGCATCGGTGGATGGACACGTGATCACTGAAGGTGCGCGTAAACTCATCGATGACGCATTAACCACACCTATCCCTACAGCTGCAGAACTTACTACAGATGAGGTGGACGAAAGGGCCCAAGCCCTAGAAGCGTGTCGTCAACAACTCCTTGATGAAGCCAAAAACATCGAGGTGGAGAAGAAGCGCATGTCAAACAAGGAGTATATGTCCCGTCTACATTAGAAGACACGAAAGCGTCACATAGATGACAACCGATTCCCACGTGTCCGTGCCGTCCTTTTTGGAGATGAGATGGGAAAGCCACGGAAGGACAACAATGGATATTAGGTTTACCCAACACCAGTGCAAAATACCGTGGGAGCTCGCGAAATTCTATCGGCTAATCCAGGACCATAGGAGATACGTTTGGGTATCAAGCTACTCAATAAGGGACTAGAGCAGCAAAAGGTCACCCTGTCTGGAAGTCAAAAGCTGGTCTCAGATTCCGACCAATGTCGCACAGATCCGGCATGGGCTAACGTAAGATCCCACTACGATCGGGCGTAGCAGCGTCACCCCGAACGCAGGGAAGACAATTATTCAAGAACAGGATCGTCAGGACAGCACCGCAGAACTACACATAACTAGAGCAACGTCGCTCCAGCAGCCGAGAAAGACGTGATCGCTACACTGATTCCGAGGAATCCTCGCCGAAAAGGAGAAGATAAAGAGAAACGTCGGGAGGAGGATCGTCAGAAGATGCCACCTCCTAGACATGAAAACCGTCCGGCTGAGCCTCACCATGGTGGGAACAACGGACGAAGGAATGACGGAAACCACGCTGGCATAAACCGGCAGGGGGCTCGTCACAGTCAAGAACCTCCCCGGAACCGGAATAATGACGCTCCGGACGGAGGCCGGCGATGAGCCGGAAACAACCCAGCTGCACCACCCTCTCCACAACACAGTTATCACAACGGCCCCCAAGGAGGTCAAGGAGGACGACATGGCAGAGGAGGTGGTGGCATAAGCCGAAGTCCGGCTCCAAGGCACCGCAGCCACAGCCGAAATTCGGGACAATCCCTATGCCCGAACGACGCAAGGCACAAGATCAACTCCAACATAGAGGCTCGGCGCTACGAAAACGATGATGTGTACGTGGGCCCAAAGTGCTTCGGACCACGCATCAGAGCTACAAAATTCCTGGAAGGATTTGCTATCTCAAGACATATTCAAGCCTACGATGACATTGCTCGGCCAGACACATGGTTACATGATTTCTTCCAAGCTTGCTGCATCGCCAAAGGCGAAAACAACCTGGTCACAACCCGATATCTCCCACTTATGTTGCGGAAGACAACACGATCATGGCTCAATGAACTTCCGGCGAACACCATACACAACTGGTATGACTTACAAAGTGCATTCTTTTGGAATTTCGAAGGCACATATCGGAGGCCCTGTACGGTTGGAGACCTACAGCGTTGCACCCAGAAAGCCGGAGAAACTTGCCGAGATTATCTCAGATGATGGATTAACACCAAGAACTCCTGCGAAGGAGTAAAGGATCAAACTATGATTGAAGCTTTCATTGCAGGTCTCCCAATTAGTTTACTGCGCCATCGCTTGAAGTGTGACAAGGTTACCGATCTGGGAGAGATGATAGAAACAGTGAGCAAGTATGCAGATGCTGACGACGACGCAGAGGGATTACTCAATGTCCTAGCTGTGCCTCAGTCGGCAAAACAACCAAAGCAACAAGCTCAGAAACGCAAAAATACCTCGGAAGAAAAACCCAACGCGGAGACAGCAGTAGTCACTACTATTTTCGGGTCTGGAGGACGAGGAGGACGTGGTGGAGGCCGCGGGCATGGCCATGGGACATCAAGGGTCCAAGGTAGAGGAGAGCAATAACCAGGCAAAACCTACACTTGGGCTGACATCGCCAATAACCCATGTGTGCATCACTTGGACGCCAATGGGGGCTCGTCCCACACCAACGCTGAATGTCGTTTTAACGACGACATCAAGAGAGATGATACCGCGGGCTACAAAGCTAAGCGGAAGAAGGGAAAGAAAAATCCCAAAAATACAAAGAGACCAAGGAAGATTCCGACATGGAGGAAGCCGATGCTTCAAATCCCAAGTCGGAAGGGAAGAAAACTTTTCCTACCAAGAAGGACACTTACGTCACCTTCCTCGGATCTCAACCAGCAAAGGTCAAGAAAGAAATTCTCCACGAGCTCCACGCAATAGTTCCGGCTGTCCCTCAGTATCTGGACTGGTCGGAAGTGGCAATAACGTTTGACCCCGCTGATCATCCGCCTAAGCTACACAGGCGAGGAAAATACGCCTTAATCGTCAATCCACTTATTGACGGTTATGGTTTCTCCAAGACCCTCATGGACGGTGGTAGCAGCATCAATATTCTCTATGTAGAAACGCTACGCCGGATGAAAATCTCGGAAACACAGCTTAACCATAGCTCTGTGATTTTTCACGGAGTTGTCCCAGGAAGACAAGCTAACTCCCTGGGAGAGATTACTTTGGATGTTACTTTTGGAACACCAAAAAATTATCGAACGGAGGCACTTTTCTTCGAAGTGGTCCCGTTCAAGAGCGCATACCATGCTATATTCGGACGTCCGGCTTACTAGGCTTTTATGGCTCATCCGTGTTACATTTACAATATGATGAAAATTCTAGGTCCCAACAGCGTGATCACTATCAGGGGAGACCCGAAGAAAGCGCGAGAGTGCGAGGATGGAAATGCCGCCTTTGCCGAAGCCGTGCTGCACGCCCAGGAGTACCAGGAGATCAAGAAGAGCATAGATCCGTTCGAGATGCCCGCAACAAAGAAAGAGGTGACAAAGCCAAATCCGAAGTTCAAGGCATCATAAGAGACAAAGATGATGCCATTGAAGGATGATGACCCCTCCAAGGTGACCCAGATAGGCGTAGGCCTAAGTAGCCCATAGGAAAGCGCGCTCGTCAAGTTCCTCTGAGCAAATCAAGATATCTTCGCATGGCAGCCATCTGACATGACCGGAGTACCTAGGGAACTTGCCGAGCACTCTCTAAATGTAAACCCGAACGCTAAACCCGTCAAACAGTCCTTACGACGGTTTGGTGATGAAAAGCGTAAGACAATAGCTAAGGAACTAGCGCAGCTCGAGTTAGCTGGATTCATTGAAGAGGTCATCCATACTGATTGGTCGGCCAACCCTGTAATGGTACCTAAAAAGGACTCCACTGATTTAAGGATGTGTGTTGATTATACTGCCTTGAACAAGGCTTGTCCAAAAGATCCGTTCGCTCTACCTAGAATTGATCAGGTTATCGATTCTACAGCAGGCTCGGAACTCCTCTGTTTTCTCCACGCATATTCCGGTTATCACCAAATCCGGATGAAGGAATCTGACAAAATCAAGACTTCATTCATAACCCCCTTCGGAACCTTCTGTTATGTTACGATGCCCTTTGGGCTGAAGAACGCAGGAGCTACGTACCAACGCACGATGCAGCGTTGCCTCCTTGATCAACTTGGACGCAATGTACATGCATACGTGGATGATATCACGGTCATGTCCAAAAAGAAGGAAACATTGATTTCCGACTTAGAGGAGACGCTCGCCAATTTATGAAAATACAACATCATGCTTAACCCGAAGAAATGCTTCTTTGGAATACCAGCCGGAAAATTGTTAGGTTTTATCGTGTCTCAACGAGGCATAGAGGTGAACCGTGACAAGATCAAGGCTGTCCTCAATATTTCCAGGCCAACTCGCCTGAAGGATGTACAAAGATTAACTGGCTGCATTGCTGCGGTCAGTCGATTTGTAAGCCGGCTTGGTGAAAGAGCCGCACCATTATACAAACTCCTGAAGAAGACTAAGGATTTTGTCTGGACTGACGAAGCTGAAGCTGCATTACAAGACCTGAAGAAAGTACTCTCATTTTCTCCTATCATGGCAGCGCCGAAACCTTAGGAACCGATGTTGCTTTACATTGCTGCGACAAATAGGGTTGTCAGTATAGTTATGGTGGTGGAGAGACCAGAAGAAAATCAGGAGCACCTGGTGCAGCGTCCGACATACTTTGTCAGCGAGGTCCTGACAGAATCAAAATAGCGATATCCGCACTATCAAAAGTTGGCTTACGGTGTTTTTCTAGCATCTCGTAAGTTACGACACTATTTTTAGGGGCACCCAATTACCGTGGTGAGCAAAGCTCCCATGAGAGATATAATCAACAATAGCGATGCCACATGACGCATCACCAAATGGGGTATAGAGCTTGCAGCTTTCGATATTGAGTACAAACCCCGAACAGTAATCAAATCCCAGATCCTTGCCGACTTTGTCGCTGATTGGACAGAGACCAAGGAGAACATGGTCCTCCCTGAGTCAGAATATTGGACCCTCTTTTTCGACGGGTCCAAGGCTCGAGGGGGCTCAGGGGCTGGCGTGGTGCTCAAATCACCCCAAGGAGATAAACTTTTGTACGTGTTGCAGATCCACTTCACAGCGACAAACAACATTGCCAAGTATGAAGCACTGCTGCATGGAATCCGGATTGCTAAGGATATTGGCATCCAACGTTTGATGTGTTACGGAGATTCGGATCTTGTTGCTCAGCAAGTCTCGGATATTTTTAATGCAAATAAGCACATGGCAGCATATAAAGCTGTCGTGGATGATCTATCTAAATCGTTCGAGGGGTTTGAAGTTCAACACATCCCTCGAGCAGAAAACGAGGAAGCAGATGCACTATCTCAAATAGGCTCTGCGCGGAAAGAGGTTCCGGATGGCGCATTTTTAGAGCACCTCAAGGTTCCCTCGATAAAGGGAGTAGATGAGGAATATCCGACCAAATCCGACTCACCTTTAATAGCAGTTCTGGCTATAATTCCTAGCTAGACTCAACCCTACCTTGATTACTTGGTAGATGGCAAATTACCCTAAGACGAGGTGCTAAGCCGGCAGATTATCCGACGAGCAAAAGCCTATACTATTGTTAAAGGTGAGCTCCATAAACGGAGTGTTTCTGGGGGTTTTCAGTGCTGTGTATCTCCGGAAGAAGGAGTGGAAATCTTAAGAGAAATCCACGAAGGCGAGTGTGGTCACCATGCTGCAGCCAAATCTTTAGTGGCAAAAGCTTTTCGACATGGTTTTTTCTGGCTTACAACTCAGGCAGATGCCGAACGATTAGTCAAGACATGCAAAGGCTGCCAAAAGTACGCTAAGCAACCTCATGTTCCGGCTGATCAGCTGCGAACAATACCTATGACATGGCCTTTTGCGGTCTGGGGGCTTGATATGGTAGGACCTTTTAAACGAGCTCCAAGTGGATTTACTCACCTCTTAGTGATGGTGGATAAATTCACGAAATGGATCGAGGCTAAACCTGTCACTAGTTGTGATGGAGCAATAGCCAAAAGATTTGTCGAGGATATTATAATCCGGTATGGTTATCCGCATAGCATTATCATGGACAACGGGAGTAATTTTTCCATGGGACAGTTGGCTGAATTCTGTGACGAGCAAAATATTCGGCTTGACATTGCGTCAGTCGCACATCCACAGGCTAATGGACAAGTCGAAAGAGCAAATGGTTTAATTCTACAAGGCTTGAAACCAAGACTCGAAGCACCACTGAGACGTGCTGCGGGGTCTTGGGCAGAGGAAATACCCTTTGTAATTTGGAGTTTGCGAACAACTCCGAACAGGTCAACAGGATATACACCTTTCTTCTTGGTCTATGGCGCAGAAGCAGTTCTTCCTAGTGATTTAATTCATACTTCTCCTAGAGTGGCCGCGTATATCGCAGAGGATGCCGAGATTTCTCGACAAAATGATCTCGACTTAGTCAAAGAAGTTCACGTCGTTGCTGAAATGAGATCTACAACCTATCAGCAAAAGTTACGCAAGTATCATAGCCAGAGAGTCCGAACTAGATCTTTCAATAAAGGTGATTTGGTTCTCGGGCTTGTGCAACAAAGAAAGCACAAACTTTCCCCAATATGGGAAGGGCCCTTTTTAGTTAGTCGAGTATTGCACAATGGGTCGTACTACTTAACTGACATGAGGCCAGTCAAAGAAAGACCTGCTACTAAGAAGAGAAAGAGAGCTGGAGGCAGTACAAATCCGGATGAGTTAGACAGACCATGGAATATTTCTCAGCTACGTCCCTTTTATTCTTTGTTTATCCTTCTTTGTAATCATACATATGTACATGTTCTGTGTGAAATAAAAGTTTTGGTTACCTCAAAGTTTTCCTGAGAAGTTTTTACCATCTTATTTCCTAATGATCATGTCATAGTCGAAAATCCCAGAATGCTTGAAAGTACTTTATTCTCATGTTCATTCTTGTTTAGATTTCCGATTCTAAAACTGCTACCTTCGGGTATAACTCTAAAAAAAAATTCTAGTCTTTACTTGGGTTATTTGTCTGATTGCTGGATGCGGGTGTCTTCCGAGTAGTGAATTGTTGGTACTGGAAGCCGGCTTTGTTTCTGAGTTTAAACTGGTTTAGCAATTGAGCTCCGTTGCTCGGCAAAGTTTCCAGCTGAAGGTTTAGCCGGCTCATGAAAGGGACGAGGCAGAAAGCCAGATAAACGATAAGTAGAGGCAGAAAATTCTAAGTCAAATAATCTAAGACAAAAGTGCTGAATAGATAAAAAACTTAGCACTAGCAAAAGTCATAGTACTTAATATTTACAAAACGCATCATGTCTTTCCAGAATAATACATAGTTTTCTGATATATGATGCAGCAGGAGATGAAGGAACTGTCGGATCGCTGGTTACTCCGCCTTGATATCGTGCCGAGATGTCCGGATCCGAGGTGGTCCATTCATTGTCGGAAACTTCTTCGACGTCTTCTAGAGGAGGTGGCGGAGTATCCATACGGGTGAAGAAGGGCATCTCGTAGCTGGTCAGATCAGCTACGTGGCACCCATATCCGGTGCAGGAGTGCATGATGGCTTGAAGGTCTTGCTCCTGGCCGTCTTCGTCTACCTTGCAGTACCCTCTGGTCACTTGCCATATCTCCATGTTTCCATGGTGGCTCATGACCATGGTGAGAGCGTTCTAGACAGCAGTCCATGCGTAGGACATGTTCCAGTCCCGAACAAGCTGCGGCATTTCCTTGGCCTTGTCCCGCACCTGAAAGTCCGACATGCTTGGCATGTCCAGAATCCTGAGAGACTCGCCAATGTCCCCAATAGTCTGGCGGAAGTCATGCAAAAGATCACCGACTTGGGTAAGCCGATGGGTGCGGGGCTCAGAGGAGGAAGAGTCCGTCAAGTTCAGAGGACCTATACACAAAACAAGTCAATAAAAATCCGACATTGATGAAAGTCGAAGAAATGATAAGTCAGACAGATGGAACGTACCAAGAATGACGTCGTCAATCTTGGTCTTCTCCTCCCGAAGACTCTGGAGTTCAGCCCGGAGCGCCTCGGAGATATCCTTCTCTCTGCCAAGCTCATTCTTGAGGTCCGAGATAATTTTATCTTGAGCAGCAATCTTACGATCACGCTCTTCAGTGGCCATGGAGGAGGATTCCAGGACTTGAGCTATGCTCCTTTCATGATCTGCCTTGAGCTTATCCAGCTCTTGGCAGAGTCCCTTGTTCTCCACCACCAGGCTATTGAGGTTCTCGGCCTCTTCAATCATAGCGATGGATTGTTTCACCAGCGCTGTAAGTCAAAAAAGAACAACAGTTCACGAAAAGTTCGGCACTCAAAAAGCAAAAGACCAGGTTTGAATCTCGAAATGTTTACCTTCGGCTTCATCCTTGGCTAACTTGAGCTCAACATTTTTAAGCCGAAGAGCTTTGATCTCTCTCTTCTTATCACAGACATTGGTTAATAATTCCTGGTTATAGGAACATACTTTCTGTAAGTCAGAATACCCAAAGTCAGAAAGCTACTTAAGACTCGGGCTAATATTTTTTGCTAAATATCAGCACGAGCCTTGGGGGCTACACTAGTTCGTTCTTTGGCATCCTAATGAAAGCATAAACCCGGATTTCTATATCCTACTTCATGCTTGGGGTCTAGAGGATATGATATAACATAAGGTAAAAAACAAGAGTTGGAATTCCGACTTGCATATTGCTCGCGGGTAAGTTTGTCTAACCCCGCATTCACTTCAGCTACCACCTTCTCGGCGAGGGTAAGAGGAATTACTGGGGCTGTTGGAAGCTCGCCAGTCCTGATTCTCTCGTCGCGAAGGCGGACTTGGGCGAGAAGGTCAGAGAACTTGACGTCCTCTGCTTCTTGCGCTTCCTCTTCGGGGGATAGATGGCTTTTGTCCAGGACTTGCCTGGCCAGCCGCTGGATCTCCTCTGTAGATTTCCGGGATAAGCCAAATTTGGCAAGTCCGGGGTTGCTGAGGAGGTTGTCGGCGAAGACTTCAGCCGAGGGATCATTACCCGAAGAGGGTTCACCCTTATCTTGAGCTGACACACCCACAGTGACGTCAGTATGCGATCCAAGGATCACAGGCGCCGTTGGAGGAGCCAGATCTTCTGCAACAACCGGAGAAGGAGTAATCGCCGGTGTTACAGAAGGTTGAGGGGCAGGAGTCGGAGGAGCCGCGGTAGGGGAAGCTATAGTAAGCTTCATCTGTCGCAGGGGCTTCGCAGGAATCCCCTTCCCCTTACCCTTGATGAGAGGCTTTGCTCTGAGAATGTAGTAAAGTCAGAAACATTACATCTCATAAAGAAATTCGAGAAAGGTACAAAGGCGAAAATTGTGAATGAAAGTTACCTCTTCACAACAGGCACTTCCTTTGTGCCAACAGCCACTGTCGGAGCTTTGCGCTTCTTGAGCGTAAGGTCCGGCAGTGGGACCACTTCAGTCTCCTGAGAAAACTCAGGAGGATATCCTTCGAGTGGAGCAAGCTCCGACTCGGCGAGATCGGCAAGCTGAAAACAAGAAAACATATCAGCATTGCAGTATATAACTTAAAGATTGAAACACGTAAAAGGTGTACTGATGGAAGCTTACCGCTACCACGGGGTTTTCCGCCGTGTGCATATCTAGAAAAATCTCCGGAATTTTCTTCTCGATCCGCTCCTTGATCAGCCACTTGATCTAGCTTATGTAACCTTGGATGGTGTAGGCTTTGGGGCTGATGCGGAGAGAGTCTTTTTTGGATGACGTGATGGAGTGCATCAGTCTATCCCCGTGGTGCTGAAGTGGCTGGATCCGACGTGAGACCCAGCATTGGACCAAGTCGGATCCCTTCAGACCCTTGTGCTTGATAAGATATTCGATCCGCCTCTTAGCGAGGATCAGATCGTCGGTGATAGCCGGAGCAGCCTCATCCCAGGAAGGCTGGGCTGTGGTGGCTCCGTCAACAAAAGCCGGCAAAGCAGTAGCTTTTCCGGGAGCTGGAATATCCCTATGATAGAAAAAAGTGGCTGGCCATTGTTTGACCGAGTCACTGGCAGAAATTTTGGGATATGCCCGGTCTCGTCTAACAAAAAAACTAATTGTATCGGTGATGTAAGGAACGGCGGCAGTAATAGAATTTCTCCGGACATGGAAATAGTACCGGAAGAGAAGCAAACTCGACCTAATGCCGAGAAAGCCCTCGCAAAGCGCAACATATGCACTCATCTCTAGAAGAGAATTGGGAGGAAGATTATGGAGTTGAACTCCATAATGGTCAATCACCTCGGAGAAGAACTCCGAGGGAGGAAAGGACAAACCTCGGTCCAAATGGGTGCCGAAGTGGACGCGCTCGCCCTCGCGTGGATTGGGGACGGTTTCGCTGGAACCGCTTCGCTAGTTGCCGGCGGTGAGAAGCCCCTCCTTCTCCACGTTTTTGAGGCCGTCCTTGTCAAGGGCGCAGGGGATCCAGATTCCCCGGAAGCTCTCTTTCTCCGCAGCTGCTTCCGCCGCCGCCGCCGCCAGAGAGGAAGAAGAGGATGAAGCCATTTTCTCTCCGGTGGAAAAGGTGACCTTAAAGTGGCGGCGCTAGGAGCTCTGTGGGAGGAGGACGAAAAGGCTCTAGGCGCGCTGGACAATTGGGAAGAAAGGAACGACGAAGGACTGGTGGAGAGGAGAAGAAGGAATCTAAACCCCTTATATCCACCTACCTGCGCCAAGATTCGTGCAAACGCTACAGTGTAATTTCCAAGCGTCGTGGAAAGAACTGGGAAGGGCCCGCGCTATGATTGCGTCGCCTCGATCTCCACGCACGCATTGAAACGACGCCTCAGTTCCACGAACCGCGGACCCACCAACGGTCGTGCTGACGGAACGTATGTCAGATGATGTGACTTGACCATGCTTGTGTCAGGTGGCGTTAGAGACCAAGTTCCGGCTTAGTTTAAAAGCGAGCTGGAAAATCTGAGTAACTAATTGAAAGGTCCGTCTTACTTTTAAGACCCGGATCGTATTTTTTGTTATAAAGTTTCAGGAACCCTTCAAGATTCTGCAAGCCGAAGATCAAGCTGGACGATGATAAAACCCGACTTTGGATCTTGGAGGCCTCCGGGGGCTACTGTTGGGGATATACTTTCCGGGTATCCTCATAGCTCCTCACGGACCAGGGTGGCCCACTTCGGGTTAGAGCTTTGCTTCACGGGTGGCCCAGTTAGGGAGAGAAGACGGAGTCCAATCCGACTACGGGAAGGCCTAGAAGACTTACCGACTTAGGCCCATAATGTTACTTGTAGTTCAAGATGTACTCTGTAACCAACTCTTAGTCATAGCTGGATTGATCTCTCCTGTAAACCCTAGGCTGGATATCTATATAAGCTGTCCTAGGGAGAGCCTTTAGGGCACACCTCAATAGTCTACAATCTCAACTCGCACAGGCGAAACCTTTGTAACCCATATTCCGGCTCTGCTGTATTACTGGATTGCTAGCAGGAGTAGGGTCCATCCAAAGTCGGCGTATTCGAACCTGGGTAACCTTGTGTGCTCACCGTCTCGGAACACCGTACGTCTCACACCCCTCTCTCCCGCACGCCTCGAGGACCCCCTCATGGCGTACTTGTCCTCAAACCGACGACAACGATTACAACACTCAAATACACCATTATGCTCTCATGTGAAACTATTCCACACTCTCTCATGTGTGTGCCAAACTCGTAACTTAGATACTCACCTCCAAGATGAGATCGCAGAAATTTAATCTTTCTATTATGATGGTTTCCACTTCACTCAAAAATACCTTGAACTTTTCGAAGGTTTCAGACTTGTGTTTTATTAAATAGATATACACATATCTACTTAAATCATTCGCAAAAGTAACAAAATAACGATATCCACCGCGTGCCGACACACTCATTGGACCACATACATCAGTATGCATGATTTCTAATAAATTTGTCGCCCGCTACATTGTGCTAAAAACGGGGTTCTAGTCATCTTGCCCATAATGCATGGTTCACATGTATCAAATGATTCAAAATCAAGTGATTCCAAAAGTCCATCAGAATGGAGCTTCTTCATGCGCTTTACACCAATATGACCTAGATGGCAGGGCCATATATATGCAGATATATCATCACTAAGTTTAATCCTTTTGGCATCTACATTATGATATGTGTAATACTATCATCAAGATTCAAAAGAAATAAACCATTCATCATAGGCACATGACCATAAAAGATATTATTCATATAAATCAAGCAACCATTGTTCTTGAACTTCAACGAATAATCGTATTGCAATAAAAATGATCCAGATATAATCTTCATGCTCAATGCAGACACCAGATAATAATTATTCAGATTTAAAACTAATCCAGATGGTAAATGGAGAGGCTGGGCTTCAGGGCCTAGGACAAAATCCGCGATGAATTTTCCATGATGAAAACAAGTAACATCATAGATAACCGGGTTGGAGGACCTTCGAGCTCGTTGTGATGAAACGTTTTAGAACGTCAGGAATCCACGATGTTTTTAGGTCACTTCATAAAAAACATCATGAATCATCTGGATTCTTGTATTGTCTCCCTCTTGTATATTTTATTGGGTGAAAGAATTGACTAGGATTTATTTTAATTATCTACTCATAGTTTTCATACTACTCAATTGTCTTCCATCTATATGCCTCAAGTCCCTATTTCTTGAACAAGAATGGACTTTACTATTTTTTCTAGTTATTTTCCTAATAGTCAATATTTACAGGGTTAACATTTTCTATCCTTTGTTGTGGATAAAGATGAAAAGAGGTAGATTTTCTTTTTTGTTAATCTTTATCTGGTTGAATGATTGCATCATAATCAAGTTATTATTGAAATGTTCTGTTATAATTGATTTTTGAAGAGGAATACCAGCAATGAAGTTTGGAGTACTAGCTAGAGTGTCATAGTCAAGCTTTATCTTCTTTGTATTTTTTATGCATGTTAATTGGAGTACCATCTAGAGTGTAAAGGATCTTAGGAAGAAAGCACCAGTCTAATGTGGAGGAGCGGGGGATATTTGTATTTTTTCCCTTGTTTTTAGCATAACTGATTAGCATATGAACAATTCAACACTTAGTGTACCCAAATTATACTCTGAATCCTCCACTGTGCTTGTTTAGAACTGACAATATATAATGGAGAGAGAGAGAGAGTTACATGCTTAGCTGAATTTACTTGCATGTTCTGTAGTGTACTTATTTATATTCTTTCTTATTTCCCCTTGAGTGTTATTAGATCTAATGGAGTAAAAATTTCCACTTTCCCACATTTCAAGGGGTGCAAAGTTGAACACCAATGCATTGTTGTTGTAGTTAGGAAATTTCTTGTTTGCTCGACCATCTAATCTCTACTCCATAAAGCTATTGCTACTCTTAACTATTGTATCTTCTGTATCTACTGATTAAAGTAAAGAGTACATCAACTTATTTAATAGAATTGGTAATCCAAACTAACTCTAACTTATTTTACAGAATTGTCAATCTCTAATTATTTACTATCATTACTAGGGCTTGTCTTAGCTAATTAGGGTATAACAACTATTTTATATCATGATTATGTTTAATTGCACAAGATTACTCTACACATCAAGTTTAGGTGATGTTTTATAGAAAATTTGGTTGTGGTTTGGCAGTTTTTTATATGCATGTGAGCAAAAAATTTTGCTAGTTACAAATTGCTTGACACACTGGTCTTTTTTTGTGATTGCTGGCATCAATATTGTTGCATGTGTGTGTATGCTATCCAACTAGCTTTTTCTGGTTGTGTTTGTGTCTATTTAGGCCTTTTGTGAAGGTTTTTTCTTTTTGAGATGCCAATGTTTCGTGAGAATGTTGATTCATTTATGTTCTCGCACTCCTATAGGTCTAGAAAATTAACAAAGGTCATGCCCAATTTTTTTGTGATTTTTTGTGCTTATTAGTTCCATTTTTTTCTTAGATAGTGCAAGCATGATGGGTGGACAACACGACGCTGAGCAAACACTTCTAGAAAGAATGCCTATTGGGAGCAATTGGAGGAGTTGGAATCACAAGAGGAGGACACGGATTTTGTGTCGTCGGACGAGGAGACCTCGTCGGATGAGGATATGGAGGAAGCTGATGGCGAGGATGCCACTACCACTAATGGCAGCGACAGTGGTGAAGCCACAAACGGTAGCCAATCGAAGAAGGCCCGGAAGGATCGGACCCTGATCACGGTTGGCCTCATAAGTCAAGAGTTCACTAGCGTGGTACATAATGGGGAGCCTTTGTAGCCGGTGGAATTTGTCGCAGGTTACACATTACAGCTCTCTGCAATCCTCCGAAACACCGTCATGATCAACATCGAGAACCTAAAGGCCAAGGAGAAAACGCATTACCGTGATATGCTCTTTAGGAACCTACACGCAAGATACCCATTCCCAGGGGATACGGAGAACAAATACAACAACAATAATGTCAAAGGGAATCCCATAAACAAGTACGCCCTCAAGAAGATATCCAAAGCCTTGGTGAATTGGAAGAACCGGGTGAAGACGCTGATTTTCAAGAAAAAAGCTGAGTTACAAGGAGATCATCAAGAGGGAGCCTTTGGTAAGGGAATACGACTTCAAGGTGTTCACGGCAAGATGTGAAACCGACATGAGCAAGGCCAAGCGTCTATGGTTCAAGGAGTTGTATGGCAAGAATATAGGTACCCACCATCTCGACTCTGGCAGTTACAGAGTTGCGATGCCCAAATGGGAGGCGGAGGACACCGTAGCTCTTGAATGTAAGAGCTCCTCACCCAGGGGTCGGTGCCGGTCGCCAAGTGGGACACCAATTTTAATAGGGTGCTGAGCCGGGTCAAGAATGTCGACCCCTTGGCGCCACCATCGTTTGTTGGCTGTGTGCCTGGCTTTGGCACAGTTCCATGGTCCGAATATTATTGCGTCGAGATGCGGAAGGGAAAGGAAAGCGCCGAGGTTAGACATATAAGGGAACAAGTGGCACTGTTTCTATAGATGCTCCAAGATATAGTGAAGGAGGCTGTCAGCACGGCTGTCGATGCACAAGTGGCCGAGAAGCTCAACACCATCCTTCCCGCCTATGTTGAATAGTACAACAAGTGGAAGAAGAGTGGTAAACAGGGCCGCGCCTGGTTCCCGCCATCATCAGCAACCGATCGAACAACACAGTGCTAGAGGAGTAGGTGACTCCAGCGCCTGCAGGTCCGGAGCTTACATTGTCTTGTACGGTGAAGGCACCGGCCGACACTATGCAAGCAAGCAGCCACTCCGCCACTTGCGCGCTCGCCATCGGTTGTGCCTTGACATTGGCCGACCTCGACGCTGTTAAGGTAACTAAAGCGAGAGTAGGGAGGCTCAACTGATGACTTCATCTCCCTTCCCCTGTTTCACTAATGCCCTACATGTATTTCGCAGGAAGACACTCCTTGCATTCTACTGCATTGGGTGAACAGCGAGTTGAAGGATGTTGCCAAGGGTTCTATCGTTCAATCGATGGGCCACAAATTCCACAATAACCCAATGGCATCCGACATGCTTAGGGTTAGATAAAGTCTGATGCTTCCGGGCTACAAGGACATGGAACCTCCCTCTCAACCTCAAGGATGGGATGGTGAAGAGTCGACAATCCTGAGTAATGGCTTCGGCTACATGTTCCTATGGCCAAAGAGCCAGATCCGTTTGGGGAAGGAGGGTCGGGGCACCGCCCTAGAGGCAACACCGCCATCACAGCCAGCACATCTAGCACATGCAGATCTCGATATGGCACAGAATCCTGAAGACAATGATGATGAACACTTCGACCCCGACCAGTTCCTCAACACTAATTTTGGTGATTCCTATGAGGATCGGGGTATCTTCATGTAGAAAGTTAACGTTGTCAAGCCCAAACCATCTAGACCCTCAGCCAAACCTAATTTCCAAGTTCATCTCTTCCCATCTCAGGAGACACCTCCACCCGTCGGCTTCACCGAGCTTCAGAAGCAAGGTCATGTCATCAGCCCCAATGTAGCATCCCATCTGTCTAACATATGTAATGCTACATGGTCTAGTAATATAATTGCTACTTCCTACATATAATTGTTGCATCATAATTATATCATGCTCATGTCATCATGCCACCTTGCATTTGAGCATCATATAAAACCCTTTTCATTTGGTTCTTATCTCATACGCATTATTAATTGTATTGCCTCTTGATATATTGTATTTGGTTCTTGATAAATGCTTGATGCCCAAGTTGAGTTGGCATGTATTTTATTCAACTCCACCACCTTTTCCTTGTCACCACCTTATAAGTCCACCATCCTATTTATCCATGAGCTTTTACATTTTTCCTTTGGCATTTAATCTAGCTCATGTGGGTTGGGATGGATCCACTTCTATTTCCACATGCTCTCATATTAGCATCATGTTATTTTCACATTATTGATATGTGGAGCCACCTTTGCATGCATTATGAGTGGTACCCTTTTTCTAGCTTCCATATGGAGTGTTTTGGAATAGTTGCTCATGTTGAAATATTGTTGAGGATAATAAACACCTAGTGGAACATACACACTAGCATGTCCCAATTATATTCAAATTTGAGCATCTCCATCTACTCCACATGGAGCATCCTTTTAATTCTTTTAGCTTGACCTCATTTAATATTTGGAATGCATGTGTATAAATGCCATGATTATTTATTTTGTTTTCACAAGATTAGACATGGCATTTAATGCTCATGCATGGGCCATGCAACAAGCATCACCATCTTATCCTTCTTTGGTTTTCTTGGATTTTTGAGTGGATCTCCTCTTGTGAGCTGTTTTCTGTCAACCTTCTCACCTTGATCTAGTTCCTTGCCATGTGCATCAAGCCCTCCATACCTCTCACCTCCTCCATGCATGATCATGTGAGATCATCCCCATATCCATTTTTCCCTTTATACTTGATCATGCCACACATAAAACCCTAATCTCACCACCTCCCCTCTCACCATCTCCTTACCTAACCCCCATCCATGCATGCTCATGTGTGACCTTGCCCAAAACCCTAAACACCTCCACCCTCACCACACCACCTTGCTCTCACCATGCCGAGGCATCTCTCCCTCTCCCTGCTAGCAAGGGCGCACCCTAGCCCCTCTCTACCCCATGCCGAGCTACCCAACCCTAGCTAACTACTCCCTCCAACCCTAGCCATACCCGAGCCTCTCCTTCTCTCTCTCCCTGCCAGGCCGACCCCACACTCGAGCCACCCTGCGCCCCTGGCCCAGCTGCAGCCCCTGGCCTCCCTACCCTTGCCCTAGCCGTGCCCAGCACGTGAGGGAGAAAAGGAGCCCGAGCCACCTTTTCCTCTCCACCGAGCCCCCATGTGCAACCCTCACCCCGTCCTCAGCTAACCTTTCCCCTTTTCTCCTCTGCCGTGTCCTAGATCCTACCCCAGGCCCTGCGCCGCACCTTCCTCCCCCATCTACCCTTCCCCTCCGTCGCCGATCACCAACATCTCCTCGGCTTCGGCTTCCACCACAAGCTCCAGCAGGCGGACGTGGTGTGTGAGGTGTCGGGGAAGCTCAGCGAGTTCCACGACGTCGTTCCAGTGCACGGAAGCGAGGTGGAGGCGCCCCGTACCTGCTGCACGCCGACGAGGCCGACGACGGAAACCCTAGCTCCGGCCGCCTGCTACACCGATGATCCGCCGTTTCCCCGGCCAAGCCAGTCCCACCGATAGCCTCCCGATGAGTCGCTGCCTCTTCCTGACTCTCTCTCAGCCACCGTTGTTTCTCTGTCACGTTGGTCGTTGCGTCGAACGCCCTCTGTGCGGCGCGTGCGTCTTCCTCGTCGTTGCGCCGCAGAAGGCATACCTAGCCGCACAGATCTTTTCCACCAGCAACCCTTAGCCACCACAGTGGCTTCCGCCCCTCTGTGCGGGCGCGCGATCGCGAGTCCGATCCCCCGCCGCGCTGCGCAGCTTTTCCGTCAGTTTCGTCAGTAAACTCAGGGAAGAGAAACAGTTGCCCGTGCACACTTTGCAAATCCCCCCCAACCTTTTCGTTTTCTATACCTGCGCTCCACCTAACCCCACCTATCAGCCGCTGTGGACTTTTTACAAAAAGGCACCCGCACTTCTGTAAACTCAACCCACAGTCCCTAGCTTCTCCACGTGTTAGCCGCACTCACCCCCACTGGCTTGTGGGACCGTCCACGGCACGGGCCCGCTTGTCAGCGGCTGTGGTTGGCTAAGCTCGCGGTGCAAAAGGGTTTTCGCCGCGCCGTTTCGCCCAGTCAGTGCGGCCCCACTTGTCGGTGGCTGTAGTTAGCTGTGGCTATGTGTAAAAAAATCTGGGAGTTTTCTGTTTTAATTAAACAATTTCAGAAAATGTTTAAATTCAAATTTAAATCTGTTCTTAATAACTTTTGAATTATATTTCCAATTAATACAAATAATATATGTTTTTGAATCAGAAAAATGTGAGGAATTCAAATATGCCATTCAAAATATTATTTGAGCACTTTAAATTTTCGAGATGATTAAAATTACAATAAAATGCCCTTTTTCTTAATTAATGAATAACTTTAAATCTATAACTCCAAACTTTATAAATAATATGTCTAAATCGATCAACGCGATGAGCCTGTTCCAACTATGCATTCCATGTTCTGAATTGACGCATGCATAATATAAATATTAAGCGGATAGCAAGTTATATGAGAGCAAAACCGGACTAAAAACTTAATAAAATGCTTTAATCTTGTACCCCACACCTCACCCATGCAATGCTAAGTTATACCATGTAAATTGTGCATCATTTATTATAGCATGCTTGTTTACTTGTCGCATTTATTCATTTGCTTGCGTACTTTATTTATATTATTCCTTGTGTGTTTGGTTCTTCTCGAATAGACGCCGAACAGGGAAATTATCAGGAATCACAGGAGTTCTACCCAGATCCGTCTCTCGCTTCAACTGAGCTGCCAGGCAAGCACTACCACATGCTTGCATACATATAGTACCTATTGCTTCTATCTTATTCTTGCATCATTGAGTCGCGATTGCATTAAATTGAATCCCAAGTACTGCATAGCCTTTACTTTTAAACCCCACCGAAGCTTGTTCCTCCATCCCATGAGCCATTACTACAGGAGTTGTTTGAGCCATGCGAGTCGTAGAACAACATGTGTAGGGTATGTGAGTGTCTGATGGATAACGAGGTACCTAAACAACTTAACTTGAGTAGTAATGGGACAACTAATGAAAGGGGCACTGGTGGGCAATATCTGCTATTTGGTTTTTCATGCTCACTTGTGTCCCGTAGGACCCCAAGTACTTGATTCCTGTTCCTTGACTATTCACACTATCCACATCCGGGAGGCCTTATGGACCCCCCTGAGCCAGAGCTTGATTCATTTCTATTTCTTGGGGCCACAAAGTAGTTTGGGTCTTTGTTACTATCCTGTACTTATGCCATGCTTTACTGTTTTATTTAAGATTGTGCGTGGAGCACCTGTACTGTTTTGGATGCGGAGTGTTTTTGCGGTATCGACAAGCCCAGTCACACTTTCGGGTTCCCAGTCGTTTACAGCCATTGACGCAAACCTTGGGTCCGTCTCGGAGCCGGCCAACTTCGTTGCGCGTAGCTTAATGGGGTGTCCCCCTGAAATATTTCTTAATCCTGTGATCGCTTTGTCGTGAATGCCTCGTTGGGTTTTGAGTTGGTTTTTTCGAGGTTGATCGAGTGTGTGTTGCTATTTGTGCACCCCTGCAGGGTAAATCTTTCTAAAAGCCATGTCCGCGGTTATGGATGACTTGGAGCACAGTTTCTCGATCATAGACAAGTATAACTAAAGTACCGCTTTTAATCTGACTAAATACCTAATTAGTAAATAGTGCAATACTCATGGAATGGTTAATAAAACTGCCAACGGATGGGTTGTTCGTCCGCTTTCTCGTTGGTAAGCGAGAAGGAGGATGGATCTGTTAATTATACTGTTATAACTGTTGTTACTAATTAACGGACATCCGTCTATCATTGGTTAGGCGGATGGTTAGCGAGTATCTATAGACTTGTTAGTTATTATATTTTGCTGCAATTGTGTCACCCCAGGTTATGTCCCCTTTAGAGGCATAAAGACTTGCTGAGTACCCCTAGGGTCTCACACGATAAATTGTTTGATTCAGATGAACAGGTGTATTCGCAAGATGGATACTGGGTGGAGGAGACAGATGATGTTGGCAACCATCACGCGGTGTAGAGATTCCGGGGATGGGGATCCGTGAGATCTGTGGGCGCGATGTGTTTATTTATGTGGCATCTTATGCCGATTTGCTTCTTATCAGTACTCGGATCTTGTTTTTCGCTTCCGCCTGATACTCTGATGTTTGATGTATGAGGAGCTATCCTAAACTATTGTCTCTATCTAGGATATTTGGATCTTGCCATATGGCGTCGCAATATTTCTATTTCTTTTAGATGGAATGGCTCTGAAATCTGTTGTATGGTAGCTTGCATACATACTCACTTGTGTATGTATTTGATCTCTTCGCCTGTTGCCTACACCGCTTGCTCTTGTCTCGATGTCTTGGAAGTGGTTAGGACAGGCGACGGGTCTACACGTGGGCGGTCCTCTGGGCCCCCGCTGTACTATTTTAACCACTTCCGCTTCATCCAGGTTTGAACTTAGAGCGTAGGGTCCGAGGTAGTTACACCCAACACCCTCCATAAGGCGGCCCATAAGGAAATGGTAGAGGCCAATAACACCATAAAGGACAAGAAGAGGATATGCATCACAAAAGGAAGCCGAAGGCTGCAAGCTAGGGTCCAAAGCCTATCCGGGCTCAGGACGGCCCTACAGAAAAATCCAATAAGCGGGTGCATGTGGCAGGTACGCCGATGCTGAATGGCTCAATGGTCGTAGTCGCAAGCTCGCATATGCGTAGTCTACATGATTCATTCCTGTTTATTGAGAGGCGCCGCATTTGAGAGAATGATCAGTCGTACCTGGTTTTCAAGGTTAAGGTGCCAGATGTGCCGGGCTTTGTCTCAGTAGTCCTTAGGGAAAATTTCTACGTACGACATACTGATATCTTCGCCATGTTGCAAGGATACTAGCTGCACGATACCTTGGTCCGACTGTGGTATTTTATAGATAGATAGAGTATCATATCTGTTGCATTACTCCTTTGGATCCTATATTCCCTAATCCACTTCTCCTAGCATAACTAGGGTTCGGCCTTGTGAGCATTTCTAGAGTTGTTATATCTATTGTGCTTAGACATGCTTAGTTGTTACTACTGGTCCATTCAGTTGATAAATCAGAGCTACGAATGAACCTAGTTGGACAGAATGATATGGTATGATCAGAGATGTAAGTTGGCATATGCACTTTGGATGTTCTGGTGAAGGAGGTGCATTCATATCAGGTAGGGCATGGCTAGGAACAAGAAATGCACAACCTTCATAATCTTGGGTCCTTGGGCACAACTCTAGGGACCAACTTTGGGACTTGACCCATTATGGCGGCATCTCCTTAGGGTGTGACTCATTGTCTTGGCAAAATCAAAGTAAAGGTTATGGTTAACCACCCTCTGCCATCCTTCCAAGGAAGAGTGCTAAAACATTGGCATCAAGAGTTGCTTGGTACATGTGGGTAAAGTTGTACACCCTTGCAGAGTTTTATTCTTTTTGAAAATCCATGTCCAATGTTATGGATGACTTGGGAATGGATTCTAAGAGAAGTATAACCTAATCATAAAACTTGGCAAGTAAAGTGTGCTTAAGGATGCTTCCACAGGGATCGAGGGGGTGATCCTAGTTGGTAGGTTCAACTGATAAGATTCATTGGATATCAAAGATGATCAAAGCTAGAGATAACGCTCTCTTGTCCCATTTTTAAATGTTTTGATTAGTCGAGCTTCTACCCTTCCTTGTTTTATAAAAAATATAGCTTTATGCAAAGTAACTCCATCATCCACAAGTCTCGCGGAGTACACCCTGTACTCAACCTTGCTTTGTTGATACTTGTGCAGCAGGGTAAAGTATTACCATAAAAGATGAGTTTGTTACAACATCGACATCGACGAGTAGCTTGGGGTTCCCACGCATTAGTCTAGGATCTATTGATTGAGACGCCATCGTTATGCTTTAGGCCTCTTAGGACATTTGTTAACTTTTCTATACTTAATAGCATAATTTGCCTTCCGTTATTTGATGTTTGTGGTTAGTGACCTCTACTTGTACTAATTTGGTTCTTCGCTCAGTTATGAGCTTGTATCTCTTTTTAAATTGTAGGGTCACTAATGTTACTGATTCTCTCTATACGCTTTCGATATCTTATCATATGCTCAATCTCAAATCAGGTAAATTCTAGATTCTTGAATGTTCAAAATAGCTAATTGACTCTTATGCTATGAAAAAGTTAATGCTATTTTTAGAAAAGAATCATGTAGCTTGTATAGTGAAAGTAGTTGACTGAAATCATGCACATGTACTTTTCTTTTAAAGTTGCCACCTAACTAATTGCTAATATCACCAATAGTAGTAATTTGTAGTCCTCCGGATCGGAGGGAGTACTAAAATTGCATAATATGCAAACTATTGCACACCGTGAGTTGAATAAAGCATGTTCTTTCTCCTCTCTTGGGAAAGTCATATTATTCCCTTCTCTAATTAATTTAAAATAGTTTGGACACATATGTTAAAGCTAATCAAATCCAAATGATAAGATCAAAATCAATCAAACACAAGTTGGATTTCTATAAACTTTCCTCAAGCAAGATTTATAATTTGGGTAGTCATATTAATCCACTCATCTATAATATTTTGAGATGGTAGAGAAAAGTTTAAAAAAATCATCAAAAGTTTTAAATTCATTAGAATTTTCAACAAGACAAACATTTCATTCAACTTATTAACATTACAAAATTTTGAAAGGTTTGGGATGCTACAAACTACCACCCTTAAAGGAATCTCATCCTCGAGATTCGAGAAGGCTAGCAAGAAAAGTTTTGGTTTCGATGATTCCTTGAAATCTTACCTCACCGTCATTCCATTCTGAACATCTACAAGGAATAAATTTAGTAGAGACTTAGTGATGTATCCATCTTATTGTGCCTCAGACATCTAATATCTCTAAAGCCTTGAACTTATCCATCCGGACGTTTTTAGTTCGCATAATCACCCATGGTTATCATTTGTTATCTATTAACCATCAAAGGGTCTTGATACTACCACCCTTAAAATGTCCTCGAGATACTTCGAACCTCATGTTCAAAAGCTTCTATTCAAACACTGCATGTTCTAAGGACTTCTCCTGGTGGGCAAGGAGCATCAATTTACATGATACCATTGAAAGGAGAATAAGGTTCATCCTCATCGTATATCCTGCAGTAGGCAACCGTTGCCACTTATAGAGGTTGATCTTCATACCAATCTATGGCTCAAGCTTGTCAACACCGACACTCTACTAAGGTTTAAGGCACTCAAGATTCACAAACCAAACATTCCAAGAGAGCGAATATATGAGTATTGGGTATGGGACCAATCCATCCCATACCCAAATTATTAGTTTTGCAAGTAGACAGGTAAATTGCCCAAACTATCACTTGGGCATCCTTACTTTCTTTACCATAAAGACTTCATGGGCACAAACCAAGGTTCCCTGTTGATTCCCATTCCTTCAATCCACATAGTAACTACAAAATTAAACTATCGATCCTGCGAAACTCTTAAGGTTGCAAAAATTCCTACGGAATACCCTTTGCAAGACACTTCATGCGCATCATCTTGTTGTATTCGATGAGATACTCTTCGGAATTTAGGAATGGCATCTTGATTCCAAATCTCGATAACTACACATTTGTTTTTCATGTAGGAGTTGACTAATCATATATTGCTTGTTCTAACACCGTTGAAGGAGGTATTCTTGGATCAAACAAAATCTTCTTGGTCTCTTAGATTACTTTGTTATTCTTTAGTTCTTCTCCATGCTCTTTGTCTCGAGGGTTTAGTACGGGGAAGAATAGACTCTAGGAAGAGAGAACTATAGATATACCCTTACAAACATCTTTTATATAAAAATAGATTTTATTTGCAACTGTCAAGAAAACCAGAAAAATGATAGTTAACAAAAATTGATTCGCATATATCACCAAACGTAACAAGGTTTGGTTCCTAACAGGTCATCTCGAAATCTTCGTAGTCTTAAAATATTTGTAACTTCTATTTTGCTGAAGATGTGTAATGTAGTCCTTATATATAGGTTCGTCGTCTTCAAGTTGCAACCATTTGAAGAATTTTGACAAATAAGAGTCTTTAAATCAAATAGGATGAGAATAGCTGGGAAGTAGAGTACAAGAATTTTCCACAAATACTTTGTTCTTCAAAATAGATAGTTTTGACAAAAAGAGACTTGAGCCTTGAAGGTTGGGAAGGTTGATGGAAAAAAGGGCGGTGACATGCGGTGCTTATTTATTACTAGAGGATATCGGTTCAGGTTTAGTGCCTCAGTTATGTACGCAAGATATGGTCCAGAGAGAAAGAGAGATATGGGGGAAAAAAGGATGATCACCACGTACGGGAGCTAGTTTGTTTGCGAGAAAACAGTCTGCGGACTTGCTCGATGAAGATGTCCACGATTTGCTGGCTCCCGGAGAAGAATAACTAGCGGGCAGTAATTCTCACGTCACGCTGAAGGAGTTGGCACACTCGTTAGTACTTGGCGGAGCTCTAGGAGGTGGTGGCAGATGGACGGAGCGTCAGCGGCGCGGTCAACTATAAGAATGAGATAAACCATCATGTCCTGAAGGTAGGCAGCGAAGAGTCTTCCGATAAAAGAAATCGACGAGGAACTCACCGAGGACGATGGAATCGCTACGATGAACTTTGGTTTTAGTATGACTAGCTAAATAAAACCGTGCGCTGCTAGAAAAAACAAACAATGTTACACCATGAAGATGCGCGTGAAACACAGAGTATGTAATTTTCAACTATCAAGATAATGTCCAGTGTTCTTTCTTCCATTAATTCTTTGTTGGCAACCATCATATGACCATTCGCCTCTCTACATCCTCTTGATTTTTCGATTTCCCTAATTTTTCACCTTGGCTGCTCTTGTTTTGATCTTCAACTCTTAGTTGTTGCAGAAAAAGATTGGCAGTTATATATATGTCGAAATCGTGTTTATCCCAAGCATTCATCTGTTGCGATCATATGGCGCACTCGTCCCAGTATGGGCACACATGCTTTTCAAAAAAGTGTGTTAGGAAATATCCACCAACATCAATTTCACTGGTATACATATTTTAATACAGATAAAAATTCATATGATACTAAAATTTTAAAGTCGACAATATGGCGGCATCCCTTACATCATGGCATTACTTGGATGGCTTTTTTTAACAAGGAAAATTATTTTCCCTCAATAGATTTATTTCTTATTCCGTTTACTTTATTCATTTTTTTGACACATTACAGTAGGGAAAATCCCTATTGTGCCAGCTTTTTTATAAAAGAGAACAAATATTTACAAGTGGGATGGGTACCACAAAGAGTTCCTGGGGTTTACAAGGTGTCTAACCACTCCTGCATGCCATCTTTAAGGCCATGCCTAGCTCTAAGCATTACAAGATGGAAGCATTCCTTAAAGAATCGAAAACATTCTGTGGCATCAACTGTATGGTTGTCAAAGATGGCCTTGTTATGGTGGTTCCAAATAGTCCAGCAGGCTGTGGTAAGCAATTCTTTGTAACATACAATGTTTGTTCTATTATTCCCATCAATAAGCATCTCCATAAGTGGAAGATCAGGATTCCATTCCATGTTCAATTTCCACCAGAATGCCTGGCTGAAGTCACAGGTGAAGAAGAGATGCATCATTTCTTCTCTGTTATTGTCTTCACATAGGACACATGAGGTCGATTCAATATGGAAGTTTTTCCTGTCAAGCAGGTCTCTGGAGTTTAATCTGTCCTATATCAGCAGCCAGAAGAAGAAATTCATTTTGGGGAGTACACATGATTTCCAAATCCATTGGAAAGGTCCAGGAGCAGCATCTTGATTTCAAATAATGTCATAAACTTTCTTGCTGGCGTATCCATTATTCCAAGTACAGTTCCATTCGTCATTTTCCCATGGAGTAGTGCAACCCGCAATCATATTCTGTAACTGGTCCACTTGTTGGGCAGCTACCAATGAGAGAGGCAGATAGAAAAGCTTATAAATATTAGTGGAGTTGGCCATGACAGCATTTTCAAGAGATATATCTTGATCAAGAGAGAATGAGAATAAGTGAGGGAACATGTCCCTCAATGGTTCATTAGACCAACAGTCCTTCCACAGTCTAACAGTGTTTCCTAATCCAACAGATACAGTGATAATGTCCATAAAAGTGTTCCAGAGGGACAACCAATCTTTCCACCAGAATGAGCCACATGGGTTAGATGCCTGTGGTAGTTTGCCATTAGAATAGTGAGCATTCCAAATTAGTTGGACCCATGGGGTGTCCTTCCTGTTCATGAAATTGTACAAGTGCTTCACGTTCAGGCATGTATTCTGAGTTCTGAGGTCCTTGACACAAAGACCACATGCTTTCTTGGATAGGCAAACCGTGTCCCATTTAACCAAGCATTTTCCTCTTTTATCAATGTCCTTGCTAGCCCATAAAAAACCTCTGGCAGAGCCCTCAACATGGTCAATAAATCCAAGAGGTACTTGGAATATACACATGGCAAAATTTGGGATGGCAGCAATAACAGATTTCACAAATACTAGCCTGCCATCATATGACAAAGTTGTTGCTACACCAGATAGTCTCCTATCAATTCTCTCCAAAATTCTAATGAGGTGCTCCATTTTGGGTTTTGTAGTCCCCATAGGAAGCTCCAGGTAAGTAAAAGGAAGACACTCTCTTTTGCATTCAAAGGAGTCAGCCAACACTTGGCATCTTTCTTCAGTGATGTTGATAGGTACCATAGAAGATTTACTATAGTTCACATCTAAACCAGTGGACAGAGAGAACTTTCTTAGAATATTCTTCAGGTTTTGGAGCTGAGTGTGTTCAGCAGGTATAACAATAAGAGTGTCGTCTACATATCGAATGATAGGGAAGTCCATTCCATATGATGAATCAAGAGGCAAAGCAATTTCAGATAATGTATTGCAATAATTCCCCAGCAATTACATATAGCAAGGGACAAAGTGGGTCACCCTGTCTTACTCCTCTCTTGCAATGGATTTTCTTGCCCGGAACACTGTTGAGTAGCACAGAGGTTGATGCAGTAGAGAGGATATTGCCAATCCATCTGATGAATAGGTGACCAAAACCCAGTTGTTGAAGCATGAGTATGATAGCAGAGTACTCCACTTTGTCAAATGGTTTCTCAAAATCCAGTTTAAGAATAACAATCTCCTTTTTTGACTTGTGGCATAGATGGAGGTATTCAAATGACCAATTCAGGCAGTCATGAATAGTTTTAGATTTGATGAACCCATACTGATTTTTATGGATTATAGGGATAATGATATCTTGCAACCTATTGGCCAACAGTTTAGTGATGAATTTGAGAGGTAAACTGACAAGTGAGACAGGCATGTAATCTATAATATATTCAAGGTTGGCATGTTTGGGGATAAGTGTAATAAATGCAGTATTCATACTCTCAATATCCAAATTGCCTTTATAAAAATCATGACACAGTCTGTGAAATATCCCTTTAACAGTTGGCCAGCAATTTTTCAAGAATGCACCATTGAACCCATCAGGACCAGGTGACTTATCAGTAGGCATGTGCTTAACTATGTTGTCAATTTCCTCTATGGTGAATGGCTCTTCAAGGCAAGAAAAATCAAAATATGTACAAGGCTAAATTATGGATTCAAGATCATACTGCATAATGACATTGTCTGATTACCCAATTCACTCTTTGAAAGAGTGCCAGATGACTGCTGCTTTGGCATCATGATCGTCCACAATTCTACCATCTTTGCATGTGATATTTGCAATATAGTTGCATCTATAGTTTTGTGTAGCAACGGTATGGAAAAATTTGGTGTTTTCGCCTCCAAGCTTGGCCCATTTGATTTTTGCTATGTTTTTCCAGTATATCCTCTTAGCTTCCAGTAGTTAAAGCTGGTAACTGATCAATGCTTTTCTGAATAAAAAAAATCAGGAAGTGATAGGGGCCTCTGTTCCTCAAGTCCATCCAGTAAGGCAAGCAAAAAACTGTAAGAGGCAATGAATTTATTAAGCTTTGAGAGATTTCTACTCCATTTCTTCAATCCATTTCTGAGGCTTTTGAATTTTTCAATTGGCTCTTTGGCAGGGTTGCTAGTGAGAGATGAAGAATTCCATCAGCTCGTAATAGTTTCCTCAAATCCATCAAATTCCATCCAGTGGTCCTCAAATCTGAATATATTTGCACTGGGATATATGTGCCTACATGAATCTGGATGGGAACATGGTCAGGTGATAGTTTGGCAAAGGTAATGGCCAAAGTATTGGGATATGTGGTTGTCTAGGCAATGTTAGTGAATATCCAATCCAATCTTTCAAGAAGTGTTTCTTGCATGTTACTCCATGTAAATGCTCTGCCTTTCAATGGGATTTCCTCAAGGTCAAATTGCTGGATAATTCTGTTAAATAGTAGCATGTTGTTTATATCTCCACCATCTCTGCTCCTGTTTTGTGGGTTTCTCATGAGATTAAAGTCTCCTAGTATCATCCAGTGTGTCATAGGGGTAGTGTCCAAATTCTGAAGCCAGGAAATAAATTCATTTCTTTCTTCTCTGATTGTTGGGCCATAGACATTGGTGAGGTACCATATTTGTGAGCTTAGTTTGTAAGTAAGCTGAAGAGTGATGTGGTATTTACTCTGGTGGGTGACTATGCCATCAAACAGATTGCCATTCCAGATAGTGATTAGTCCACCTGAATTTCCAACAGATGAGACATAGCCAAAGCTAAGAAAGCAATTTTCTCAGTGTTGCTCGTAAAATTATTCTACTTAGAGGAAATGTTTATAAAGTATCCTTTTCTCATTTCTAACTAACCTCTAAAAATGTTCATTTTATGGAAATTGCTCGCATTGTACAGAATGATGTTCATGGTATTGGATATGTAATATCGATACGTATACGTGACGGTGTAGTACACCACCGTATACGTATCCAACTCTGTATATGCCACGCAAGGGCTATTTCTTGCCAATATAACATGAAACCGATCTACCCCAAAGGGTACGATCGTTCCACCTAAAACTCACATGGTATCAGAGGCCGATCTTCTTCCCAACCTCTAGCCGCTGCGTGCTCCTTTGTGCGCTGTCGACCAGGACTGTCGACCAGGACCAGGACTACGCCGTGGTTTCTCTTCTCCCTGTGGCCAATTCTCCACAACCACAACCAGAACACAACCCTAAAACCCTAGCTACAATCCCTAGATCCAATCTTGCCGCCCTTCCTCGTGCTGCTTGATCATGATGCCATCTTCCTCTACCTTGTCACCTGGGTTGTCCACCATCGGTGCACCGCCTGTGATGAAGCTCACACGTGAAAACTTCCTCTACTGGCAGGCTCAGGCGCTGCCCACTCTTCGTGATGCCCGGGTCATGGGCCTCCTTGAGGGGACCGATATGGCTCCACCAGAAAGAATAGAGGCCGAAGATGAGAATCACAAGAAGGTCCCTGTTCCCAATCCAGGATATGATGCATGGATCATCAAGGATCAACAGGTGGTCAGCTTCCTCGTCAATTCTCTATCTGAGGATGTGCGCCCTCATGTCTTTGGACTTCACCATGCCATTGATGTGTGGCATGCGTTGCATGCTATGTATTCTAGGCAGTCCAAGTCCTGGGTTTCAACTCTGCGCGGCGCCCTCACCAACACCAAGAAGCTCTACATGACCGCGCAACAATACATCACCAAGATGAAAGGATATGACTTTGAACTTGCTGCTACTAGCAAGCCAGTTGATGATGACGAGTTGAAGGATTACATCATGAATGGTCTTGATGGTATGTTTAATAATCTTATTGCTGTTGTTAACGCCGGTCCTTCCACTACCCTCAGTGATATGTTCTCTCAGTTGCTTGCCTGTGAGAACTGTGATGCTATGCTCCTCTCCACTAGCCAAGCGTCGGGGAATTTTACATCCTCCATTAATGCAGCCTCCCGCCACCCCCTCCCAATTATGGGGGCACGCCTACTCGCCCACAACCACCCTACACACCCCGTCCACAACCCTATCAGCCACCATACATGCCTCCCACACCAACATACACGCCTCCATACATGCCTTCTCCACCTACTTACCAACCACCCTGCATGCCTCCCACATATCCTCCATAGCCCCAATATTTTATGTCTCCTCCATACTACTCTGGTCCTTACATGACACCGCCCATGCGCCCTGCTCCACCCGCACCACACCCGCATCCACCTCCACCTCTGGTTCTCCTCGCCCTGATCAGCAGCATCGGCCCAAGGGGGCACAAGAACCGTGATTGTGTTGCCACACCTTTTCAGGAGGGCGTATTCTGCCAGATATGCAAGAAAGAGGGTCATGCTGCTGGAGATTGTTAGTGGCACTATGGTGATGACACTCCCAATGATACCGCTAAAGGTGCCTATGGCGTTGACACTAACTGGTACATGGACACTAGAGCTACTAATCATGTAGCAGGACAGCTTAACAAACTACAGGTTCATGAGAACTACTAGGGATGTGATCGTGTTCATGATGCTAGTGGACAAGGTATGGAGTTTGCTAACATTGGATATTCAGTTTTGCACACCCCACATAGTTCATTGCTCACAAGATTTAGTTTCTGCTCAAAAGTATTCTTCATATTCCTAGTTCTTCCATGAATTTAGTTTCTGCTCACAAAATTGCCCTAGATAATAATGCCTTCATTGAAATTCACCCCTTCTTTTTCTTGATTAAGGATCAAGCCCCAAAGCAAATCATGTTTAGAGGTCCTTGTTCTGGTGGCCTCTATCCCCTTGTTCCTTTCTCAATGGGGTCATCATCCAAGCATGTTCTTGTCACCATCAAGCATACATCCTCCACCTGGCATCGTCGTCTCGGGCATCCTTCGTCTTTTATTATTCAACAAATCATTAGGAAAAGTAACTTGGCTCATACTCCAGAAGTGAACTCTTACATATGTAATCCCTGCCAATAGGCCAAGAGTCACCAGTTACCCTATCATGTGTCTACTAGTGTCTCCACAGTTCCTTTGGAACAAATATTTTCTGATGTATTGGGTCATGCTCCTCTATATGTAGGCAAACATGCTTATTATGTAAGTTTCAATGATGACTTTAGCAAGTTTACTTGGATTTATTTGATTAAGAAACATTCTGATGTTTATCATGTGTTTCTTGATTTCCAATAATATGTTGAGAGCAAGTTTGATAGGAACATTATCACCATGCAAACCAATTGGGGAGATGAATATGAAAAACTCCATGGTTTCTTTCAGCGTGTAGGCATCACCCATCATGTCTCATGTCCTCATGCTCATCAAAAAATGGCTCCGCTGAACGTAAACATCATCATATTGTTGAAGTTGGTCTTGCTTTGCTTGTCAATGTGTCTATGCCTCTAAAGTATTGGGATGATGAATTCATTACATCCACTTTTCTCATAATTTGCTTCCTTCCAAGGTTTTGAATTTCAGGACACCTACTAAAAAGTTACTTCAAGTTAAGCCCAATTATGAACCCTTGAGAGTCTTTGGCTGTGCATGCTGGCCTAATCTTCGTCCATACAACAAATATAAGCTTTCTTTTCACTCCAAATAATGTGTTTTTCTAGGCTACATCCCTTTACACAAAGTATTCAAATGCTTGGATGTTACTACTGGCCATGTGTATGTCTCTCGCGATGTGTTTGATGAGAATGTTTTTCCTTTTGCCTCGTTACATCCCAATGTTGGTTGCCGCCTTCGTGAAGAAATTCTTCTCCTTCATTTGGATCGAATTCCCTTGGCATCTAGTGATAGGGGTGTGCACACTAATGACCAATATTTGCCAATTATTCCTACTATTCATCCTACACCAATTAGGCCTCAAGAGCCCTCCGCTGATGTTTCACAAAATTCTGGGCAAAAATTCAGAAGACAGTAGTCAAATCAGTGCATCAAATAACAGAGAAGTGGAGGAGGAAATGACAAGGTAGACTAGCAGCTTTTATGAGGATGATCTCCTGGAGTGATCTGCCTTGGAACGAGAGGCCGAGGAATCTTCTGGACATCGGTCGCCTTCACATGCCACGCGCCAATCCACCTCTGCCACGTCGCCAGGTTTGTCAGGGTCAACTGCGGGTGCGGACCCGCTCATGCCACCAACGCATCACGCGTTCCCCGAGAACAACGCGGGAACGAACCCGTCCAAGCCTCCGGTCGCAGATTCGTCCATGTCTTCGACTAAGTCATGTCCATCAACACCCAATGCGTCGCCCGATGCGTCGCCCATGACTCGGTCGCTGTCACCTAGCGTCCGACACCCGGAGGATCCCCTGTCGCCGTCTGTAGATTCACCAGCACCACAACAACATCTGGCTCCAGAATCAGGATCTTCTATGTAGCCTTGACCTACACCACCTCCTGCTACTAGTGTACAAATAGGCTTACACAAAGGTATAAAGCATCCCAAAACTCATACTAACGATAAAATACGATGGTGTCTTCTGGCAACTACAGGAGAACCAAGAAATTTAAAGGATGCTTTAACAGGTACAAATTGGAAACATGCTATGAAAGAGGAATACAATGCTCTTATTGCTAACAACATGATGACCCACAAGTATAGGGGTGTATCGCAGTATTTTCAATAAGTAAGAGTGTCGAACCCAACGAGGAGCAGAAGGTGTTGGCTAGTGGCTTGGAGTAGGAATTCTTTGTAAATACTTAGCAAACGGATTTTTAGGGGTTTTTGATAATGCAGGTAAATAAAGTACGAATAAATAAAAGACAATAAGAATAAATGCAGCAAGTGGCCCAATCCTTTCTTGAGCAAAGGACAAGCCGGTTGTATTACTTAAGATGACCAAACGTTCTCGAGGACACACGGGAATATCGTCAAGTGCTTTCGCTTCATATAGTTGATTAATCTTTGTTAGTTTGCTAAGTGTTGTGTGGGTGAACCTATGCTAATGTACCGACCTTCCTAGGACTAATACATACTTGTAATTAAACCCCTTTCAAGCATCCACAAGTACAAGAAAGTAATTAAGGTAGAAACCTAACCACAACTTTAAACTCTAAGACCCTGACGTCCCTTGTGCAATGGTTTCCTAACGGGGGGTTCAGGTTTCTGTCACTCCGACGATTAGTAGACAAATACACAATGCATTCCCCTAGGCCCATATAGGTGAAGTGTCATGTAGTCGACGTTCACATGACACTACTAGAAGAAGTACACCCCAACTTAAATATCAAACCATTCAATCTTTCTCAACACAATTCCACTACTAACAACATGACTTCTCCCATGTCCTCAAGAACAAAACAAACTACTCGCAGGACATCATATGTATCATGATCAGAGATGAAATAATGATGTGTAACAATCTGAACATAAACAATAATTCAATGGTTCACTCAATAGCATCAACTACAAAGAGTAATCAACACCGGGAAAGTTTCCCCTAAGAACTATGCAAGATTCAACCCAATTTTTACAGCGGTATGAAGTGGAGATGATGGTGCTGGTGATGATGATGATGATCCCGATGAAGTCCAGCTTGATGGTGGCATTGATGGCGACGATCTCCCCTCTCCGGGAAGGAATTCCCCCGGCAGAATTCTGTCTGTCGGAGAGATCTTTCTCTCTCGGTGTTTTCCACCCCACAGAGGCGGCGGAATCTTTCTATGGTCGATCCCCGAGTCTTAGGGTTTCGAGAGGATAATATACGCTAGAGGGGAGAGCCAAGGGTGCACCAAGGCGGCCACACCACCTGGTGGCGCGGCCTAGGGTGACCCACGACAGTTGGGTGGTGTGGGCCCCCTGTGGTCCATCTCCACTTCCCCTTCTAGCTTTCTTCGTCTTCTGGAAAAATAGGATTTTCCATGTATTTTCCCAGATTTTCTGATCTTCGCGAATTTTGCCTCCAAACAGCACCTTTTCCATCAAAATCCTGACTGCAGCGGTCCATGCTCCAAAAGTCATCAACCATGCAAAAAATAGATGAAATACCATAAGTATCATCTCTTAATATGAAATATATCAACGAATAACAGTAAATTATGATATAGAATAGTGATGCAAAATGGACGTATCAACTCCCCCCAAGCTTAGACTTCGCTTGTCCCCAAGCGAAACTGAACTCAATAAACATGACCTCAGGTTTATGGAGTGAAGAGTCAATAAAAGAATATAGACAAGAAGCATCACATTCATCAATACATAAGTCATAATAGAAGACAACTCACTATTATATAACTTTAACTTGCAATAAGTAAAGGAAACACAATAAAGATACATAAAGTAAATCATAATTGGTAAAGGCAAACTTAGCTCTTGGTCGAAGAATAGTTGACAATTTGCTGGAGTTAACAAATAACTGAGTTTCAACGATAGATTTCAAAGTAGTAAACACCAAGATAAGAGCAACATGCAAAACAAGGAACATAAGAAAGATGATTGGATAAATCACCATATGAATGAATGAAACACAACAACTCAAAATACTTGCTGAGATAGAAGGGAATAGGTTTACTAACTCAACTAAAAATTAAAATAAAGGCCCTTCGTAGAGGGAAGCAGGGATTTCAAGTTTCATAAAGAGCTTCCAAAAATTATGGTACTTATTAGCTTTTAGCTCTCATTGCCCCTATCATAGGCATCTTTAGGTGATTAAGATTAAAGTGATCAAGTATGAGGATATGCTTGACAAGTTGCAAGTTGAAAATCTCATGTCCCTTGAATACGAGGGCCGCTCCTCATGCTACTCAAGTTTAGTCACCGGTAAGTTCTTGTCATAGTAAGTACATGTGTATCATAGAGAACCGCCAACGCGGTACCCCTTGCCCGATGATACGAAAGAATCCCCATATCAAAATGTCAAGGCAAGCAAACAATAAGCATCTCAGCAATCTTCTTATTTACCATGGGAATATGGAGCTTTTTTCTCTATTTCCTCTTTTCTCATCTTTTTTTTCTTTTCTCAATCTCTATATCTTTTTTTATAAGAAGAATGCTTCATAGATGCTCATTATGGTTACGCTGCAGGTTTGCACCATGACAACATGGATTAGACCGGCGGCCCAGGCGTTTCTCTAACACACATACATAACTCCATGGACTTATAAGCTCCCCTTTCATTTCACATCACCGACATCCATAGACAAAAGAACATGATATCAACTAGGTACAAAGTACCGGTGTAATGTTGAAAGCGTTCCCCATGACAACATGGTTCTGCTAATTCACAACTTACAAAGCGCAAGCATATATGCAACGTAGATGGGCACAATGGTTCAAGTTTTTTAAGTGCAAGAAAGTAAAGTGTGCCATCAAGTTCATGAGAGCTTTAATCACTAATTTTCACATAAAAAGTTTAATTCGGAAGGTAGATAAAATCATGAATTTACTTGGAATAGCAATAGTGCTAGTAGGTAGGTATGGTGGACACAAATGGCATAGGTTTTGGTTTAAGGATTGGATGCACGAGAAGCATTTCCTCTCAGTACAGGGTTTTGGCTAGCAAGGCTGGGTAGCACGCATAAGAGTTGAAGGAAACAAACAAACATACAAGTGATAAAAACAAACATGCAATCTTCCTTGGAAGCACAAAAGATCTTAACTAGAGAATACTAAACTTATGAGCAAATCAATAAAGAAAGATGATGAAATTATATTTCTTTAAGAGTACTGTTATCTTTTTCATTCAATTCTCAAAATAGTGTTGCTACTAACCGAGCCAGGTTTGCCAAAACCAACTAAATTAACTCAATGATCCCAAAGTGATACCAATACTAACAACAAGATCAATCATATAGCAGGAATTGAAAACTAATATAAGATATGCAAAAGAGTAAATGATAGAACTTCTCATTAATATTCCATAACGACAACTCACACCAAGGGATACATATCTAACGAGAGGGGGGACACTTCCATAATGCAAACCATCCTACATGATAACTTCTCTATTCAGGATATGACTCTACTAAAAAGGTAAAAAGATAGAAGATAGTGATATGATACGATGGCACTCCCCCAAGCTTGGAACAAACCAAGGGCATGCCAAAACCTGATGACGAATTACTCCTTCGGTGGTGGTGGTATTCTCTCATCGTTGTCCGACTTCCAAGGTAAAGGCTCCCCATCAACAAAAAACATCATGGTCTCCATCATCCTAAAACTAGCAGCAACACTTATTCGTTTAAACCTAACCTCATACTCACAATTTTGATTTTGAACGTCGTAGAGCTGTGCTTGCAGTTGGTGGGTTGTTTGGTGGAGTGAGAGAATTTCATCCTTGAGCTCAGCAGTCTCCTTTTTGTGCTCGGCGATGCATTCGGAACAAATCTTATGGATGATATCCACTTCACGTTCTGCCATCTTCTTGTACCTAAAGACTTCTTGCTCTAGCGCTCCCATCCTGTCCTCCAAACTTCCTTCACCTTTAGGGCCTTGAACCTCTTTCATCCGTACCTCCCCATCTTCAAGCAACAACTCCTTGGGACGAATCTTCAACTCAAGCATGTATGGGTTGATGATATACGCTGAGGAATCTTCCTGGGCTGATCCAGAGGAAGACATTGTGGCTCCAAAACTGGGACTCTACCTGTCAGAAACAAATCGATACAAAAACACGACGATAACATGATATACGAACCTCGGGGGATCCGGGGGATTATATATTATGAAGTTTTACATAAAAAGGAAAGTGTTGGGAGAAAACGGGTCGGAGACGGAGTCCGAGGTGGCCACACCACCTGCTGGCGTGGCCAGGGGGGCCGCACGACAAGGTGGTGTGAGCCATCCAGGCTCCGCTTCCATCCCTCTTTCGCTTCGTTGCTTTCCTTGTTGGATAAAATCTGCAAAAATATAACTGGACAGAATTTTCGCGGAACTTTTCTTACCAGAACTATTACCTATTCGAAAACGGACTCTGTAGGTCTCTGAATTTGGTCTTTAGCGGATTCTTCCGGAGTCTCCTCTTGAATAACATCAATATCTTTATCTTCATACACATATTGCTCGAGTCATGAAACCTTTCACTTTCTTATTACACCATTTTCTCCACTAACCTAGAAATTTCTTTCACACAAAACTTCACACAATTCTCATTAGCAACATTAGTATAAGCGAGGTAATAAACCTTTTAGGTTCAATTTCAACTGAAATCCATCAAAACATAAGCTACTGTAGCAACTCCTTCCGAAAACCCAAAAAAGAATTCAAAAAGGAAATCGATTTGAAGGAGCAAATGCAAGAGTGGCAAAATCTGTCAAAGCAGACCAGCAGGTAAAGATCAATTTTTTCGAAAATCTTGTGTTGCTCAAATCAAAAAGTGCCAAGCTAACGAAAGTTAAATAACAACCTGGGGCAGAAGCACAAAAAATTACAGCTCAATTCGACATACAGAGATTTCTCACGAATTTTTATGGTGAAGCACAAAAATCTGTTTCGGGATAGCAACTTCCCCAAATCTTACTTCTCTCTCATTAGAGGTTGATCTTGACACAAAAACCAAAAAAAGGAGAAGGAGAGGTTATTACCGAAGTAATAACTTCCAAGACTCAAAGAAAAAAAAACTGAAAGAAAAATAAATTGGGTTGTCTCCCAAAAGCTCTTTCTTTATAGCCATTAAGATGGGCATGATAATTTCAAAGATGCTCACATAAGAATATGAATTGAAGTAAAACAGAGCATTAATAAGCAAAAATACACATGTTTAAGTATAATCCACTTCCTATGCAAGGGAATTTTGTAAACAAACAAGTTGTTGAAACCAGAGGCTACTAGCATAGGAAGGCAAAATAAGTGCAACATAAAGATTTTAAGCATAAAACGAGGAAACTTGATATTATTGAGATGCATTAGAACATTCTTCCCTCTTTCATAATAAATTTCAGTATCATGCATAAATTTAATGATATAACTATCACAAGAACCATTGTAGCAATGATCACTTATCCTAACAGAAAACACAGGGACACTAGCTCTCATAACACTACTTTGTGAAACAATATTAGGGATATCCTTACAGAGGATAGTGTGTCCATCTTCCACATATTTAGTGACAAAATCTTTCACATTTGCTATTATAGGTTCATCATCTATTTGTTTATCAGGTTCAACAGCTTTATTTGTACTTTCATTAACCATACTAGCTATCATAGAATGTTCCTTTATCTTAACTGGGAAAGGTATTTTCTCAATGTAAGGTTCAGGTAAAGCATGATTAGTAGTATAAACTTCAGTATTTCTTGCAGGAACACACTTAGCAACATCTTTATATGGTTCATGATAATTATTCCACTTCTTTTTAGGAACTTCAATATAGGAAGCAAAAGCCTTAAAATAAGTTGCAATAGCTTGAGAATCAAGCCCATAAGAATTTTTAATATTTTGAAAGTCATAAGTTCCCATAAAGGATTCAATGCATTCATAATCATAATTTATACATGATTTACTTCCTTTGTCATTCTCCCATGCTTCAGCATTGTCTTGAGTACGGTCTAAAAGATCCCATTTAGCTTCTTCTTCCATGCGAGTGAATGATCCAGCACAAGAGGCATCCAATAAATCCTTATCACGAAGAGGGAGCCTTGCATAAAAGTTATTGATAATAATATTGTGAGGGAGCTCATGAATGGGACATTTGAGAATTAGTAACTTCAATCTCCCCAAGCTTGAGATGTACTCTCTCTGTAACATCCCAAAACTTTAATCCAAGGTTTTTAAGATCCAAATCATCAAAATTAGGATTAACAAAAACTTTTCCATTTGAAAATATTTAAGCATTCATATGTGTGTGCATTTAAAATAGGAGTTGTTTTGAATTACCATGTTTAAGTGATCCATTGATTGTAAAATGATTCTAAGGTGAATTAAACATCATCTAGATCATTCCCAAACTAATCCCAAAGAAAAACAAATCAAAATGAATAAAAGAAGGAAATGGTCATTTGTACCATTTTAACTACCATGCCTACTTTGGCTATTCCTAGAACTCAATTCTTAATAGAAACAAATGTGGATCTTTGCACCCCTTGCTAGTACAAGTAGTGATGTACCAAGGCCCACCTTGTGATCTACCAAAAACTTTCAAACACTAATTTTAATTGGCATTTGAAAATTGAATCTAGTGTAGGTATCCAGATCACACTTATTCAAAAACCACTCAAATGAATTCCATTTTCAAAACCCAAGCACACCTAGAAGGTCAAGCATAAGATACAACAATCCACCAAAATTCAGCCCAAAATTCAAACATTTTTCTCTTGCGGCCATTTGATCGAACAGGTTGTAGACATAATCAAATTGGCCTAACTTATACTGTTTTTGATCAAATTTTGTCAAACCATTTGAACCCTAGTAGATGCCCTTGTCTCCCCTAGACCCAACCAAGCCATCAAGAGGCTACCCCTTAGCCATTTGCAGCAGTGTCGCGCCACCTGAGCACCATGCTCGGCGGTCGAGCATGGATAGCTCGCAGCCGACCATCTCTCTCTCTCTCTCTCTCGCCATGTCTAGGAGCTAGACCAGACCATACCACCACCCTCTATCCTTCTCCGAGCGGAACCGAGCCATGGACCACCAGCAGAACGCCGCGCCCAGAACGTCCGCACCATGCCGAGCACGCGCCAGAGCGCCACGCCCGACAAGCGGGCCCACGCTGCGCCTCGACCACAGCCCACGCGCACCGGTTTGCCACGACCCCAGGAACCGCCCGGACATGCCTGTTCGCCGCCGCTTGACCTGCAGCCCCCGTGCGCCACGTCGAACGCCGCCTCTTCCGCGCAGAGCACTAGCTTCACCCGACCCAATATCACCGCCCCTAGCCGCACATTTAAACCATAGAGTACTGCCAGGAGGCAGGCCACCATCCCCTACCTCCAGCCACGACGATAGCACGCTGCACATCCCTCGTCGGAGTCGCCAGCCCATCCCGTTCGGTCGCCTCATCGAACTATAAATAGAGGCTACCCCCAGCCTCATTCTGCACACCATCTCACTTCCCTCTCTCCACTGATCCTTCCACCCCATCCCCGGAGCAAGGCGGGCCACCGTTCGCCGGAATTTTGCCGGAGCTTGCCGCAGCAGAGGAGGAGAGGCGCCGTTGATTGCGACTGCCCCAGGAGCCGCCGCGACCACGCCTAGAACCGCCGTCGTCCACCAGCTCGATCGCCCCCATCGCCACGACTAGCTGGAGCCCTGGTAGGCCCCCACGTACCCCCACCGAGCCACTTGGGTTAGCTCTCGCCGGCGACCTATTCGCCGGGGACGACAATCCTCAGCCGTTGATACGCCTTTTAATCGTAGCGCTGAGAGTGCCCCGTACCGCTTCGCATTTGATGTGTCGCTGACCTGCGGGACCCCCTGTCAATTGTCATCCGCTCTGCGGAGCACCATTGGGTCGGCCCATTAGTTTTCCCGCACGACCCAGTTAGTTCAAATATAGATATTTCTATTTAAGTTTTAACTCATTTCCGTCCCTCAGTTTAAAAATCAATTCAGAGAGTTTATAAATCCAAATTGAGTGATTCCAATTTTGTTGGAAAGCTTATGAAATGATCTATCCAAGCCCTTTGGATTTAATTCATTTAGAGTTGGAGATCTCTCCTAGTAAAAATAACCAGATAGAAGCATTTGCACCTTTCAACATTTTTATAAAATCAACCATAATAGCTTTTGAGTTGATTCCAACTCTCAAAAAATCACATTTAACCATACCTATCTGAATATGTAATAATATTAAGGTTTGCATGCAGTGAATTTGGACTAGTACCAAAATAATGCTATATAGGCATTTCTAGTCACTTTAAATCATTAAGTATTAAACTTAAACTTATTTAATTGTGATCCAACCTTTAAATCACATTCCCATATGTTTGAATATGTGGTGATGACATGTGTCCACATGATCCCATATTTTAAGTGGGAATATTAAATCTTAGTTAATTTCAATGAGTAGAAATTACTTTTCATAAATAAAAAGAATGAAACTAGTAATTAAACCTTGTGATGCTTGTGATGATAATAGATCATCAAAATTTGTGCCTTAGTATGATAAGTAGACTAGTTAAGCTTTGTTTGGTGATTGTGTACTCTGTATGTATTTATAGACGATAGTATCAACCCAGCATACGAGGAGGAGGAGTTCTACCCGGAGGAAGAGGAAGAAAACTTCAACCACTGCACCAACCAAGGCAAGCTATTGTTAGCAAGTAGACTAAGCTAGATAACCTAAGAAGATGCATTAGGCTTGCTTTGGTCATACCACTTGACTAGTACCTACTCCAAGTTTTAATTTCAAGCTTTTACTTTCTTTACTTTACCAAAGTCCCTTACTTGTTGAAGGTAGCATAAAAAGTTAAAACTTGACCTATCTAGATAACCTTAGATGTCATTCTATGGCATGAGATTGAGATTAGCATCCCACCTTAGTGAACACTCTTAACTTAGTAGCTTAGATCTAAATCAAAACTTGAGTCACTCTAGATGGGAACACTTGGTGAAAATGAATTGTGAAAACCTTGGAATGATGAGTCATTCTATTGAGATGTTTTGACATGTGTTGAGAAACACAAATGGTTTATGATGATGAAAATGTTGAGGCATGAGCCTTACCCCCTTTTACAAAACTAGTGGTTGGATTCGGATGCGATACCGTTCCAATTTTACCGTACAACCACAATACCTGATGTAACATCCCAATTTCAGCAACCCTGATTAGTTGTCCAGAATGCAAAAATTAGGGGGAACAAAAACTTTTCTTGTTTAATGCTGAAGTGTTTGCTTGTTGATTGTCTATGCTTATGCATATGAATGTGTATTAGATGGTATACTCCCTACCTTAACCCCAGTTGACAAAATCTACTTCCCAAAACAAGTCTTGGCTTAATTTCCATATTCTCAAATGTTATGGCATTTCAGAACATGAGCCAAGATGCTTATGTAACCAAAACTATTTTTGTAGCTTCTCTTGACAAAACCAAGGAGAAATATATGATGTAATCTCCTTATGTTTCAATATAGAACCTTCAACTACTCTTACCTCTAGGATCTCCAGAAATCTCTTTGTAAGCTTTTGAATTCTACTCTTGGTAGAGATACCTGGGACTCTCATCTTATTCAAACTCCAACCATTTTCAAAATGCCTCATCCTTACCTCAAGCTAAGCTTGATGGTAACCCTAGTAGTAGTTGATTGTCTGTAAGATGAGTTGCCTTGATCTGCTGCTTGATTTGTCTGCTTAGGAGATAGTATGAGCTACTCTAGGAGCTCATCACTAGGATCATGAGGTTTCCAAATCACTACACCCTAAACAATAATTCAAAGCAAGATCAAATCTCTAGCTACTAGAGATCATCTGAAACCCTTAACCAGATCCATTCTGAAGATATCCCTTCTAGAAGTTTCCAAATTAATGAAGACCAATATCAAGCAAGGATACTTTGTAATCAATCTACACTTCAACATCAACCACTTGATTATGCTTTGGTACCTTTCCATCCATCAAAATCATCACCACCCACATTCTAGTCAAAAACCCTAACTCTGCCAAATTTGGCTAAGTCTGGAAATCTGTTTCCAACATCACCTTTTTGAATGCCTCCCTTTCTCAACCCTTATGCATTTTTGGAAATGCATCTGAACCATCTTGTTAAACATCCTAAGTACTACCAAGGCCCACTATTTCCCTTGGTTAGATCATCCTCCTACCCACTTGTTCTTGATGGTTTTGCATGCAAGAAAATAAGTAATCCTGCAAATCTAGTCAACATGTCTACTTTGATAGAAGCTCACACCACCATCCAACCTTCTATGGACCAACTATTTGCATGTTTGTGTTCTACTCCTATAGGTATATCAATATCTACTTCACTTTTTCCAAGTGGATCTTTGTGCTTCTTAAACCCACAAGGTTTTGAAGGCTAGTTGATAATCTGCTTTGGCAGGCTTATTTTATTCAAAGTTTGGAATCAATTCTTGGTGAGCTCAAGAAGGATCAAGCTCAAGACTCTACACCACTACAATATGCATCACTAGGTATATCCATACTTATATCCCATGCCACAAGGGGAGCCCTGAGCTCCAGGATCCAACAATGTTTTGGTGGCATGAAAACAATCTTACCCAAGATCCCCAAATCTCTAGTTTCACCAAAAATCAAATTGGAATCTCCAATCCCAAGGTTGAAAATGCTTTCTACACCTTGTCTACATCATCTACCTTGATCATCAAGATTTATCAACAATTATCCATATTTATTATGGACCAAAACTATTTAATTCCCTAAATAGGCAAAATCTCCAAAACTCCCCTCATAAAGGAAAGTTTGGTTTTTGCCAAAACTTTTCCCCCAAATTTTGGTTCAAGTGAGGTCCCTTTATCATAACCCATATTCCCACTTCAAAAATAAATATTTTTGAAGAGCTTTATTATTTCTTTTTGCCCATTTTCTTAAATGGCTGAATTGGAATAATAATTGTTTTAAATACTTTTATCCCCCAATAAATCTTGGGAAAATTCCCCTAAGTGTATATTCACATTTGGGACCATATTAACTCCAAAAACCCACCTTTCCCAATGTAAAAATATCAAATGAACTCCAACATTTCACTTCTGCAGTTTTTGAATAAATGGATTTAAGTGGACTTGTAATCTTATGAAAATTCCTAAATAAATCCTAGAGAGGCATATTAACCCTACCCATCTACCAGCACCCTTACATCATTTGGTATTGATCAAAAATCAAGACATAACCCTTGATCATCCTTTATGGCAGAATTGAACTTTTATCCTTTTTGTACCAAACACCAAAGCAAAATCTCACCAATCTTCACCAGCAAGCCTCCACCACCATGCACCTCAGTCCTGGTCGTGTGGACCGTAGCCCTGCACTGTAGTGTCACTGTTCACCCCTTGTCTCATGTGTTTGTTGCAAAGGAGACACAAGGCTAGGCTTTTTTCTAGCCAATTAAAGTCTTGCAACTGCTACGACTCCTCCTCTCTGACCTACAGCCCGACCAGAAACCACCCTCCCACGCCCATAGCAACACCAGCCCTGGTTTCCGTCCTCCCTCCCATGCCCAATAGGCCATGTCCACCATGAACCTCCCCGTGCTCTTAAATGGACCAGAGGCCTGCACCCCACCCCCTGCTCCCTCATTTCTCTCCCTCACACTCCACTGCACCTCCCTAGAGCCCCCATCCTCTCCCCTACTCTGCCTCGCACAGGAAAGGAAGGAGAAGCCCCATCGACCTTCTACAAGATCTGCTCGAGGTGCTCTCGTTCCTTCTCTCCCTCCCCTTGGCATGTCACCTCTCTTATCCACCTTTGCTCCTCTAGGTCTGACCCGCCTTCTTTTACGACATGCATCAACACCAGGAGCATCTCTGGTGAACTCCCCGAGCACCTGCAAGGTCGTCCTCACGCGAGCAGCTCCTGGCGTCAAACCCCTCCATGCCGCCCATGACCAGACGTAGTGTGGAGTTCTGCGTCGCCTCCTCCGTGCTCCAGGTCCTCTCCATCCCTTGGTAAGCCTCCTCGCCACTCCCCATTCCTCTACTAGGGTTAGCTCTCCACTACCGCCGGCGAGAGAAGGACGACAGCGGACCATCGTCGATCTCTGTCTAATCGAACGGCCCACGCTGCTCCTTACCCCTTCGCCCTCTCGCGCTCACTGACCAGTGGGCCCTGCTGTCAGCCATTTGAACCCGCCTCCCGCGTGCTGCCTGCCCGGTTGGGCCGCCCTTCTGCCGTCCGGCCCAGTTCGACCGGAATTCCAGCCCGGGAATGCCCCTCTCCTTTTTATTTTAGTATTTCATTAAATCTAGAAAATTGACTTTCAGATTAAATCATTTTGAAAATGGAAAACAACTACAATTGCCTAGATCTAAATTTCCTAGGGTTACTAAAGGTTTACTCTAACATGCAGTATCAAAAGTTTGGCCAAATAACATCTGTACATTTTCTGTAGATTTATGTCCTAGATAGAACCTTTTTCATGCAATAAATCTTCAAAGGAGTTCCACCCCACCAAATGGAGTAACTCCAACTGCAATTGTTTGGTATATGAAATACCTACTAGCAAGACTTGGTCCCATACCAAGTGGAGCTTGGAAGTTTCTGTAGCAAAAATAACAAAAACAGAGACAATGAAAATTCCCTAGGCATATCTACAGAACATATTAGGCTAATTCCAACTCCCAGAGAAGTGGACCATCAAAATCTGTCAAAATCCAGGAGCTCATCTTTTCCTAAGCCTCAATTGATTTATTGTGAATTAATCTGTTCTGGGCTTAGTCAATTCACTAGATAAATCACTACAGAAGCTCTGTAACTCCAAAAAGAGTGAATCCACTTTCTATAGAAAGGTATTAGAAATACCTAACAGGTGTCCTTGGTTTCATATCCATAGATTCTGCAGATTTAATCTGGTGAAAAAGACAAGTTGTCTACAGAATTGCCATTGGGAATTTCCTGAGGGCATTCTGGTGATTATTTTGGAGCGATTCCAACTCTCAGGGAACAAGTACATCAAGCCCTACCTAACCCTCTAGGGAATTTTGGAGCTCCAGAACCTTTCTGGTGATTTATTCCCTAAAACTAAAAGTTATTTCACTAAGAAAATCATAACTATTTAAAGAAAAGTGATAAAATAGTGAAACCACTTTTGTTGGTTTCATTTTATCGACAGCTACGTGTAGGTATCATTTTCATACAATGGTATCATACAGAATATGTCCTTGGTCCAAAACCCCCTCTGAGGTAGTTCCTCGACAATAAACCCTAAGGGATTTCCATCCCCTTCTCCAAGGCCATCTCAATCTCCTAAATCCAATCCCCTCAAACCATCTGAATCTTAATTAGGTATTATTCAATTGCTTGCTGCATTGTATTGATGCTTGTATGCCTTGTATTGATTGTGGCTTGGTCTGTTTGCATGTGCTGTATTGACGACGATAGTTGCGATGAAATCGGAGAGCAGAAGAAGTGGTATTTATTATTGGTATGGGTATTCTTGGTTATCTAAAGAAGAAGTCCAGGGAAAATTATGCCATATTTCTGATCTCAGGCAAGCCACCTTCTTGTTCATAAGCCTTGTCCTACTATTTTACTCATGCATGTTTTGTCTACTATTTGTGGAACCGTCGTCGAATTGAGGACAAGTACGCCATGAGGGAGTCCTCGAGGCGTGCGGAAGAGAGGGGTGTGAGACGTACGGTATTCTGGGACGGTGAGCACACAAGTTTACCCAGGTTTGAATCGGCCGGCTTTGGACGAATCCTACTCCTGCTAGCAATCCAGTAATACGGCAGAGCCAGAATATGGGTTACAAGGGGTTCGCCTGTGCGAGTTGAGGGTCTAAAGTATTGGTTATGCCCTAAAGGCTCTCCCTAGGACGTCTTATATAGATATCCGGCCTAGGGTTTACAGGAGAGATTAATCCGGCTACGACTAAGAGTTGGTTACAGAGTACATCTTGAACTACAAGTAACATTATGGGCCTAAGTCAGTAAGTCTTTTGGGCCTTCCCGTAGCCGGATTGGACTCCGTCTTTCTCCCTGACTGGGCCGCCCGTGAAGCAAAGCTCTAACCCGAAGTGAGCCACCCTAGTCAGTGAGGAACTGTGAGGATACCCGGAAAGTATATCCCTAACAGCAGCCCCCGGAGGCCTCCAAGATCCAAAGTTACATTTATCATCGTCTAGCTTGATCTTCGGCTTGTAGAATCTTGAAGGGTTTCTGAAACTTCACAACAAAAAATACGATCCGGGTCTTAAAAATAAGTCGGACCTATCAACAGGTTACTCGGATTTTCCATCTTGATTTCAAACTAAGCCGGAACTTGGTTTCTAACGCCACCTGACACAAGTCATGGTCTAGTCAAGTCAGCTGACAGGCATGCCGTCAGCACGACCGTTGGTGGGTCCGCGGTCCGCGGAACCGAGGCACCGTTTCAATGCGTGCGTGGAGATCGAGGCGACGCAATCATCGCGTGGGTCCTTCCCAGTTCCTTCCACGACGCATTGCGGTTACACTGTAGCATTTGCACGAATCTCTTGGCACAGGTAGGTGAATATAAGGGGTTAGGATTTTCTCCTTCTCCTTCCACTAGTCCTTGCCTTTTACTCTCCTTCCCAATCCTCCTGCATGCACATAGCTTCCTCGTTCTCCCTCCAAAGAACTCCCAGTGCCGCCCCTTTTAGGTCAACCTCTCGCCGATGAAATGGCTTCATCTTCTTCCTTCGGCTTGGCGGCGGCAGCGACGACGGAAGCGGTGGCGGAGAAGGAGAGCTTTCGCGGGATCTGGATTCCCTGCGCCCTCAACGAGGAGGGCCTCAAGAACATGGAGAAGGAGGGGCTTCTCGCTGCCGGCAACTGGCGGAGCGGCTTCGAAGAAACCGTCCCCAACCCGCGCGACGGCGAGCGGGTCCACTTCGGCACCCACCTCGATAGAGGTCTGTCCTTTCCTCCCACGGAGTTCTTCTCCGGGGTGATAGATCATTACGGAGTTCAACTCCACAATCTTCCTCCCAACTCACTCTTAGAGATGAGTAAGTATGCTTTGCTTTGTGAGGGCTTTCTCGGCATTAGGCTGAGTTTGACTCTCTTCTGGTATTATTTCCATGTCCGGAGAAATTCCATTACTGCCGGTGTTCCTTACATCACCGGCACTATTAGTTTTTCGCTTAGACGCGAGCGCGCATATCCCAAAATTTCAGCTAGTGACTCGGTCAAACAATGGCCAGCCACATTTTTCTATCATAGGGATATTCCGGCTCCCGACAAAGCTACTTCTTTGCTGGCTTTTGTCGACGGAGCTGCCATGGCCCAACCTTCCTGGGACGAGGCTGCTCCAGCTCTCACTGACGATCTGATCCTCGCTAAGGGGCGGATGGAATATTTGATCAAACACAAGGGTCTGAAGGGATCCGACTTGGGCCAATGTTGGGTCTCATGTCGGATCCAACCCCTTCAGTACCATGGGGATCGACTGATGCACTCCATCACGTCATCCAAGAAAGATTCCCTCCGCATCAGCTCCAAGGCCTACACCACGCATGGCTACATAAGCCAAATCAAGTGGATGATCAAGGAGCGGATCGAGAGGAGAATTCCAGAGGTTTCTCTGGAGATACACACGGCGGAAAACCCCATAGTGCCGGTAAGTTTCCATCAGTACACCTTTTATGTGTTTCAATCTTCGAGTTATATCGCAATACTGATATGTTTTTTTGTTTTCAGCATGCCGACCTCCCGGAGTCGGAACTTGCTCCGCTCGAAGGATATCCTCCTGAGTTTTCTCAGGAGACAGAAGTAGTCCCATTGCTGGACCTTGCGCTCAAGACGCGCAAAGCTTCGACAGTGGCTGTGGGCACAAAGGAGGTGCCAGTTGTGAAGAGGTATCTTTCAATCACAATTTCCGCCTTTGTACTTTATTCGAATTTCTTTCCGAGATGTAATGTTTCCGACTTTATTACATTCTCAGAGTAAAACCGCTCGTCAAGGGCAAGGGGAAAGGGATTCCTTCAAAGCCACTGCGACAGATGAAGCTCACCATAGCTTTCCCTGCCGTGGCTCCTCCGACTCCTGCCCCTCAACCTTCTGCAACGCTGGTGATCACTCCTTCCCCGGTTGTCGCAGAAGGTCCGGCTCCTTCCACAGAGCCCGCGATCCTTGAATCGCATACTAACGTCACCATGGGTGAGTCAGTTCTAGATAAGGGTGAACCCTCTTTGGGTAATGATCCCTCGGTAGAATCCTTTGCCGAAAACCTCATCAGCAATCCGGGACTTGCCAAGTTTGGCCTGTCCTGGAAATCTACAGAAGAGATCCAGCGGCTAGCCAGGCAATGCCTGGAGAAAAGCCATTTATCTCCCGAAGAAGAAGCGCAAGAAGCAGAGGACGTCAAGTTCTCTGACCTTCTCGCCCAGGTCCGCCTTCGCGATGAGAGGATTAGGACCGGTGAGCTTCCAACAGCTCTAGTGATTCCTCTGACTCTCACCGAAAAGGTGGTTGCTGAAGTGAACACGGGTTTGGATAAGCTCACCTGCGAACAATATGTAAGTCGGAATTCCAACTCCTGTTTATGCTTCATTAGGATGCCAAAGAACGAACTAGTGTAGCCCCCAAGGCTCGCGCTGATATTTAGCAAAAATATTAGCCTGAGTCTTAAGTAGCTTTCTGACTTTGGGTATTCTGACTTACAGAAAGTATGTTCCTATAACCAGGAATTACTGAAGAATGTTTGCGATAAGCGGAGAGGATCAAAGCTCTCCGGCTTAAAAATGCTGAACTCAAAGTAGCCAAGGATGAAGCCGAAGGTAAACATTCCGAGATTCAAACCTTGCCCTTGTATTTTCAGTGTCGAATTTGTTCTGAACTTTTTGTTCTTTTTTGACTTACAGCGGTGGTGAAACAATCCGTCGCCATGATTGAAGAGGTCGAGATCTCAAGACCTTGGTGGTGGAAAACAAGGAGCTTCGCCAAGAGCTGGGTCAGCTCAAGGCAGATCATGAAAAGAGCATAGCTCAAGTCCTTGAATCCTCCTCCATGGACACTGAAGAGCGTGATCGCAAGATTGCTGCTCAAGATAAAATAATCTCGGACCTCAAGAATGAGCTTCGCAGAGAGAAAGACATCTCCCAGGCGCTCCGGGCTGAACTCCAGAGTCTCCGGGAGGAGAAGACCAAGATTGACGACGTCATTCTTGGTACGTTCCATCTGTCTGACTTATCTTTTTTCTTTGACTTTTATCAATGTCGGATTTTTCTTAACTTGTTTTGTGTATAGGTCCTCTGAACTTGACGGACTCCTCCTCCTCCGAGCCCCGCACCCACCAGCTTACCCAAGTCGGTGACCTACTTCATGACTTCCACCAGTCCCTTGAGGACATCGGCGAAGCCCTCAAGATTCCGGACATGCCAAGCATGTCGGATTTTCAGGTGCGGGACAAGGCCAAGGAGATGCCGAGACTCGTTCGGGACTAGAACATGTCATATGCGCGGACTGCTGCGCAGAACGCTCTCACCATGGTCATGAGCCACCATGGAAACATGGAGATATGAGAAGTGACCAGAGGGTACTGCAAGGTAGATGAGGACGGCCAGGAGCAGGACCTTCAAGCCATCATGCACTCCTGCGGCGGATATGGGTGTCGCGTGGCTGACCTGACCAGCTACGAGATCCCCTTCTTCACCCGCGTGGCTACTCCGCCTCCTCCTCTAGAAGAAACAGCTAAAGTTTCCGACGATGAACGCACCACCTCGGATGCAGACATCTCAGAACAATACCAAGGTGGCGGAACCAGCGAGCCGGCAGCTCCTGCATCTCCTCCTGCATCATAGATCAGAAATTTTTGTATTATCCTGAAAAAACATGATGCATCTGTAAATATTAAGTACTATTTATTTTGCTAGTGCTAAGCTTTTAATCTATTCAACACTTTTGGCTTTAAGTTTTTTTTATGTGCCTGAAATATTTTCATAAGCACTTGTATTTTTTCATCTATATTTATCATTTATCTGGCTTTCTGCCTCGTCCCTTTCATGAGCCGGCTAAACCTTCCGCCGGAAACTTTGCCGAGTAACGGAGCTCAATTGCTAAACCAGTTTAAACTCGGAAACAAAGCCGGCTTCCAGTACCAACAATTCACTACTCGGAAAATGCCCGCATCCAGCAATCCGACAAATAACCAAAGTAAAGACTAGAAATTTTAGAGTTATACCCAAAGGTAGCAATTTTAGAATCGGAAATCTAGACCAGAACAAACATGAGCATAAAGTACTTTCAAGCATTCTGGGATTTTCGACTATGACATGATCATTTGGAAATAAGATGGTAAAAACTTCTCAGAAAAACTTGAGGCAACCAAAACTTTTATTTCTTACAGAACATGTACATATATATGATTACAAAGAAGGATAAACTAAGAATAAAAGGTACGTAGCTGAGCAATATTTCATGGTCTGTCTAACTCATCCGGATTTGTACTGCCTCCAGCTCTCTTTCTCTTCTTAGTAGCAGGTCTTTCTTTGACTGGCCTCATGTCAGTTAAGTAATACGAACCACTGTGTAATACTCGACTAACCAAAAAGGGCCCTTCCCATACTGGGGAAAGTTTGTGCTTTCTTTGTTGCACAAGCCGGAGAACCAAATCACCTTTATTGAAAGATCTATTTCGGACTCTCTGGCTATGATACTTGCGTAACTTCTGCAGATAGGCTGTAGATCTCATTTCAGCAACGACGCGAACTTCTTCAACTAAGTCGAGATCATTTTCTCGAGAAATCTCGGCATCCTCTTCAATATACGCGGCCACTCTAGGAGAAGTATGAATCAAATCACTAGGAAGAACTGCTTCTATGCCATAGACCAAGAAGAAAGGTGTATATCCCGTTGACCTGTTTGGAGTTGTTCGTACACTCCAAATTACAGAGGGTAATTCCTCTGCCCAAGCCCCCGCCGCACGTCGTAGTGGTGCTTCGAGTCTCGGTTTTAGGCCTTGTAGGATTAAACCATTTGCTCTTTTGACTTGTCCGTTAGCTTGTGGATGTGCGACTGACGCAATGTCAAGCCGGATATTTTGCTCATTGCAGAATTCAGCCAATTCTCCCATAGAAAAGTTACTCCCATTGTCCGTGATAATGCTATGCGGATAACCATACCGAATTATAACATCCTCGACAAATCTTTTGGTTGTTGCTCCATCACAACTAGTAACAGGTTTAGCCTCAATCCATTTGGTGAATTTATCCACCATCACTAAGAGGTGAGTAAATCCACTTGGAGCTTGTTTAAATGGTCCTACCATGTCAAGCCCCCAGACCACAAAGGGCCATGTTATAGGTATTGTTCCCAGCTGATCAGCCGGAACATGAGCTTGCTTGGCATACTTTTGGCAGCCTTTGCATGTCTTGACTAATCGTTCGGCATCTGCCTGAGCTGTAAGCCAGAAAAATCCGTGTCTAAAAGCTTTTGCCACTAAAGATTTGGCTGCAGCGTGGTGACCACACTTGCCTTCGTGGATTTCTCTTAAGATTTCCACTCCTTCTTCCAGAGATACACATCGCTGAAAGACCCCAGAAACACTCCATTTATGGAGCTCACCTTTAACAATAGTATAGGGTTTTGCTCGTCGGATAATCTGCCGGCTCAGCACCTTTTCTTCGGGTAATTTGCCATCTACCAAATAATCGAGGTAGGGTTGAGTCCAGCTGGGGATTACAGCCAGAACTGCTATCAAAGGTGACTCGTATTTGGTTGGATATTCCTCATCTACTCCCTTTACTGTGGCAACTTTGAGCTGCTCTAGAAAAGCGCCATCCGGGACCTCTTTCCGCGCAGAACCTATCCGAGATAGTGCATCTGCTTCCTCATTTTCTGCTCGAGGGATGTGTTGAACTTCAAACCCTTTGAACGATTTAGATAGATCATCCACGACGGCTTTATATGCTGCCATGTGTTTATTTGCATTACAAATATCCGACACTTGCTGAGCAAAAAGATCTGAATCTCCGTAACACATCAAACGTCGGATGCCAATATCCTTAGCAATCCGGATTCCATGCATCAGTGCTTCATACTCAGCAATATTGTTTGTCGCTGTGAAGTGGATCTGCAACACGTATAAAAGTTTATCTCCTTGGGGTGATTTGAGCACCACGCCAGCCCCCGAGCCCCCTCGAGCCTTAGACCCATTGAAAAAGAGGGTCCAATATTCCGACTCAGGGAGGATCATGTTCTCCTTCGTCTCTGTCCAATCAGCGACAAAGTTAGCAATGATCTGGGATTTGATTGCTGTCCGGGGTTTATACTCAATATCGAAAGCTGAAAGCTCTATGCCCCATTTGGCGACACGTCCTGTGGTGTCACTATTGTTGATTATATCTCTCATGGGAGCTTTGCTCACCACTGTAATTGGATGCTCCTAAAAATAATGTCCTAGCTTACGAGATGCTAGAAAAACACCGTAAGCCAACTTTTGATAGTATGGATACCGTTGTTTTGATTCTGTTAGGACTTCGCTGACAAAGTACGTCGGCCGCTGCACCAGGTGTTCCTGATTTTCCTTTGGTCTCTCCACCACCATGACGATAGTGACGACCTTATTTGTCGCAGCAATGTAAAGCAACATCGGTTCCTGAGGTTCTGGCGCTGCAAGGATAGGAGAAGATGAGAGTACTCTCTTCAGATCTTGTAGTGCAGCTTCAGCTTCGTCAGTCTAGACAAAATCCTTGGTCTTTTTCAAGAGTTTATATAATGGTGCGATTCTTTCACCAAGCTGGCTTACAAATCGACTGACCGCAACAATGCAACCAGTTAATCTTTGTACGTCCTTCAGGCGAGTTGGCCTGGAAATATTGAGTATAGCCTTGATTTTGTCCCGGTTCACCTCTATGCCCCTTTGAGACATGATGAAACCTAACAATTTTCCGGCTGGTATTCCAAAGAAGCATTTCTTTGGGGTTAAGCATGATGTTGTATTTTTGTAGATTGGCGAACATCTCGTCCAAGTCGGAAATCAGTGTTTCCTTCTTTTTGGCTCCTGCGTTCTTCAGCCCAAAGGGCATCGTAACAAAACAGAAGGTTCTGAAGGGGGTTATGAATGAAGTTTTGATTTTGTCAGATTCCTTCATCCGGATTTGGTGATAACCGGAATATGCGTCGAGAAAACAGAGGAGTTCTGAGCCTGCCGTAGAATCGATGACTTGATCAATTCTAGGCAGAGCGAACGGATCTTTTGGACAAGCCTTGTTCAAGGCAGTATAATCAACACACATCCTTACATTAGTGGTGTCCTTTTTAGCGACCATTATAGGATTGGCCGACCACTCAGTGTGGATGACCTCTTCTATGAATCCGGCTAACTCGAGCCGTGCTAGTTCCTTAGCTATTGACTTACGCTTTTCGTCACCAAACCGTCGTAAGGACTGTTTGACGGGTTTAGCATTCAGGTTTACATTTAGAGAGTGCTCGGCAAGTTCCCTAGGTACTCCTGTCATGTCAGATGGCTACCATGCGAAGATATCTTGATTTGCTTGGAGGAACTTGACGAGCGCGCTTTCCTATGCGCTACCTAGGCCTACGCCTATCTGGGTCACCTTGGAGGGGTCATCATCCTTCAATGGCGCTTTCTTCGTCTCTTCTGATGCCTTGAACTTTGGATTTGGCTTTGTCACCTCCTTCTTCGTTGCGGGCATCTCGGACAGAACTATGCTCTTCTTGATCTCCTGGTACTCCTGGGCGTGCAACATGGCTTTGGCAAAGGCGACATTTCCATCCTCGCACTCTTGCACTTTCTTTGGGTCTCCCCTGATGGTGATCACGCCGTTGGGACCTAGAATTTTCATCATATTGTAAATGTAACACGGACGAGCCATAAAAGCCCAGTAAGCCAGACGCCCAAATATAGCGTGGTATGCGCTCTTGAACGGGACAACTTCGAAGAAAGTGCCTCCGTCCGATAATTCTTTGGAGTTCTAAAGGTAACATCCAAAGTAATCTCTCCCAGGGAATTAGCTTGTCTTCCTGGGACAACTCCGTGAAAAATCATAGAGCTATGGTTCAGCTGGGTTTCCGAGATCTTCATCCAGCATAGCGTTTCGACATAGAGAATATTGATGCTGCTACCACCGTCCATGAGGGTCTTGGAGAAACCATAATCGTCAATAAGTGGATTTACGATTAAGGCGTATTTTCCTCGCCTATGCAACTTAGGCGGATGATCAGCGTGGTCAAATGTGATTTCCACTTCCGCCCAATCCAGATATTGAGGGACAGCCGGAACTGTTGCATTGAGCTCATGAAGAACTGCTTTCTTGACCTTTGTTGGTTGAGATCCAAGGAAGGTGACATAAGTGTCTTTCTTGGTGGGAAAAGTTTTCTTCCCTTCCGTCTTGGGATTTGAAGTATCAACATCCTACATGTCAGAATCTTCCTTGGTCTCTTTGTCTTTTTCGGGATTCTTCTTTCCCTTCTTCCGCTTAGCTTTGTAGCCCGCGGTATCATCTCTCTTGATGTCGTCGTTAAAATGACATTCAGCGTTGGTGTGGGATGAGCCCCCATTGGCGTCTAAGTGATGCACACATGGGTTATTGGAAATGTCGGCCAAAGAGTAGGTTTTGCCTGGTTGTTGTTCTCCTCTACCTTGGACCCTTGAAGTCCCACAGCCACGCCCGCGGCCTCCTCGTCCTCCAGACCCGGAAATTGTAGTAACCACCGCTATTTCCGCGTTGGGTTTTTCTTCCGAGGTATTTTTGCGCTTCTGAGCTTGTTGCTTTGTCTTTGCTGACTGAGGTACAACCAGGACATTGAGTAATCCTTCTGCATCGTCGTCAGCATCTGCATACTTGCTCGCCATTTCTATCATCTCTCCCAAATCAGTGACCTTGTCACACTTCAAGCGATGACGTAATAGACCAATTGGGAGTCCTGCAATGAAAGCTTCAATCGTGGTTTGATCGTTTACTCCTTCACAGGAGTTCTTGGTGTCGATCCATCATCCGAGGTAATCCCGGCAAGTTTCTCCGGTTTTCTGGGTGCAACGCTGTAGGTCTCCGACCGAATAGGGCCTCCGATATGTGCCTTTGACATTCCGAAAGAACACACTTTGCATGTCATACCAGTTATGGATGGTGTTCTCCGGAAGTTCATTGAGCCATGATTGCGCCGTCTTCCTCAGCATAAGCGGGAGATATCGGGTTGCGACTAGGCTGTTTCCGCCTTTGGCGATGCAGCAAGCTTGGAAAAAATCCTGTAGCCAAGTGTCTGGCCGAGCAATGCCGTCGTAGGCTTGGATATGCCTTGAGATAGCAAATCCTTCCGGGAATCTTGTAGCTCTGATGCGTGGTCCAAAGCACTTTGGGCCCACGTACATGTCATCGTTTTCATAGCGCCGCGCCTCTATGTTGGAATTGATCCTGTGCCTTGCATCGCTCGGGGATAGAGATCGTCCCGAATGTCGGCTATGGCTGCGGTGCCTTGGAGCCGGACTTTGGCTTCTGCCGCCACCTCCTCCGCCATGTCGTCCTCCTTGTACCCCTTGGGAGCTGTTGTGATGGCTGCTTGGTGGAGAGGGTGGGGCGGCTGAATTTTTTCTGGCTGATCGCCGGCCTCCGTCCGGAGCGTCATTATTCCAGTTCCGGGGAGGATCTTGACTACAACTAGCCCCCGGCCGGCTTGTACCAGCATTGTTTCTGTCGTTCCTTCGTCCGTCGTTCCCACCACGGTGAGGCTCAGCCGGACGGCTTGTATGTCTAGGAGGTGGCATTTTTTGGCGATCCTCCTCCCGACGTTTCTCTTTATCTTCTCCCCTTCGATCGTTAGACTCTCGTCGAGGAGGGTTCTTTGGATTCAGTGCAGCAACGACATCTTTCTCGGCCACTGGAGCGACATTGCTCCAGTTATGCGCAGTTCTGTGTTGCTGTCCTGACGATCCGGTTCTTGAATAATTGTCTTCCTGTCATTCGGGGTTATGGTACTACGCCCGAACGTAATGGGATCTTATGCCAGCCCATGCCGGATCCGTGCGACATTGGTCAGAATCCGAGACCAGTTTTTGACTTCCGGACAGGGCGAACTTTTGCTGCTCCAGTCCCTTGTTGAGTAGTTTGATACCCAAACGGATCTCCTCCGGTCCTGGATTAGCCGATAGAATTTCTCGGGCTGCCACGGTATTCTGTACTGGGGTTGGGTAAACCCAATCTCCATTGCTATCTTTCCGTGGCTTCCCCATCTCATCTCCAAAAAGGACAGCACGGACACGTGGGAATTGGTCGTCATCTATGTGACGCTTCCGTGTCTTTTGATGTAATCTAGACATGTAGTCCTTGTTTGACATGCGTTTCTTCTCCACCTCGATGTTCTTGGTTTCATCGAGGAGTTGTTAACGACGCGCTTCTAGGGCCGGCGCCCTTTCGTCCAGCTCATCCATAGTAAGTTCTGCGGCTGTAGGGATAGGTGTGGTTAATGCAGCATCGATGAGTTTATGCGCACCTTCGGTGATCATGTGTCCATCCACCGATGCTTCTTTTTTCGGCTCTTCTAGGATAAGTGCTCCATCCGAGTCTTCCTCGTATTCCTCGGCAATCACCTCCTCTGTCAGAGGGTCTTTTGCCGGGGTCTTGTTCTTCTTGTTCCTCTTCTTTGCCTTCTTGGCAGCGCCAGTAGCAAAGACGGCTTTGGGTCCGTTTCCCGGAGTCAAGCTCTGATCGGTACTTTCAGACATCTGGACTTCGGGATTCTCTCCGACGTCCATGTCATCCTGCGCTTTGGGAGAGTGTTCCCCGGATCCTTCATCCATGGCTTCTCCTTCTTCTGCAGCTTTGGAGTTGTACTCCTCTTCATATTCCGCAGAGAACTTTCGGAAATCTGCCGATGTCATAGATTCATCCGAGGATGTCGGAATGTCGGAGTTTGATCCAATTGTCTCCAACACAGAGTCAGTGTTTTCTCCAGCATCGGCAGAGCCGGATCCGGATCCCACGTATCCGACAAAGTGTGACACATGCTTCCTGAGGTACCTGCGGCCTTCGCGATCAGCCATATTGAAACTTTTGATGGTCTCGAGGATTGCATCCGCGTTTTCGCCTTGCAGTATCATATGTTTTAGTGTGTACCTCAGAAAAGGCCTGTCTGTCCCGGCGTCATCAGAGCCAGAATCAGTGTCGTTGATATGCTCCTCCTAAATTTCGACTTCCACAGGTGGGTCGATCTAGGATCCGGCTTCTCCAGGGAGATCCACTCCAGATTCGACTTGGACCGCTAGTTCTTCTTCAGGCTCGGATTTCTCTACTATCTCCGCAATTGGTGCGGGCTGGGTGGGATTAGGGTTTTCTGAGATCCGGAACTCTGTCGCCTCTGCGGACAAAGGGGACCCAGAAAATTCTTCTGCCTCTATCATCACCGCTGGGGTGGGTTGGGCAGGTTCAGCGAAACCGATGTAAACATCGATCTCGCCAAAAGACATGATTGTGTAGGCAGTCACAGCCTCCCTTGCCGGAATCCAAGTCTCATCGAGAACGATGAGAGGGACGTCGCTGGCGTAGAGGATGTGACCGACGGCGATAGTCTCGCCGATGCCGATTCTTGCAGATTTCGCTCGGAACGCCGATCCGAAGCTCACTTGCCCCACGGTGGGCGCCAACTGTCGTCGGATTGAGGACAAGTATGCCATGAGGGAGTCCTCGAGGCGTGCAGAAGAGAGGGGTGTGAGACATACGGTATCCCGGGACGGTGAGCACACAAGTTTACCCAGGTTCGAATCCGCCGGCTTTGGACGAATGCTACTCCTGCTAGCAATCCAGTAATACGGCAGAGCCGGAATATGGGTTACAAGGGGTTCGCCTGTGCGAGTTGAGGGTCTAAATATTGGTTATGCCCTAAAGGCTCTCCCTAGGACAGCTTATATAGATATCCGGCCTAGGGTTTACAGGAGAGATCAATCCGGCTACGACTAAGAGTTGGTTACAGAGTACATCTTGAACTACAACTAACATTACGGGCCTAAGTCGGTAAGTCTTCTGGGCCTTCCCGTAGCCGGATTGGACTCCGTCTTTCTCCCTGACTAGGCCGCCCGTGAAGAAAAGCTCTAACCCGAAGTGGGCCACCCTGGTCAGTTCGGAATTGTGAGGATACCCGGAAAGTATATCCCCAATAGGAACTGCATTGTTTTATGAAATGTATATATATATGGTAGTGGTTTCGCTCCTCCGAACTACTCCTCTATTGTACTACTAAGTACAACCTTCTCAGTGATACCTACTTGTCCCTAGTATGGTAGATGGTGTAGCACCGTACCCCTTTGAGACCTCGATTTAGCCGAAGCAAAGCTAGAGGATGGGAAGACCCCGGAAAAAGTTTTACCAAATGTTTTATGATAAAACCTTGGTGAGGTGGGACCACCCAAGAGATGTTGAAAAATAAGAAGGTTTTGTTTTACAAAATGCTAAAGGAAAGATGGAGGAAAAAGGTTTACGAAAATGCACCCGGTTCTTTGCAGTTTTGCTAGAATAATTAACCCGTGCAACCACACTACTCTGGAACGGGACAGGGCTGGATTTAATGTTTGTCTATTCTGGTATAAGCTACCTCGCAACAACTATAGGGGATCGGGGATCCCTGGAGGGTGGGCCTTCTCCGATATAGGTCCATGTGGGAGATCGACCTAGAGGAGGAATCAAGGGTCGGCAGGCCTCCACGCGTTACTATGAGCCCCTCATTGAAAGCGCGCAGTGGGACGTGCAATAAGCGCTCCGGTTGGTCCTTGCCCGACGTCCCGGTTTTGAGGGGATTAACACTCATAGGGTAGGAAGTTATACTTGAGTGGGCATCCGGAGAGTCTTGATCGGTTACTCGACCCACGATCGGTGAAGATCAGGGTAGTGTACCCGGATGGTGTGGGTAAAGTGTACAACCTCTGCAGAGTGTAAATCTATTCGAATAGCTGCGTCCACGGTCATGGATGGTTGTGAAGGTTGCTGTAGAGTGGTGCTGGTTTTGATTTCAAAAAGGATTTCGGAAAGGAAATGGTTTTGGAAATGTTTTGACCATGGGATGGTCGGGAAGGATACCTTCTTTGACCATGGGATGGTCAGAGAGGTATGGAAGGATCTTGGTCGTGGGACGACCTGAAAACGGGAACAAATGGGTGACCCAGTCCTATTGTTTTCCAAAAATTTTCAAAACGGTTTCCAAAATGTTTACAAAAGTTTTCAACAAAGATCTGTAGATGTTATATCCATAAGAGAAACTATTTGAGAAAAGAACCTGCTTTGGAGCCCTCCTACTATCACAGCCATAATGCATATCCTCTTGCTATTACTATTAAGTTAAGGTGGTTTGCGAGTACATTCAAAGTACTCACCGGCATTGTCCCTGGCTATTAACTTGGCCAGATCTCAAGAAGAAGATGGCGTTGGCGACTATGCGAGCTAGGACGTTCTCCTAGTCAGTTGCCTGTAGGTTAAGGCATGGCTCGGGCTCTACGCTAGATGAAGTTCCGCTGATGAATATTTGATGTAGCCATAATGGCAATTATGTAAGTTTTGTAATTCGTTATATTCTCGGATGTTGTAATGATACTTGTCGGTTATGTGCCACGACTAACTGATCATGGGATCGTGGTTGTATGCATAACAGGGATTCTCGGAGAATTAATCCGAGGGGCCCACAGACTTGGTGTCAGAGTCATCCTGACTGTAGGAGAACCTTTGTTAACATGGCCGCTAGACAGGAACCTTATTTTGAAAACCCCGGCTTTCGAAAATTAGTTTCTCAATGAGTTTCTAAAAGATCTAGTTCTTCTCTTACTCTAAATAAATGCTTTCGAAACTGGTTTACTCTAACTCTCGTCCAAACTTCAAACCTACGGATTTCAATAACGAGGATCTAGAGCCCGGTGAAGACAATGAGAACAAGATAAAGACAAGCAACTACCAGCAAACACAAGGAGACTACAATATCGCTCTACCCGCGGAATCCTCATAATCAGAAGACATCAGGTGTTGCACTATTAAGAAATGCCCAAGATACGACGAAGGCTTTATCGGCAAGATAGTGACTACGACCCGAGGAAAGACGGTATCTAGGGTCAATAGTCCTAAGAATAGGATTCCCCTACATCGCGAGTAGTAACTCCTTAGTCCCTAGCATTGGCCGTGTTTTATTGCCTAAGTGCCTCCTGTGTTGCTTGGTGTGTGATGTTTGCCAAGGACATTGCGATTCTCTCGCTCTGTTTGCCTTGTTTGTGTACTCTCGTTTGCTTTGACCTCTTTAAAAATGTGACTCGAGGAGCGATAACCCCCGTAGTAACTCAGGAAACCCCTATGCCAGCTGTAGGTAATGAGACCCATACTAGCCTCAAGAGTATATGAGAGGAAAAGCATCGCGAGAAGCAGGAGTTTGACATCGTCCAGTCCGAATCAACTCGAAGATTTCACCGCCACAGGACGGCATACCTCGTCAAACTCACCTCTCAAGGCTCATCAATCGCACCTCACTCCCATGTTTCCCAGTCTACTACAGCGAGAATCCCATTGAAGCCAGAAGTCAATCCCTGAAGGATCCTCAATAGCCGCAAGAAAACACCCGATAAGTCAACCAAGAAAAGAAGTAAAGATCTAACCACACTAACCTATAGTGTATTAGACCTTCCAACCACTTCAGGAGACTAACTACTCTAGTCGACTCTACTCAACCCAGGGGGAAGTCCCTCACCAGATGGCCTGAATACTTCAGTTCCCTGAAGACAAGTATGCATGAAGACCCCGAGTTTACTCCACCATCGAGCAAAAGCAACACAAAGAGTTCAGGTGAAGATGTTCCCCATGATGTTAGCTACCCTGCCTTGTCCGAGGACTAGCAAGAGAGTTGTTAGCCGCTAACTTGTGTTGAGCTAACTCCCTAAAGCTTCATTAAGAATCTAGTCCCACCAAGGTTGATTTAATAAGGCATCGCTCGAAGAGCCCAGCTCAAGAATCCGGGAAGATATAGCCTTCTGCTAACATCAGGTCGGAACTCCCAGATAGAAGATCGGCACCACTCCTAAAGCACCTTAGTGAAGCTCTAAGGTGGAAAGACTGCGTCTTTCCACTCAATCTTCAGAAAACTATCTACCAGAAGATACTTTAGAAAATATCTCCGAATCTGAAGTCTTTCTGCCAAGCCACAACCCGTGAGTTATCCGATGAGAAACTAACTGAAGATTCTACGAAATCCCTTCGCTGCTTCAGCTGAAGACATAACTGAAGGACCCCAAGGTCGCTAACCATTCAGCTCCAATCGCTTAGAGGACGTGAGACTCCAACTCTCTGATCTACCTTAGTTTAATCCTAAGGGGGAAAGACTGTGTCTTTCCCACAAAGTAGAATAACCCTCTGCTAGGAGCAACCTCAGGAGTCCCGACCCTAAAATCGTTAAATAGGATACGCTACGACCTTAAGGAAGAGATGTGAGTCATTAGACCGAAGAACCCCCAGCTGTAGATTCTATCCTCCAACGAGTACTCCGTGAAGTTCAGCATCGAGATCGTCTGCCTAGTCTAAGCCCTCGAGATATAGAGTCCGGAAGGAAAAGAAGGTCACGCCTCACAATCGGGACTAGACCCTGCTCAACTCTCCATGCATCTCGAAGGACTGAAGCAACTTCATCGACAGAGTAGTCACTCTCAAAGACGGAGTCCGTGAGACCGTACGCGTAAGACACCTAGTATCAACTCGACTCAAAATCCCCTAACCCTACTCTCCTGAATCTTGGGACGAGATTCTTTTAAGGGGGAAAGATCTGTAACATCCCAATTTCAGCAACCCTGATTAGTTGTCCAGAATGCAAAAATCAAGGGGAACAAAAACTTTTCTTGTTTAATGCTGAAGTGTTTGCTTGTTGATTGTCTATGTTTATGCATATGAATGTGCATTAGATGGTATACTCCCTACCTTAACCCCAGTTGACAAAAGCTACTTCCCAAAACAAGTCTTGGCTTAATTTCCATATTCTCAAATGTTCTGGCATTTCAAAACATGAGCCAAGATGCTTATGTAACCAAAACTATTTTTTTAGCTTCTCTTGACAAAACCAAGGAGAAATATATAATGTAATCTCCTTATGTTTCAAGATAGAACCTTCAACTACTCTTACCTCTAGGATCTCCAAAAACCTCTTTGTAAGATTTTGAATTCTACTCTTGGTAGAGATACCAAGGACTCTCATCTTATTCAAACTCCAACCCTTTTCAAAATGCCTCAACCTTACCTCAAGCTAAGCTTGATGGTAACCCTAGTAGTAGTTGATTGTCTGTAAGATGAGTTGCCTTGATCTGCTGCTTGATTTGTCTGCTTAGGAGATAGTATGAGCTACTCTAGGAGCTCATCACTATGATCATGAGGTTTCAAAATCACCACACCCTAAACAAGAATGTAAAGCAAGATCAAATCTCCAGCTACTAGAAATCATCTGAAACCCTTAACCAGATCCATTCTGAAGATATCCCTTCTAGAAGTTTCCAAATCAATGAAGAACAATATCAAGCAAGGATACTTTATACTCAATATACACTTCAACATCAACCACTTGATGATGCTTTGGTACCTTGCCATCCATCAAAATCATCACCACCCACATTCTAGTCAAAAACCCTAACTCTGCCAAATTTGGCTAAGTCTGGAAATCTGTTTCCAACATCACCTTTTTGAATGCCTCCCTTTCTCAACACTTATGACTTTTTGGAAATGCATCTGAACCATCTTGTTAAAAATCCTAAGGACAACCAAGGCCCACTCTTTCCCTTGGTTAGATCATCCTCCTACCAACTTGTTCTTGATGGTTTTGCATGCAAGAAAATAACTATTCCTGCAAATCTAGTCAACATGCCTACTTTGATAGAAGCTCACACCACCATCCAACCTTCTTTGGATCAACTCTTTGCATGTTTGTGGTATACTACTATAGTTCTATCAATATCTACTTCACTTGTTCCAAGTGGATCTTTGTGCTGCTTAAACCCACAAGGTTTTGAAGGCTAGTTGATAATCTGCTTTGGCAGGCTTATTTTATTCAAAGTTTGGAATCAATTCTTGGTGCGCTCAAGCAGGATCAAGCTCAAGCCTCTACACCACTGCAATCTGCATCACTTGGTCTATCCATCCATATATTCCATGCCCCAAGGGGAGCCCTGAGCTCCAGGATCCAACAATGTTTTGGTGGCATGAAAACAATCTTACCCAAGATCCCCAAATCTCTAGTTTCACCAAAAATCAACTTGGAATCTCCAAATCCAAGGTTGCAAACGCTTTCTACACCTTGCCTACATCATCTACCTTGATCATCAAGATTTATCAACAATTATCCATATTGATTATGGACCAAACTATTTAATTCCCTAAATAGGCAAAATCTCCAAAACTCCCCTCATAAAGGAAAGTTTGGTTTTTGCCAAAACATTTCCCCCAACTTTTGGCTCAAGTGAGGTCCCTATATCATACCCCATATTCCCACTTCAAAAATAAATATTTTTGAAGAGCTTTATTATTTCTTTTTTCCCATTTTCAAAAAAGGCTGAATTGGAATAATAATTGTTTTAATTACTTTTATCCCCCAATAAATCTTGGGAAAATTCCCCTAAGTGCGTATTCACATTTGGGACCATCTCAACTCCAAAAACGCACCTTGACCAATGTAAAAATATCAAATGAACTCCAACATTTCACTTCTGCAGTTTTTGAATAAATGGATTTAAGTGGACTTCTAATCTTCTGAAAATTCCCAAATAAATCCTAGAGAGGCATATTAACCCTACCCATCTACCAGCAGCCTTACCTCATTTGGTCAAGATCAAAAATCAAGACATAACCCTTGATCATCCTTTATGGCAGACTTGAACTTTTATCCTTTTTGTACCAAACACCAAAGCAAAATCTCACCAATCTTCACCAGCAAGCCTCCACCACCATGCACCTCAGTCCTGGTCGTGTGCACTGTAGCCCTGCACTGTAGTGTCACTGTTCACCCCTTGTCTCATGTGTTTGTTACAAAGGAGACACAAGGCTAGGCTTTTTTTCTAGCCAATTAAAGTCTTGCAGCTGCTACGACTCCTCCTCTCTGACCTGCATCCCGACCAGAAACCACCCTCACACGCCCATAGCAACACCAGCCCTGGTTTCCGTCCTCCCTCCCATGCCCAATAGGCCATGTCCACCATGAACCTCCCCGTGCTCTTAAATGGACCAGAGGCCTCCACCCCACCCACTGCTCCCTTATTTCTCTCCCTCACACTCCACTGCACCTCCCTAGAGCCCCCATCCTCTCCCCTACTCTGCCTCGCACAGGAAAGGAAGGGGAAGCCCCATCGGCCTTCTACAAGATCTGCTGGTGCTCTCGTTCCTTCTCTCCCTCCCCTCGGCATGTCACCTCTCTGCTCCACCTTTGCTCCTCTAGGTCTGACCCGCCTTCTTTTACGACATGCATCAACACCAGGCGCATCTCCGGTGAACTCCCCGAGCACACGCAAGGTCGCCCTCACGCGAGCAGCTCCTGGCGTCAAACCCCTCCATGCCGCCCATGACCAGACGCAGTGTGGAGTTCCGCGTCGCCTCCTCCACGCTCCAGGTCCTCTCCATCCCTCAGTAAGTCTCCCCGCCACTCCCCATTCCTCTGCTAGGGTTAGCTCTCCACTGCCGTCGACCAGACCCGCCTCCCACGCGCTGCCTGCCCGGTTGGCCGCCCTTCTGCCATCCGGCCCAGTTCGACCGGAATTCCAGCCTGGCAATGCCCCTCTCCTTTTTCTTTTAGTATTTCATTCAATCCAGAAAATTGACTTTCAGATTAAATCATTTTGAAAATGGAAAACAACTACAATTGCCTAGATCTAAATTTCCTAGGGTTACTAAAGGTTTACTCTAACATGTAGTACCAAAAGTTTGGCCAAATAACATATGTACATTTTCTGTAGATTTATCTCCTAGATAGTACCTTTTTCATGCAATAAATCTTCAAATGATTTCCACCCCACCAAATGGAGTACCTCCAACTGCAATTGTTTGGTATATGAAATACCTGCTAACAAGACTTGGTCCCATACCAAGTGGAGCCTAGAAGTTCCTGTAGCAAAAATAACAATAACAGAGACAATATGACTTTGGAAAATTCCTTAGGCATATCTACATAACATATTAGGCTAATTACAACTCCCATAGAAGTGGACCATCAAAATCTGTCAAAATCCAGGAGCTCATAATTTCCTAAGCCTCAGTTGATTTATTGTGAATTAATCTGTTCTAGGCTTAGTCAATTCACTAGATAAATCACTATTGAAGCTCTGTAAATCCAAAAAGAGTGAATCCACTTTCTACAGAAAGGTATTAGAAATACCTAACAGGTGCCTTTGGTTTCATATCCATAGCTTTTGCAGATTTAATCTGGTGAAAAAGACAATTTTTCTACAGAACTGCCATTGGGAATTTCCTGAGGGAATTCTGGTAATTATTTTGGAGTGATTCCAACTCTCAGGGAACAAGTACATCAAGGCCCACCTAACCCTCCAGGGAAAAAAAAAATTGGAGCTCTATAACCTTTTTGGTGATTTATTCCCTAAAACTAAAAGTTATTTCACTAAGAAAATCATAACTATTTAAAGAAAAGTGATAAAATAGTGAAACCACTTTTGTTGGTTTCATTTTATCGACATATACCTGTAGGTATCATTTTCATTCAATGGTATCATACAGAATATGTCCTTGGTCCAAAACCCCCTCTTAGGTAGTTCCTCGATAATAAACCCTAAGGGATTTCCATCCCCTTCTCCAAGGCCATCTCAATCTTCTAAATCCAATCCCCTCAAACCATCTGAATATTAATTAGGTATTATTCAATTTCTTGCTGCATTGTATTGGTGCTTGTATGCCTTGTATTGATTGTGGCTTGGTCTGTTTGCATGTGATGTATTGACGATGATAGTTTTGATGAAATCGGAGAGCAGAAGAAGTGGTATTTATTATTGGTATGGGTATTCTTGGTTATATAAAGAAGAAGTCCAGGGACAATTATGCCATATTGCTGATCTCAGGAAAGCCACCTTCTTGCTCATAAGCCTTGTCCTACTATTTTACTCATGCATGTTTTGTCTACTATTTGTGAAACTACATTGTTTTATTAAATGTATATATATATATGGTAGTTGTTTGGATCCTCCGAACTACTCCTCTATTGTACTACTAAGTACAAACCTCTCGGTGATACCTACTTGTCCCTAGTATGGTAGATGGTGTAACAGCATACCCCTTTGAGACTCCGATTTAGCCGAAGAAAAGCTAGAGGATGGGAAGACCCCGGAAAAAGTTTTACGAAATGTTTTATGATAAAACCTTGGTGAGGTGGAACCTCCCAAGAGATGTTGAAAAATAAGAAGGTTTTGTTTTACAAAATGCTGAAGGAAAGATGGAGGAAAAAGGTTTTTGAAAACACACCCGGTTCTTTGCAATTTTGCTAGAACAATTAACCCGTGCAACCACACTACTCTGGAATGGGACAGGGCTGGATTTGATGTTTGTATATTCTGGTAAAAGTGCCTCGCAACAACTATAGGGGATCAGGGATCTCTGGAGGGTGGGCCTTCTCCGATATAGGTCCATGTGGGAGATCGACCTAGAGGAGGAATGAAGGGTCGACAAGCCTCCACGAGTTACTACGAGCCCCTCATTGAAATCGCGCAGTGGGACGTGCAATAAGCGCTCCGGTTGGTCCTCGCCCGACGTCCCGGTTTTGAAGGGATTCACACTCATAGGGTAGGCACTTATACTGGAGTGGGCATCCAAAGAGTCTTGATCGGTTACTCGACCCACGATCGGTGAAGATCAGTATAGTGTACCCGGATGGTGTGGGTAAAGTGTACAACCTCTACAGAGTGTAAATCTATTCAAATAGCCGCGTCTGCGGTCATGGATGGTTGGGAAGGTTGCTGTAGAGCGGTGCTGATTTTGATTTCAAAAAGTATTTCAGAAAGGAAATGGTTTTGGAAATGTTTTGACCATGGGATGGTCGGGAAGGATACCTTCTTTGACCATGGGATGGTCAGAGAGGTATGGAAGCAGCTTGGTCGTGGGACAACCTGAAAACGGGAACAAATGGGTGACCTAGTCCTATTGTTTTCCAAAACTTTTCAAAACGGTTTCCAAAATGTTTACAAAAGTTTTCAACAAAGATTTGTAGATGCTATATCTACAAGAGAAACTATTTGAGAAAAGAACCTGCTTTGGAGCCCTCCTACTACCACAGCCATAATGCATATCCTCTTGCTATTACTATTAAGTTAAGGTGGTTTACGAGTACATTCAAAGTACTCACCGACATTGTCCCTGGCTATTAACTTGGCCAGATCTCAAGATGAAGATGGCGTTGGCGACTATGCAAGCTAGGACGTTCTCCCAGTCAGTTGCCTGTAGGTTAAGGCATGGCTCGGGCTCTACGCTGGATGAAGTTCCGCTAATGATTATTTGATGTAGCCATAATGGCAATTATGTAAGTTTTGTAATTCGGTATATTCTCGGATTTTGTAATGATACTTGTCGGTTATGTGCCACGACTAACTGATCATGGGATCGTGGTTGTATGCATAACAGGGATTCTCGGAGAATTAATCCGGGGGCCCCACACCTGAATTGGGTAAGGCTTAGCCAGAAATTATATGCATTAGTATTATTTCCCTCGCGGGAGAGGTTTGAGCTGAAGCTACCTCTCAATGTTGTCCACCTATGCAGTGCCCAAGATGACAGATGGTCATGGTTGGGAGGCTATACTCATAGGAGAGGTGCTTATACTATGGTGTGTAAAGGAAAGGTTATGTTTGATTATCTACATACTAAGTATGATGATTCAGGGTTATCCTTGACAGATGTATCGAATCTTGTGGTGAAAGTGTACCACCTCTGCAGAGTTTCAAACTATTCGAATAGCAGCGTCCACAGTTATGGACAGTTGGAGTGGCCATATTGTTTCGTTGTCAGATGTTTTCAAAATGACTTATGAGATGACTGATGAATCTTTACTTGAACACAACAGAGTTGTGACCATGACACTAGCTTCTAGAGCTTTATTTTATCTTTCTTTGTTTCTGAACTCAGCTTAGGTTTCAAACTTAACTTTACAAATAAACATAGAGTTAGCTTCGCCACTAGCATTACCTTACTTGTTACTGGTAGTTTGCGAGTACTTAAAGAGTACTCATGGCTTTTGTCCCTGGCTATTCCTATGGCCAGACTATGAAGGAGACTACTAAGATGACGGACAGCAGGACGGCTATGATAACTAGGACTATCTGCCTTTGTCAGCATTGCCTGTGTCCCTGAAGATGGACCCCACCGCTACGCTTATTATTTTATTCCGTTGCTTGTTGTATTAAGACTGGATCATGAGATCATTTATTCGTGTAAGACCTTATTATGGCTTGTAATGGATGATGTACTGTGATATCCAATCTGTTATGTCTCGCAAAAAGGGTAATCCTAGGATTGCGATGTATGACATAACAGGCATCTGGGATTAAAAACCCGGGTGTTGACAAGTTGGTATCAGAGCCATCCTGATCATAGGAGACCCTAGTTAGAATGGACGTCCGAACAAAAACTTAATTTCAAAACCAAATTGAGTATTTATGAAAAACTATTTCCTCTCTTACCCTTGGGAATTCATTCTTTCTCAAAAATTCATGTTCCTTCAAATTCTTACATTACTACCTAAAACTTGACACACTTGATCACTTCACAAACTTCCTCATCCTTAATTCTTGTAGATGGAGTTTCAGTTCAGGAAGTTCTACCAGTTGGGAAACGGAGGTCATTTGATCTTCGAGAGGGATCTGGATTCACTGTCTGAACTCTTGGGACGCCCACATCCGGAGTTTCTTGGAGCTCAACTTCCTAGACCCCCAGGAGGAGATTTGCAATGGCTTGTCACCATTGATCTTCGAGGAAGTACCGAAGCACCAATGTCCGGGAGAATCCAGTTCTCCGTAAGAGAGAACAACTGGCTAGATGGATTAGCCAGGGCAATGCATGAAGCTCTTGCACGTCTATGTGCCCTTATTGTCAACCAAATCCAAGGAACCCGCTTTGCACACTATGCAAGGCGTGACTTCATGGGAATGCCAATGGAGATGCCGAGTCACCCGGAGTTGAAGCGTCAAGTGGAGAACCTTGACTTCCTGCTGTACGATCGCTAGAAGGAACTGGACAATGCTAGGGTGTTTGCCAACCACAACCGTGCCATTGCCGACCAGAAGGCCCAGACTTTCTCACTGCTCGTCAAGGACCGTCAGTCTCTTCACCGCCAGCGCAAAAAGAAGGATCGCACCATCGCCCGTCTTCGCAAGAAGGTGGTCGACCTCGAGAAGACCGTCAAGGAGCAAGAAGCTCCGCTTGTAGCAAAGGAGGAAGAAGAGGAGGGTGAAGACATCTAGGGAGATATGGATTCTTACCTCAGCAATGATGATGACTTTCTGGAGGAGGATGCTGTGGACTTCTACACTGATGATGAGGACTCCGACTTCATCGACGATGAGTAGATGCACTAGAGCACTGTCGTAGCATGAGATGTATCGGTCCCACAATATCGTAGCTTGCAGAATGGTTCTTAAAACCATCTGTTTTGCTTTGTTGTGGTGGTGTGTGTGTTTGTACCGTGTGCCTTGTTTGAATGAATGAAATGAAGTTAGTTGCAAAACCTGAGTCAAACTCAAAGTTTTAGCTTTGAAACCAAAACCAAGAACCTTAGAACTTTCCCTCTTACCCCTTTATCTATCTCAATTTATAGATGACTCGTGGAAACCCCGGAGGGAGAAGCTCATCGCAGGACCCAATGCTGCAACTTATGCAGATGTTAGTTGCAGACCATGAAGCAAGCAGGGCAGAGCGCCGAGCCAACTTAGCAACACTGCAGCAGATAGCCCAGATGGCCCAAAACAACCAAGGGCATGGAAATCAGGATCAGCAAGGATCCAATTTGAAGAACTTCCAGAATACCAATTCCCCAATCTTTAGCACTTCAGAGCACCCATTAGATGCTGATGAATGGTTGCAGATGATTGAGAATAATTTGGAGGTAGCCAGAGTTGATGACAATGAGAAAGTTCACTTTGCCACCCACTACTTGGCAGGAGATGTAAGAGCTTGGTGGAACAGCATCCGCCTGATGAACCATGGTCAAGTGATGACATGGGAAGCCTTCAAAATCAAGTTTAGTCGCACCCACGTGCCGCAGGACCTAGTTACCCGAATGAGGGGTGAATTTAGGGAATTGAAGCAAGGCAAAATGACTGTGGTGGAGTACCGTGACAGATTCCTGTCGCTTGCAAGGTCCGCACCCGATGAGATCAACACGGAGGCAAAGAAGAAGGAGAGATTCCTGAACATACTACATCACGAGATGCAGACTATCCTCGTCAACATCCGCTTCAAGGATCTCGAAGAGCTAGTCGACGCTGCCATTCAGATGGAAGGGAAGATTAACCAGGCAAACGACAACCGCAAACGTCGTATGATGCACCAAGCTGGATCAAGTAGTCACCAGAAGTACCATCCCAACCCCTCACCAGGATATGCACCCAGAAACAACCGACCCCCAATATCTCGCCCAAGCTACCCCAACCGTAGCGGAGGCAATGTGAAGTCCAGAGGAAACTGATGGGTTCGTAGCATGGAAAACAAAAATTTCTACCGCAAGAACGAACAAAACCCAGATCTAATCTAGATAAAAGCCAAGATCTAATCTATTAGACATGTGCAACGAGATAGATAGGAACTAACCCTCGTAGATCCGAAAGCGTTAACGAGATTAGATCTCGTGGTTGATGTAGTCGATCACTTGCCGATCTCAAGATCGTGTGGACGATCCTTCCGGCGTCGCGTTCCGGCAGCGCTTCCGCAGTCGGTCAAGTGGACGATCCTTCCGGCGCCGCGTTTCGGCAGCGCTTCCGCAGTCGGTCACACGTGCGGAGTCGAAGCAGACCTTCCTCTCCTCGTTCCAGCGAGCAACGGAGGTAGTAGATCTTCTCCACGGAATCCCAGCAGCACGACGGTGTGGTGGTGGTGGTGGAGTAGAGAATTCTGCAGGGCTTCACCTATGCCTGTGCAGAAGAAAGGAGGAGGAGAGAGGCGGCAGAGATTGGGAGTTATTGAGGAGGGGCAAGGGGTGGCGCCTCCCCCTTCTATTTAAAGGAGGGAGGGCGCCTGGGGAGGGGGAGTCCTAGTAGGACTCCACACCTCCTTGGGCCGGCGGATTGGGGAGGGAAGGAGGAGTCCTCCTCCCCCATGACTCCTTGTCTTGACCCACCAGGACTCCTTGACCCCTTCCTTGGTTTTCAAGCAAACTCCAAGAAATCTTCTAGAACCTTCCGGAACATTCCGAAACCTTCTAGAATCCTCATACAAATACTCCGGAACATTTCCTAACTCAGAAAATGATCCCCAATATATGAATCTTATTCTCCGGACAATTCCGGATCTCCTCGTGATGTCCCGGATCCATTCCGAGACTCCGAACAACATTCGGTCTCCAACGCACATTCCACATCTACTTAAAACAACTTCGAACCTTAAGTGTGTCACCCTACGGTTCGTGAATATGCATACATGACAGAGACGGCAACACCAACAATTTCAACCGTGCACCTCCCAAGAGCAACAACAACAACACTTCACCCAGAACTGGAAGCAATGATGTGCCTGTCGCAGCTAAAGACAAGTCCTAGATAACTTGTTTCGAGTGTGGAGTGAAGGGCCACTACTCCAATGAGTGCCCCAAGAAGACTGCCGCCAGCCAATGTGAATGCCCCAGCTCAACAACAGCGCCGTGTTCAACTAGGGAGAACGTTTGCCCCAGGGAACCCTCACAACCGCAACTGCCGGTTCTTCCACATGAACGCCGAGGAAGCCCAAGAAGCGCCAGATGTAGTGTTGGGTATGTTTTCTGTCAACTCAGTTTTAGCAAGAGTGTTGTTTGATTCTAGAGCATCACATTCATTTGTCACCGAAGAATTTGCATGCACTAGTAAGATCCACCCAACCAACTTGAAGCATGTCATGATAGTTCAAATCCTTGGCTCAACTACAAAAGATAGAAAATTTTGCAAAGTTGTGCCTATCAGAATACATGGGATAGATTTTTATGCCAACCTAATCATACTCGGAACCAAAGGATTGGAAGTAGTACTAGGTAAGGACTGGATGTCAAGGCATAAAGGACTAATAGACTGTGCTAAGAAAGCCATCACCATGACCAGTAGCTCTAGAGTAACAGTAGAGCATATATCTTAAACATTACCTCGTCAATTCAAGTGCAACAAGAGTCTATCCCTACCCACCATAGACCAAGTCAGAGTAGTCTGTGAATACCCCGACGTATTCCCAGATGAATTTCCCGGTATGCCCCCGGATAGGGATATTGAGTTCATTATCGAACTAATCCCTGGAACCAGACCAATAGCCTAGAGACCATATAGCATGAACCCCTCAGAGTTAGTAGAGTTGAAGAAGCAGTTGGATGCTATGTTAGCAACATGCTTGATTAAACCAAGCGCATCGCCATGGAGATCACTAGTGTTATTCGTCGACAAGAAAGATGCAGGCAACCGTTTGTGCACCGATTACAGAAAGCTGAATGACGTCACCATCAAAAACAAGTACCCTTTTCCAAAGATAGAGGATCTATTTGATCAGTTGACTAGTGCCCAAGTGTTCTCAAAGATTGATCTTAGGACTGGTTATCACCAACTTAAGATTCGTGCAACGGATATTCCGAAGACTACCTTTACTACTCGTTATGGTTTATACGAGTATACGGTGATGTCTTTTGGATTAACCAATGCCCCTGCTTATTTCATGAATCTCATGAATAAGATCTTTATGAATTTCCTAGATAAATTTGTCGTTGTGTTTATCGACGATATCCTAATTTACTCCAAGTCAGAAGAAGAGCATGAGAAACATTTGAGAATCATTCTAGAAACCCTCAAAGAGCATCGGTTATATGTCAAGTTCAGCCAGTGTGAGTTTTGGCTGAAAAAAGTAGGATTCCTAGGACATATTGTGTCTACCGGAGGAGTCTCTATTGATCCCGCCAAGATCAAGGATGTCGAAGAATGGGAAGCCCCAACCACTCAACCCAAGTCCGTGCATTTCTCGGATTAGCGGGATATTACCGCAAGTTCGTCGAGGGATTCTCGAGCATCGCCAGACCCATGACCCAATTGTTGAAGAAGGACAAGAAGTTTGAATGGACCGACAAATGTGAAGCTAGCTTCCAGGAGCTCAAGAAGAGATTGATTTCAGCCCCAATATTGATCATGCCAGATATCAAGAAGCCGTTTGATGTGTATTGTGATGCATCCAAGATTGGTCTCTGATGTCTATTGATGCAAGAAGGCAAAGTTATCGTGTATCTGTCTCGGCAAGTGAAGCAGCATGAGCAGAACTATCCAACCCATGATCTTGAGTTAGCAGCTGTACTGTTGGCATTGAAGACATGGTGTCATTACCTGATGGGTACTCACTGTGAGATTTACTCAGATCACAAGAGCTTGAAGTATATTTTCACTCAGAAGGAGCTGAATATGAGGCAAAGGAGATGGATAGAGTTAATCAAGGATTATGACCTTGACATTCACTATCACCTTGGCAAAGCCAATGTGGTAGCGGATGCTCTTATCAGATTGCCGTGTAGGCTAAACACCATGATCAAGGAGAAGCAACCAAGTTCGTATGAGGAGTTGGAGAAGTTTAGAATTGAGCTTGTTGGCAAAGGATTTTTAGCTAGCATTGAACTTCAACCCACATTAATCAGCCAAATCAAGGAAGCCCAGAAGGGAAATGAAAGTATCTATAGAACCAAACATCGCATTGGTACGGGCAAGGTACCTGGATTCACTGAAGATGAAGAAAGAGTTATGTGGTACAAAGGACGTATCTGTGTACCACTAGATTTGGAGCTGAAGCAAGTTATCATGGAGGAAGCTCATGATACTCTTTATTCTATCCACCCCGGAGGAACAAAGATGTATCAAGATTTGAAAGAGCAATTTTGGTGGCACAAGATGAAGAGAGAAATTAGAAGCTACATCGCCAAGTGTGACATCTGTCAAAGAGTCAAAGAAGAGCATCAGAGACCTGTAGGACTGTTGCAACCATTGCAGATTCCGGAATGGAAATGGGATTCCGTCGGAATGGACTTTATCACCGGTTTGCCTACTTCTAGTAGGGGAAATGACTCAATCTGGGTCATCGTTGATAGACTGTCCAAGGTAGCTCACTTTATACCTGTCAAGACAACCTACCAAAGTTCGAAGCTAGTAGAGATGTATATTGCTAGAATTGTTAGTCTGCATGGAACCCCCAAGACCATAGTATCAGATCGAGGAACCCAATTTACCTCGATATTTTGGCAGAAAGTCCAGGAAGGATTAGGCACCAAGTTGAATTTCAGCACCACTTATCACCCGCAAACTGATGGACAGCCGGAGAGAGTCAACCAAATCCTAGAGGATATGTTGAGAGCTTGTGTGTTAGAGTATGGATCAAACACTACCAGGAAAATGGCTATAGGTAATCCGCATATCTGTGGTGCACGTGCTAGTGGTGCCCCACGGCTAAAATAGTCGTGGCGCACTGCCCACAGGTGCCCTACGGCTATCTACCATAATCGTGGCGCACATGTGTATGGTGCGCCACGGCTGTGTGTGGGCCAGCCCCCTATCGGTCGTAGACCACATAGCCGTAGCGCACCCCGCTGAAGTGCGCTACAGGTATGGCTGATAGTCGTGGCGCACACACCCTCCGTGCGCTACAGGCAGGATCAGGCCACCCGTACTGTTAACTGGGAAAACACCTCTGTGGCGCACTGCCGGTATGTGCGCCACGGATGTTCTTTACTCCTGTGGCGCACCCCCCCGTGTGCGCCACGGATGTGCGTTCTGCTACTTCTTTTTGGCAGGCACACCTTTGCACATTTGACTAGATCTCACCATCTCACACTTCACTTTCCCCTCCTTCTTCCTCCTTGGATCTCGCCCCCCTCCTCCTTCCACCTCAATTTCTCCACTCTTTCACCATTTGTAGCATGTAGAACTTACCTTGGATGCTACATACATAATAGAGGAAAGCTCTCCTTCCGGCCACCATCTCTCGGTCTGTTACCTCTCCTTCGAGATCTTCTCGGTCTCTCATCTTGGTAAGTTGTCTATGTAAGAGGATGTGTTTATGTGTATGGATGATATATGGTCACATATCTATGGAGAGGATCGATGCTCTCATGTGTTTGGAGAGCATGCATTGTATGCTCTCTCATATATTGGCATTGTTTTGCCAAAATGTTGATTCATTTCCATTTTGGCAAGACTTTGGCATTTCACAAAGGTCCTAATTTTAGGATAGGTCATGCCGAAATTTTCCATCGACCATTGCATGCATGCATTGGTTCTGTGGTTGTAATAAACTTCTAATTCTACCTTGTACACCGCGCAGGCAACCATGGTCCGCATAATGAGTGAAGGCATTGTGGCTAGATTTTTGAAATGCGCAACGGCCGACATGATACAAAATAACATGATGGAGATAAGATGTCCATGCAGAAGATGCAAACTCAATTGGTTGATTGACCTAGATTCCAGAAATCTGCAGGCACACCTGCTCCGCCATGGTTTCATGGATGGCTACACTCGGTGGATAAGTGATGACAAAGACGATGAGGCTGTAAATGGGGCGGCGGAAAATGAGGAAGGCTGGCAACATGATCATGATCACGGCAAGGACGGTCGAGATGAAGAAGAGTCTCCTGGAGATGGTGAAGGTGCGGAAGCAGACCATGATGATGATGATCTAGATGCCGGAGCAGACGATGGAACAACGTCAGGCTGGGTGCGGGACCCTTATGTTCAAGAACTACTTCTCAAGCAAATGAATAACACCAGGGCTGCCGCTAGAGAGAAAGCCAAGCTTGCGCAACTTGAGAAAGATGCGGTTACTCCATTGTATGAAGGATGCAAGCCCGATGATACCCGGTTGAATGTAACGCTCAAGGCTATGGAGATGAAGGCAAAACACAAATGGACCGATGCAAGCTTCGACGATATGATGGCATTCTGGCACGATCGTCTCCCGGAGGGGAACACGTGTCCAACTAGTATCGAGGACGCCAAGAAAATCGTGTGTCCTATTGATCTACCACACATTAGATACCACATCTGCATCAACGATTGCATCATTTATCAGGGCAAGGACGCAGAGAAAACCACATGCTCGGTGTGCGGCGTTAGTCGATACAAGAAAGGGAAGAAAGCTCCTCGAAAAGTGGTATGGTACTTTCCTATCACTCCTCGTCTACAACGCTATTTCGCAGACCCTAAGGAAGCAAATCTCATGCGCTGGCATGCGGAAAGAAAGAAGCCAGCCGATGACGATGACCTAGAAAAGGACGAGATGCTGACACACCCTTCAGATGGTAGCCAGTGGAAAGCATTAGACCTCGAATTCCCCGAATTCGGTGGAGATTCGAGAAACATCAGGATAGGTGCAAGCACCGATGGACTCAATCCGTTCGGTAGCCAGAGTAGTACGCACAGCACTTGGCATGGAAAACAAGGTCTGTTTTCTGGGACTCAAACCGGGAAAGAAGCAAAAGAGGCAGCAAGACAAGCCGTTGATAAAGGTATGGAAAACAAGGTCTGTTTTCTAGGAGTTGCATACTAGAAGTTTCTCCGCACGCCTCATAGCCTTGACATCATGCATATCACGAAGAACGTGTGCGAGAGTCTAGTCACCACCCTAATCAACTTGCCATATAGGACGAAAGATGGTCCTAAAGCAAGGAACGACTTGATATTCATGGACATCCGGAAGGATCTTCACGGAGGACGCCCTACTCCTGATGATCAGGAAGATGACGATGATCACCAGTCGGAGGCGACACAACAAGGCCGTAGAAAGGGTAAAAAGGTCAAGAAGAACGAATATTACTGCCCCCCTTCGTGCTTCACACTAAGCCAGGATGAGATCAAACAGTTTTTCAAGTGCCTTCTAGGAGTCAAATTTCCTTACGGCTACACTGGCAAGTTAAGCAGGTACCTAGATGAGGCTAAGCAGAGGTTTAGGGGGATGAAGTCTCACGACTGTGCCGTGCTAATGACGCAGATACTTCCGGTTGCACTACGAGGTATAATGGACGAGCATGTCCGAGAAACATTGTTTGGGCTCTGCAAGTTTTTCGACGTCGTCTCTCGAAAGTCAATTGGCGTGAAACAGCTCAGGAGGCTACAAGAGGAGATCGTGGTGATACTATGGGAGCTCGAGATCTACTTCCCGGCCGCATTCTTCGACATTATGGTGCATCTGCTAGTCCATATCATGGTGGATATCATCCAACTTGGGCCGATGTTCCTCCGCAGCATGATGCCGTTCGAAAGGATGAACGGACACATCAAAGGATACGTTCGCAATAGGTCCTGTCCAAATGGAAGCATAGGCAAGGGCTTTCTGGCCGAAGAGTGCATCTCTTTCCGCACGAATTATCTAGGCATCGAGAACCCTGTCGGTCTTCCCGTCAATAGGCACCTTGGCAAGCTCGATGGATCGGGTCACCGAGAGGGTCGTCGTGTACTGCATGCAGACTACGATTGTCGACGCGCAGACTTTGATAGAGCAAACCTAGTCGCGCTACAACATTTAGAACCGGTCGATCCTTGGGTACAAAAGCACAAAAGGTCAATCAAGAAGAAGTATAGTGACCGGGGCATACAGAGGATGCAGGGAGAAATAATCAAAGAGCACAACTCAGATTTCACGCGTTGGTTTAGGCAGACACTCCTAGATAATCCCCCGCAATCGCATTCTGCGGAGGAAAACATCATATTCACCTTGTCGCAGGGATCCATGCACAACCTGGTGACCTATCAGGCGTATGATATCAACGGCTACACATTCTACACGGAGGAAAACGACAACAAGTGTGACTATCAGAACTCAGGCGTAACATCGGAATTCTACACTGATGACAACGTGAAGGAAAGATTTTACGGAAGGATCGAGGAGATCTGGGAGCTCGACTACTGTGGAGAAAAGGTGCCGATGTTCCGTGTCAGATGGGCCAAGAGCGTCGAAAGAGAAGACCAGTATTTCACAACCATGTTAATACCCGAAGCAGCCAAATCCAAGGCCGCCGGTGCGCACATCGCCGTGAAAAATGAACCGTGGGTACTGGCTAGCAAAGTGGACCAATGTTTTTTTATTACTGACCCGACAAAGCCTAGCCGTGTTGTCATGAGGAGAGGAAAAAGAAACATCATCGGAATGGATGGAGTCGCCAACGAGCAAGACTTCGACCAGTACGGTGATCCAAAGATTGAAGATGACGAGGACTACGATGAAAAAAGATACATCACAAGAAGAAAAAGGACAACCTTACCCAAAAAGGTAGCCCGTTCGCGCGAAGAAACATAAAAGTGCCAGGGCTAAATTATTCAACCGTGACAAAGAAGGGAAAAAAGATTGTAAAACGCTAGCTCAAAAAAGATTGTATTGATGCATATGGATGGCATATTATTAATGGACACATTATTATTTAATTTTTGGGATATTTTTTAACATTTTAAAGTAGTTTTGGGATATTTTTTAGGATAGTTAAGTAGTTTTAAAATAAAATAAAAAAAATGGGGGCACCAGGGTTCGAACCTGGGTGCTCTAGGTTTGTGAGCATAAATAGCTAGGGCGGAACCAGTGGGATATGCAAGTGCTAGTGTCAACTAACGGGGCGGCAGCTATTTGTTTGACCTGTCATAGCACTTAGCCGTAGCAACCGTAGCGCACTAGGTTAGGGTGCGCTACGGCTAAGTGCCATGATAGGTAAACTGTCGACCCGTCCCTCTCCCCATCATCCTCAGACACTAGGTTAGAGAGGAGACGCGCTCGATCTGTCCGCCGCCGCCGCTCGATCTACCCATTGCCGCACTTGCCGCTACTGAGGAGGAGGCCGTGGAAGAGGAGAGGAGGCCACCGCGCGTCCAAGGAGGAGGAGAGGAGGCCGCCACGCGTCCAAGGAGGAGGAGGCCACCGCTCTCTGTCCTTGCATCCAAGGAGGAGGAGGCCGCCGCTCTCCGTCCGCCGCTCTCTGTCCGCGTGTCCAAATAGGAGGAGGCCGCCGCTCTCCGTCCGCGCGTCCACGTGCTCTCTGCTCAGGTAAGTCATGGATGTGATGTGGTGTTGTGTTGTTAAGCTTGCAGCTAGCTTAGCAACCCTTGATCAATTCTTGGACCTGAGCAATGTGTACCTAGCTGGCTGATATTAGATATGAGGTCAGGTTAATGTTTGATATTAGCTTGCTGTGGTTAGATTCGATGCAAGGTGACGGCAGGTTAATGTTTGTTTGTGTGGGATGACAGTAGGAGGTACCCTTTCAGTGACAGTGATTTTGGTGGTGGATTCATTTGAGAAGGTGATCTTGCTGGTGGATAAACGAAAATGCCATTTTCCCCCTTGATTGGAAATACTAATATTGTTGAATTTATAGTTCCAAACTTCCCAACTGCAAAGCAACTATATATCACACTGCGCCAAAATTTGATCAGACTGAAAATATTCTATCTTGTTTGGCTAGCTGGCTGATATTAGATATCTTGTTGTGTTGTGATGTTAGATATGAGGTCCACCCCAACCGACTGTAACTGATTATGTTACAGTGCTTGTGTTGTATCTATTGGGTAGTAGATGTATAGCTCGAGTAAGTGTTATTGCCTAGGCTGCTGAGGCATGGTTTTCTTTTCATTCCCTTTTGTGTACTAGATCCTATACTAGAGAAACTAGTAGTGTTTCTGTAAATTGGTTGTAATCTGTAAATAACCATCACTGAAAGAAAATCTGTAAATAACCACAGTTGTAAATTGTAACTTGTAGATATTTATTTCCGTGAATCTAGACGTATGACAGCTGGTCTGATTTGCTCTACCACTAGGTTTATATTGGAGAATTATTGGGATTTTTTTGATTTTGTGATATATATCGGCTATTCTTTCAGATAAACACGAAACTTAACTGTAAATTTTCTTTCATTCTGAATTTTACTTTGTGATGATCATAGTGGTATCAGTCTACGGAGCAGCAGTTACTGTCTTTTGCTCTCGGTCACTGCCATTTCCATGCATTGACTCCAGACTGATCATAGTGGTATCAGTCTACTAGTGTAGATGCATACATCATTCAGAGTTAGGGTACTGCTTGTTTTGAAGGTGAAGTGATCATAGTGGTATCAGTATACTAGTGTATATACAAGAAAATACCCTGCCTAGTTGTATTCGTATGCAGGTGCTTGTATGAAATGAGTCCTGATTTTCGCTGAAATGTTGATTAACTTCTGTTTCGGCAGAAATCGGGCACTCCTAGTTTAACAAAAATGAGCAATGGTCATGCCGGATTTTTTCACGCACTTTACTAACCATTATTTGCCTTTTATTAGTGCAAACATGTGTGACAACGACGAGGCTAGATCTTCTCAGCGTATCAATGCTGAAGGAGAAGTGAGAACTCAAAACAGACCCTTGTCATTCTGGGAGGAGGTCGAGCGGCTAGAAAGAATGACAGAGGGTGATGAAGAATACAACCCTTCCGAGAACGACGCTGATGAGATGGAAGACGCTGAGGAAGAAGAAGCGGCCGAAGGAACGGCGGATGATGAAACCACTGATGGCGGCGAGGGCACAACAAGTGGTAGTAATCTGCCTAAGAAGAAGAAGGAAAGGCGCCCGAACACGGTCGGCACCGTCAGAGAGGAAATTACCGAAGTGAGCCCAAAAGGGGTTCCTTTGGCACCCAACCATGTGGTCAAAGGCTACGGTGGGCAAGTGGCGGCTATCACCCGGACCACCATCTCGATCAACACCGAGAATCTTCGGCATAAAGATAATGGCCATTTGCGCACACTCCTCTTCGAGAAGCTTCACACAAGATACAAGTTCCCCCTTCAGATCAGAACACAGATTATCATTTGAATGAAGTAAATAAATCCGCCCTCACCAGGATGAGCACCGCCCTGGACAGATGGAGAACCCGGATAAAGAAGAAGATACTTAAAGAAGAGCAAAGTCTCGAGGAGATCCAGAAGATTGACCCGCAGATCACCGAAGATCAATTCCAGGAGTTCAAGGCCAAGTGCACCTCCGAAGCAGCCAAGGCCTCGAGTAAGTGGGGAAAGGAATTGCAGGAGATGAATATAGGTCACCACCATCTTGGATCTGGTGGTTACAGAGCTGCGGAGCCCAAATGGGATAAGGAGGACGACCAGTATAGAGCTAAGGGGATACCTAACCCCTTTTCGAAATTTGAAAACAAGCAGCTTCGAAACTTCATCAGGGCTCGTTACCATGTGGACCCCAAAAACAAAGAACTCACCGCGGAAACTAAGGTGAAGGACTTCGAGGTTCTTGCGGTAAGTAATTTAATTACCGTGGATCAAGTCGATTACATTATAATTGATCAAGTCAAATTTCTAAATGGTTCACATTACTTCTTCTGCAGGACGAGGAAATTGCTAGTCAGGGATCCCATGGTTCCTCATCCCACGGGTCGACGGCGGCCACCCGGTGGGATAACCCTTTTAACAGGGCGATGAACCGGGCCAAGAAAATCACGCCGGTTACAAAGAAGCCATCGTTGGCTGGCCGTCTGGCCGGCTTCGGGGCTAAGAATTGGGTGGATCATTTTGGTCCACCCCCGAGGACGCGTGTGGAGGGAAGGAGCGACGAGTAAAAATGCGAGGTTCAGGAACTTAAGGAACAAGTGGCGTGGATCCCGCAGATCGTCCAAGACAACCTGGCAATCACCCTCACCTCCATCCTGCCTACCTTGGTGGAGTCAATAGCGAACTGGAGTGCGGGTGGTCGATAAGGGCCGTGCCCGATTCCAAGCATGGTCAGTAGCCACTCAAACAATGCAGCGCCGACGATCCTGGTGAATTATGTGTTCGTGACTACGCCCGCTAGCATGGCGGCGCCGGAAGCATTGGTGACTCCGCCCGCTAGCACGGTGGCGCCGGAAGCATTCGTGACTCCCCCTGCCATCACCGTGGCGCTAGAGCTTAATGCAACCGATAGGGAGAATACATCGGCGGCCGACACCGTGCCATCAAGCAGCTCCTCCGTCTCTTGCACGCCCGTCGTCGTATGCGGTGCCTCGACATTAGCCGAGCTCGACGCCATCACGGTAAACCAAATAGTTTACCGCCTTGCCATTTATTACTCTTATGGCATCTTTTTAATGCCATACATGTTGTTCACAGATGGATGTTCCATGCAATCTCTTAAGCTTCGTGAACAACGAGTTGAGGGATGTTGCCAAGGGTACCATCATTCAACACTTGCACCGCACGTTCCACTCAAAGCCGATGCCAGATAGCGTGCATAGGGTTAAAATTATCTGGGTGCTAAGGGGCTGCGATGACCTGGAACCTCCCATTCAACCCCCAGGAGCGGATGAAGAAGAGCCGGCTGTCCTCAGAAGTTGCTTCGGCTTATTCCTGCTATGGCCAAAGAGCATGATTTGTTAGGGGACGGCCGAGGCCATCACCCCACAGACAACAACCCTGTCTGTCGTGCCAGCGCGAAGCCATTGCAAGACCCCCACACCATCACCTCCACGCGATTGTTCGGCTGGTCATATTGACATGACCATGGCGCAGGATCCGAACGAGGATGACGAAGATTACTTTGATGGTTTCATCAACACTAATCTTTTCCCCGGCGACCTAAACGAAGACCCAGCTAGTGGCCCCGCAGAGAAAGCCACTTGCAACAAACGTCTCTTTGGTTGTCAGGAGATGCCTCCATCTTGCACCTTCACCGAGCCAGCGGATACATCCAACCGGCCCTCTGTCCTAAGCCCTGACACACTACATAGGGCGATCGATGCTCAGATTGCGGTGCCTACCCACTTCCCAAAAGGCAAGAAGACCAGGAAAAGAAAATCCCGTAGCTCGAGCTAGCCGGTGGCGTCAACTGTGAATCCGATCAGGTTTTAGGACGGGCCACCAAGACCAAAGGGTATTATGTGGAGGATGCATGTGGCGGGTGAGCCCATGCTAACTAAGAAATTGCTTAGGCTCGCCACTTCAGAAATGAGGAGTGTGCATGACGGCGTGCTGACAATAGAGAGCCGCCTTCTTGCGGAGAAAGATCCCTCGCACCCGGTGTTCATGGTTAAGGTGCCACGGGGCTTGGGCTTTGTTGATAATGTCCCCACGGATCTGTTCTTCCTGCGGTTTGACGACATCTTCAATATGTTCCACCTGTATCCACTGCACTATACCATGGTACGCCTGTTTTCTCTCAGCCTGGCCATTCAGATCAGTAGAGAGAACACCCCGGGCATCGCTATAGTGGACCCCTACTACATGCGTGATGGCTGCTTGGCAAGCGCCATTGAACGATGATTCATGGCCTCGTACCTCCAAGGCATCTTGGTGGAGAACAAGACAAAGGAATACATTCTCGTGCCTTTCTTTCCCGAGTAAGTCATTATTCACTCGCCGCCATAACATGCTTTATTAGATTTTCATCATTCTTTTTCCAACACATTCCGTTTGAATTGTTTTGCGCAGAGATCAACACTGCACACTCATCTGCTTGTCGCCGAAACATTCGCAAGCCACGTATTTCGACTCGGGGAGTCAAGAGAAGAAGAAAAACTACGACAAGATCAAGGAAGTTCTGGATGATGCTCTCACCTGCTATGCCTCAGCGGAAGGCGCCACCTTCGTGCGTAAGAAGCTCAAGTTTGGCAGGCACGTCTTCACCCATGTGACGGAATTCCCCTGCGTGAAGCAGCCGACAGGCAGTCAGAAGGAAGCCTACTATGCACTCCATCACATGAGGGCGTTCCTACTAGAGCAACAGAATTCTACGCTGCCAGATCATCTCAAACGGTGGGCCGAAGTCAAGGCTAGGATCAATGATTCAGATATTAGACAAGAGATGTATCGCATCCAGCAATAGTTTGGGGCAATCATCAGCCGTGATGTCATGACTTTAGGGGGGGTCTTCTACGGAGGCAATCCCCCGAATAACCGTGACGTAGTAGATCGCCTAAAGATGCAGGGTGACTATAGGGCGTTCATGACGAAACAAGGCGTCCTCCCGTTCCCAGAGCCGAGCCAGAAGTCTTGATGTGTTGGTCTAGTTGTAGTTCTTTATCCCCACGTGTACTTGTGTGTGTCGACATGTACATGCTACTACTTGGTATTTTTTGCTTACTTTGTTACCTTATTTGATAAGTATATCTTTATATGCGACTTTTACTTGTTTTTCACCATCATTTAATTATTATTGCCAACTTTTAGATGACGTGGTACGTCGTGTACAACGGACGGGTTCCTGGAGTCTATAATGAATTGGAAGACTGCCAGAGAAAGGTGCACCATTTCAGCGGCAATAGCTACAAAGGGTACAATACTATGGCGGAGGCGGAAGCTAGATACGCGCGCTATCTAGCGGGAGGTAGGACGAGGAACCGGATGAAGACCTATACCTCCGTCGTGGTGATGGTTATTGTCCTTGGTTGTCTGTCATGCATGTTCCTACTTTAGATGTCTAGGCGAGCTTCCGCGAGCTCTAACTTGGTTGAGACATGTATTCATGTCATCACTAGCTACTTTGTAACTTGATCGAACTAATATAACTTATATTGTGTATTTATGTATGTGACTTATCTATATGTATTTATTTCTATCTTTTCTGTGTATTTATTTCTGTATTGTATATCTGTGTATTTATTTATGTACTGTATATCTGTGTATATCAGCTGTATTATATATAATCTGTATTGAATATCATCTGTATTGAGTTTTTTTTTGTTTTTTGAAAAGCTAAGCCGTGGCGCACATGTACGTTGTTAGTGGCGCACCACGTTGGTGGCACACCTGGTCAGCTACTAGTAGCGCACTACGTCATGCACCACAGGAATAACCGTAGTGGCGCACCAGCCAGTGCGCTACTACTAACTACATACTAGCAACGCACTTGTCATGCGCCGCAGGGAAAACAGTGGTAGCGCACTGTGTTGTGCGCCACTACTATGTCGAGATTCTTGTAGCGCACCCGGCAGTGTGCTACGAGCACTTTTTAGCCATAGCATAGAAGTCGTGGCGCACCCCTAGTGCGCCATGGAAGGGGAAAATAGGTGCGCCACGAATTAGCTTTTTTCTAGTAGTGAAAATGGGAAGACTGCCTACCTTTTGTAGAATTCTCATATAACAACAGTTACCAAGCTAGTTTCCAAATGGCACCATTTGAGTTCCTATATGGAAGAAAGTGCCGTACCCCTCTGAATTGGTCGCAAGTAGGAGAGAGTCAGATTTTCGGACCCGACATTCTCCGAGAAGCCGAAGAAAAGGTTCACAAAGTCCGTGAGCACCTCAAGACTGCCCAATCCAGACAGAAGAGTTATGCTAACAAGAGAAGGAGAGACCTGACTTTCAATGTCGGAGATTTCGTGTATCTCAGGGTTTCACCATTGAAAGGAACACAACGCTTTAGTCTGAAAGGAAAGTTAGCCCCCAGATATATCGGACCCTTCAAGATTCTGAATCGCCGAGGAGAAGTATTGTATCAACTGGAACTGCCAGAAGATATGTCAGCCATCCACAATGTGTTCCATATCTCGTTACTTCGCAAATGCCTAGAAGTGCCGGAGAAGACTGAAGTTTTCAAGAACATCGATCATCGAGCTGTTGATATCAACAAGGACCTGACATATCGTGAAGTGTCCATCCGTATCTTGGAAGGATCTTACAGAACCACCAGGACCAGAAGTATCAAATTTCTCAAGATTCAATGGAGCAACCATACCGAAGAAGAAGCCACTTGGGAGCGAGAAGATTTCATTAGGACAGAGTTCCCCGATCTCTTTAGTTCCTAGTTTTCTTTCGTAAATCTCGGGACGAGATTTTGTTTACGGGGGGAAGGTTTGTAACATCCAAAAACTTTAATCCAAGGTTTTTAAGATCCAAATCATCAAAATTAGGGTTAACAAAAACTTTTCCATTTGAAAATATTTAAGCAGTCATATGTGTGTGCATTTAAAATAGGATTTGTTTTGAATTGCCATGTTTAAGTGATCCATTGATTGTAAAATGATTATAAGGTGAATTAACCATCATCTAGATCATTCCCAAACCAATCCCAAATAAAAACAAATCAAAATGAATAAAAGAAGGAAATGGTCATTTGTGCCATTTTAACTACCATGCCTACTTTGGCTATTCCTAGAACTGAATTCTTAACAGAAACAAATGTGGATCTTTGCACCCTTTGCTAGTACAAGTAGTGATGTACCAAGGCCCACCTTGTGATCTACCAAAAACTTTTAAACACTAATTTTAAATGGCATTTGAAAATTGAATCTAGTGTAGGTATCAAGATCACACTTATTCAAAAACCACTCAAATGAATTCCATTTTCAAAACCCAAGCACACCTAGAAGCTCAAGCATAAGATACAACACTCCACCAAAATTCAGCCCAAAATTCAAACATTTTTCTCTTGCAGCCATTTGATCGAACAGGTTGCATACAGAATCAAATTGGCCTAACTTATAATGCTTTTGATCAAATTTTGTCAAACCATTTGAACCCTAGTATATGCCCTTGTCTCACCCAAACCCAACTAAGCCATCAAGAGGCTACCCCTTAGCCATTTGCAGCAGTGTCGTGCCACCTGAGAACCATGCTCGCCGGTCGAGCATGGATAGCTCGCAGCCGACCACCTCTCTCTCTCTCGCCATGTCTAGGAGCTAGACCAGACTATACCACCGCCCTCTGTCCCCTCTTCGAGCGGAACCGAGCCATGGACCACCCGCAGAACACCGCACCCAGAACGTCTGCACCATGCCGAGCATGCGCCAGAGCGCCGCGCCCGACAAGCATGCCCACGCCACGCCTCGACCGTAGCCCGCGCGCACCGCTTTGCCACGACCCCAGAAACCGTCCGGACATGCCCGTTCGCTGCCGCTTGACCTGCAGCCCCGGTGCGCCGCGTCGAACGCCGCCTCTGCCTTGGAGAGCACCACCTTCACCCGACCCAATGCCACCGCCCCTATCCATGCATTTAAACCATAGAGCACCGCCAGAAGGCAGGACACCGTCCCCTACCTCTATCCACGATGATAACACGTTGCACAGCCCTCACCGGAGTCGCTAGCCCATCCCGTTCGGTCGCCTCATCGAACTATAAATAGAGGCCACCCCAGCCTCATTCTGCACACCATCTCACTCCCCTCTCTCCACTGATCCTTCCACCCCATCCCTGGAGCAAGGCGGGCCGCCGTTCGCTGGAATTTTGCCGGAGCTTGCCGCAACAGAGGAGGAGAGGCGCCATTGATTGCGACTGCCCCAGGTGCCGCCGCGATCACGCCTAGAACCGTCGTCGTCCACCAGCTCGATCGCCCCCATCGCCACGACTAGCTGGAGCCCTGGTAAGCCCCCACGTACCCCCACCGAGCCGCTTGGGTTAGCTCTCGCCGGCGACCTGTTCACCGGGGACGACGATCCTCAGCCGTTGATACACCTTTTAATCGTAGCGCTGAGAGTGCCCCGTACCGCTTCACGCTTGATGTGTCGCTGACCTGCGGGACCCCCCAGTCAGTTGTCATCCGCTCCGCAGAGCACCACTAGGTCAGCCCGTTAGTTTTCCCGCACGACCCAGTTAGTTCAAATATAGATATTTCTATTTAAGTTTTAACTCATTTCTGTCCCTTAGTTTAAAAATCAATTCAGAGAGTTTATAAATCCAAATTGAGTGATTCCAATTTTGTTGGAAAGCTTATGAAATGATCTATCCAAGCCCTTTGGATTTAATTCATTTAGAGTTGGAGATCTCTCCTAGTAAAAATAACAAGATAGAAGAATTTGCACCTTTCAACATTTTTATAAAATCAACCATAATAGCTTTTGAGTTGATTCCAACTCTCAAAAAATCACATTTAACCATACCTATCTGAATATGTAATAATATTAAGGTTTGCATGCAGTGAATTTGGACTAGTACCAAAATAATGCTATATAGGCATTTCTAGTCACTTTAAATCATTAAGTATTAAACTTAAACTTATTTAATTGTGATCCAACCTTTAAATCACATTCCCATATGTTAGAATATGTGGTGATGACATGTGTCCACATGATCCCACATTTTAAGTGGGAATATTAAATCTTAGTTAATTTCAATGAGTAGAAATTACTTTTCATAAATAAAAAGAATGAAACTAGTAATTAAACCTTGTGATGCTTGTGATGACAATAGATCATCAAAATGTGTGCCTTAGTATGCTAGGTAGACTAGTTAAGCTTTGTTTGGTGATTGTGTACTCCGTATGTATTTATAGACGATAGTATCGACCCAGCTTACGAGGAGGAGGAGTTCTACCCGGAGGAAGAGGAAGAAAACTTGAACCACTGCACCAACCAAGGCAAGCTATTGTTAGCAAGTAAACTAAGCTGGATAACCTAAGCAGATGCATTAGGCATGCTTTGGTCATACCACTTGACTAGTATCTACTCCAAGTTCTAATTTCAAGCTTTTACTTTCTTTACTTTACCAAAGTCCCTTACTTGTTGAAGGTAGCATAAAAAGTATAAAACTTGACCTATCTAGATAACCTTAGATGTCATTCTATGGCATGAGATTCAGATTAGCATCCCACCTTAGTGAACACACTTAACTTAGTAGCTTAGAGCTAAATCAAAACTTGAGTCACTCTAGATGGGAACACTTGGTGAAAATGAATTGTGAAAACCTTGGAATGATGAGTCATTCTATTGAGATGTTTTGACATGTGTTGAGAAACAAAAATGGTTTTATGATGATGAAAATGTTGTGGCATGAGCCTTACCCCCTTTTACAAAACTGATGGTTGGATTCAGATGCGATACCATTCCAATTTTACCGTACAACCACAATACCTGAATTGGGTAAGGCTTAGCCAGAAATTTATATGCATTAGTATTAGTTCCCTTGCGGGAGAGGTTTGAGCTGAGGCTACCTAAAACAATGGTGTCCACCTATGTAGTGCCCAAGATGACAAGATGGTCATGGTTGGGAGGCCATACTCATAGGAGAGGTGCTTATACTAGCGTGTGTAAAGGAAAGGTTATGCTTGATTATCTGCATACTAAGTATGATGATTTCGGGTTATCCCTAACAGATGTATCGAATCTTGTGGTGAAAGTGTACCACCTTTGCAGAGTGTCAAACTATTCGAATAGCCGCGTCCGCGGTTATGGACAGTTGGAGTGGCCATACTGTTTCGTTGTCAGATATTTTCAAAATGACTTATGAGATGACTGATGAATCTTGACTTGAACACAAGAGAGTTGTGACCATGACACTAGCTTCCCAACTTAAGTGATTCTAGAACTTTATTTTATCTTTCTTTGTTTTTGAACTCAGCTTAGGTTTCAAACTTAACTTTATAAATAAACATAGAGTTAGCTTCTCCGCTAGCATTACCTTAAAGAGTACTCATGGCTTTTGTCCCTGGCTATTCCTATGGCCAAACTATGAAGGAGACTACCAAGATGACGGACAGCAGGATGGCTATGATAACTAGGACTATCTGCCTTCGTCAGCATTTCCTGTGCCCCTGAAGATGGACCCCACCGCTACGCTTATTATTTTATTCCGCTGCTTGTTGTATTAAGACTGGATCATGAGATCCTTTATTCGTGTAAAACCTTATTATGGCTTGTAATGGATGATGTACTATGATATCCAATCTGTTATGTCTCGCAAAAATGGTAATCCTGGGATTGCGATGTATGACATAACAAGCATCTGGGATTAAAAACCCGGATGTTGACACTCTCCATCAAGAGGCCAAAAGTTGTATATTTGATTCTGATCTTTATGAATCTCACTAGGAGGATAAAACTTTGAGTAAAAGAGAGGTACTATTTCCTCCCATTCAGGAGCTTGACCATTCTTCAGCAGCTTATACCATTCCTCAGCTCTTCCTTTCAATTATAATGAGAATAACTTCTTCTTAACTTGATCTGTTGTAATACCAGCACACTTAAACAACCCGTATAATTCGTGTATAAAGAGCAAATGATCACCGGATGGACAATTCCATCTCCAACATAATAGTTATCCATAACACGATCAATAATTCTTGTAGGTATTTTAAACGTATCATTCTCAGCAGGTGGTGGTTCGTCTACTACCTTAGCAGTGGTAGTAGCATTATGAAATAATAAACTCAGCGAATTATTCGTAATGAAAATAAAGCAACTAACAGAAATAAACAATACTCACAGTAGAAGTTTCCTTTACCAGATCCACTCTCCAATAACGCTTCACTACCCGGCAACGGCGCCAGAAAATAGTCTTGATGACCCACAAGTATAGGGGGTGTATTGCAGTATTTTCGATAAGAGTGTCGAGCCCAACGAGGAGCAGAAGGTGTTGGCTAGTGGCTTGGAGCAGGAATTCTCTGTAAATACTTAGCAAACGGATTTTAGGGGTTTTTGATAATGCAGGTAAATAAAGTACGAGTAAATAAAAGACAATAAGAATAAATGCAGCAAGTGGCTCAATCCTTTCTTTAGCAAAGGACAATCCAGTTGTATTACTTAAGATGACCAAACGTTCTCGAGGACACACGGGAATATCGTCAAGTGCTTTCGCTTCATATAGTTGATTAATCTTCGTTAGTTTGCTAAGTGTTGTGTGGGTGAACCTGTGCTAATGTATCGACCTTCCTAGGACTAATACATACTTGTGATTAAACCCCTTGCAAGCATCCGCAAGTACAAGAAAGTAATTAAGGTAGAAACCTAACCACAGCTTTAAACTCTAAGACCCTGGCATCCCTTGTGCAATGGTTTCCTAGGGGGGTTTAGGTTTCTGTCACTCCGGCAACCCCTACGATTAGTAGCCAAATACACAATGCATTCCCCTAGGCCCATATAGGTGAAGTGTCATGTAGTCAACGTTCACATGACACCACTAGAAGAAGTACACCACAACTTAAATATCAAACCACTGAATCTTTCTCAACACAATTCCACTACTGACAACATGACTTCTCCCATATCCTCAAGAACAAAACGAACTACTCGCAGGACATCATATGGATCATGATCAGAGATGAAATAATGATGTGTAACAATCTGAACATAAACAATAATTCAATGGTTCACTCAATAGCATCAACTACAAAGAGTAATCAACACCAGGAAAGTTTCCCCTAAGAACTATGCAAGATTCAACCCAAATGTTAAAGTGGTATGAAGTGGAGATGATGGTGCTGGTGATGATGATGGTGGTGATGATGATTATGATGATCCCGATGAAGTCCAGCTTGATGGTGTTGTTGATGGCGACGGTCTCCCCTCTGTGGGAAGGAATTCCCCCGGCAGAATTCTGCCTGCCGGAGAGATCTTTCTCTCTCTCAGTGGTTTCCGCCCTGCAGAGGCGGCTGAATCTTTCTGTGGTTGCTCCCCGAGTCTTAGGGTTTCAGGAGGATAATATACGCCAGAGGGGAGAACCAGGGGTGGACTAGGGCGACCACACCACCTGGTGGCACGGCCTAGGGTGGCCCATGCCAGGAGGTGGTGTGGCCCCCTGTGGGGAATGTTCGTCTGCGGTACCAAACTTGGTGGGTGAGCGCACCGCGGTACCCGAGTTGCCATCAATCGCGCGGAGGGGCCATAGTAGATTCGCCAATTGTCCAAAAGGGCCAAATGGGGGGGGGATACAAATCTAACGGCCAAATGGTCGTCTGAACCAGACAAAAAACGGTTGAACTCAAATACCGCCGTTAGGTTAACTCTTCTTGGCCGGCCATGTCAGTATTCCCCGTTATCTTTTGCGGTCATGGACTAGCTTACCCCTACATGGACCAGATCCCTGAGTGGACGAGATCTATTTCTTTGCTCTGCTCTGGTCTTCTCCCCTGCTCCCCTCCCCATAGCATTTGCTCAGCTCCGGCTGCTCGTCTCAGATCGAAGCTCGCACTTGCTCTAATTTGCGTCTCCGCCATGTCCGGTCAACCTACCACGCCTCTAATCGAAGCTCGCAGCCGTCGCCGTTGCATCGTCCACCATATCGGAGCTTCACGTCCCCGGACTAATATCTCGCCTCTGGCTAGTCCTTCTCGCACGGCGGAGCGCGTCCCGTCGGGCGATCCAGTACGGCGACCGGCCTCGGGAAGTTGCGTGCTGCCGTGCACCCCAAGCATGGTAGCCCTGGCACAGCAGCTCGACGACCATGCTCTCATGGCCACCGTGCTGGGCGTCCATCCCGCCGTGTCGCCGGCAGAGTTGTTGTCGGCTTTCATGTCTCGTTTTGGGATCAGACGAAATGAGGTCAACATTGAGGTATGCGCGCCGCCATTCGATTTTTTCGTCCGATTCAAGCACAGCTCAGACACCGAGCGCGTTCTGCATTCTTCCCGTTCTTTCGAGTGCTGCGGGGAGAAAATGAGCTTCATGCGTTGGCATCGCGCCTGTGGGTGGGACGATCACTTGGGGCAGCTTTGTTTCTACCTCAGACTCGGCTTTGACGGCCTCCCATTGGATGCTTGGGAGCCGGAGGCCCTCAAGCAGGTCGTCAGTAGCCTTGGCAGCGAGCTGGTGTAAATCGTGCCACCGAGCGACAAATGGGTCATCGAGGTAAAGGCATGGCTTTAAGATCCTGACGCCGTTCCTAAGATGTACGAGGTGCAGATTCCAAGCAGGGCAGGGCGACAGCTTTGCTGGAAGCACCCGGTCATCATCCACCTGGAGGAGGTTCTGGACTCGGTACATCGCATTCAGGGCCCCGAAGAGGCTGCCAGAAAGCGCCCTCATCGCCTGCAGTGTTGGCTTGGAAGGATCGATGGCACAGGACCGCCACCGTTTCGCGACGGGGCACACAGTTTCGGTGGGGGGACCGGGCTTGGACGAGCTGGTGGTTCTGATTTCCCTCGAGTGAAGACAGAGCTCTAGTGAATTGTCGTGGTATGTGTCGCTAATGAATTTGTAGTATGGCGAGCGTAGCAGGAAATTAGCATCGACTAAAAATGTGTAATAGTTTGAATCGATGTAATACGTGTGTGTAATAGTTTGAAGTAGTATGTGTGTGTAATAGTTTGAATCGATGTAGTATGTGTGGGTAATGAATTTGATGTAGTTTGTGTGCGTGTAATATTTTGAAACGATGTAGTTGAACACCGTGCTTTATAATTTCTGTGAATAACCAAGGACAACCTCATGAAAAGAGGGTGGTCTGGCAATGAGCAATGTCAATTCTGTGGATGCCAGGAAAATGTAGTCCATCTCCTCTTCAAGTACTCCCTCCATTTCAAAATATAAGATGTTTTAGCTTTGTGAATGGAGCGTATCTAGACATCTTTTAGTGATGGTGCTTTTTAAACCTATATGAACCTACATACTAAAAGGGGACTAGATACACTTCATTTACAAAGCTAAAACATCTTATATTTTGAAACGGAGGGAGTACAAGGTAGCTACATTTGTAACATGTTGAACTGCAGGACCATTTTGCAGACAACACAAGATAATGGAAAGAATGGTTTACAGCACAGACATCAGACGCAAAATCTGTAGTCTGGGATAAAAAGATGCCAGTTAACTGGATTGAACCACGACTAGTAATTGAAGGAAATATGTAGTTGATAGTATTTGCTTACAACAATAGTACTTCCATACAAAAGGGTCTTATACCTGCACAAAAGTGGGCTAAACTTCCTACTAGTTTATAGAACAATTCGTCAGCATTTCATCTACAAAAGCCATTCTTCAGTCTGAACTTAACTATTCTGCACTAAAGAAACTACAGATCTCCACCAGAAAAGTTAGCTAGCCAATTGCCTTGAGAGGACATAAGTTCTTTGATCATTTAACCCAAACTGATCTATTGCCTTCCCGCCAAACTAAAAGAAATCTGCATTGTTCATGCACGAGCGATTTGCGTGCACCAGTCCCGGTTCAGTTGGACCATCCGCGCCGCCGCAACGATTTCTTCGAAACTAAAATTCAACATCTTCTTCTCGAGATCATAGGTCCATGTGAACTCGAACCTGAATTCCGGGGCTGAGCTGATTCCCGCCGCTGGCTCCGGTTGTCGAACAATCCAGCATGCTGAGTGTAGACGCTTGGTCACCGCCACGGTACGGCCTTCGACGGTGCGTAGGATGGAGCGTCTTTGCCACAGACGGCGTGCTCCCAGCCTACCCCACTGAGGTAAGGTAGTCCGTGGCGAAGCGTGGACGCGAGAGTTCCTAGACCTTGGCGCTGCCCTGTTCGAGGGTGTGTACCCTCGGCGGCGACATGCTCTCATGAACTATTTGATATGTACCTTGTTCCCATTGCCTAGAGCATGCCGTAATGCCACCGCGCGATTTCTCCATAGCGCTCTCTTCGCCCTGCTTGCCGGATCTGGCGCCGACGACGGCGCAGTCGTCGCCGCGGCCGATTCGGCACATTTGGGAAATTCATCCGCCTAGCAGGGCAATGGGAGACCGACCTTGAAGTAGAGCTTCATGGCCTGCCTTAGAGGGGCTAAATACCCCAGTTCCGGCGGCTGTCGCGATGGCGGCGGCTTAGGCGGGGCCATGTTACCCTAGTTGGTGCGGCGCGGAGGAGCTGCGCAAGGTGAACTGTGGTTAGCCAGAGAAGGGGAGTGAAAGACTGATAGTAGGTTTGGACTACGGGCACGCGTGAAAATAACCATTTCCCATTTCCTTAGAGGGTAATAATTCGACACTCGTTGCATTAACAGCTCAATCTTTATTTCCCTTCTCAGCATAAGAGTGCAAACGTATTAAAAAGATTGGTCGTGGCTATCCACCTCATTGGGCAATGTACCAGGACAGGTAGGAGACGGGACCGGGTTTCATTTTAGAAATATTGACGACTGTGCCCTTATGTTTATACGATATTATTTATATGCCACCATGTACCGTTGAGTGTAGCAACACCATTAGAAACAGGGCATAATGACGTGGCGTGTTTTATTTTTTAAAAGGGCATCAGAAACAGGGGATACCGACGTGGCATGTTTTCTGACTGGCGGGCCCACCCCCTCCACCTTTGACGGCGCGCATCCCAGGTTCGAGGGGTGGTGCCGCCCACCAACACATTATTGTGCAATTTTCCATGTGGGACCTGAATTCCGGCGCTGAGCTGATGCCTGGTAACAAACACAGAGAATTTTGAAAGAAGCTACTAAAAATAAATACTTTGAATTCTGCATGCAAGTTTTGATCAAACAGAATGACATGTGGGACCTGCTAAAAATTCCGTGAAGCGCTCCCCGTGCATAGTGCGCTGACAGGTGGCATGTTTTCTGACAGGCGGGCCCGCCTCCTCCACCTACGACGGCGCGCGTCCTAGGTTCGAGGGCTGGTGCCGCCCACCAACACATTATTGTGCAATTTTCCATGCTTTGTCGCAACCAGCTCCGCTCCGCTCCTCTCCTCTGCTCCTGCCGCCGCCACTCCGCTCAGTCGTGCACCGCTCTCGTCGTCCCCTTGGGCCGTCGTCCTCCCGCCCTCCCCTCCCTGCCATCCCCTCACGTCCCCTCCCCTCCCCTCCCTGCCCTGTCTCCTTGCCGCCGCCAACCGCCCAGGTGCGTCTGGAAACGGAAACCGAGAGTCGGACGTTAGGTTAGGGGCCCAACGACGCTGGTGATCCGGATCCCGCTCGGAGATGGATCCTGCGAGGCTTGAGAGCACAGATATGGGTCCTGCATGGCTGGAGAGCACGGAATCTCCTTCAAGTCTGGAGAGCAAAGAGGACAACGAAACGGGGGGAGAGGTAGCGGGGTGCAGAGCTTTGGAGGTATGGAGCCCGGAGAAGGTGTCGTGCATCCACATTGAAAGGTAAGAACTGTGATTCCTTATCTGCATACCCAAATTAGCATTTATAGTCCCGTGGTGATGCCAAGGATATGGGTTGGTAACCGCAGGATGTCTGTACAGCTTGTCCTTGAGCATGATGCATTGTCAAGCGAGCATGAAGGCACTGAAACGTGTGGCGGTGTGGATGATAATGAGAAAGCATATCCAGACGTGGCTGTTGACCCTGATAGGATGGAGAGTAGGGAATATTTGGTTGATTCGAACTTTGAGCCTGACTAAGGGACTGATGAGGAAGAGGAATGTGAAGATGTGGAAATGGGATGTAGATACGACGACGATGACGTGGATAGGCCAGTGATACACTTTGACAGGGACAATCCTACAATTGATGAGGGGGCTGTCTTTGATAATGTGGAGGACTGCAGATATGCAGTTGCAACCTATGCAATCAGAGCTGGGTTCAAATTTATCATTGAAAAGAGCGACCAAAAGAGATTTAGGGTGCACTGTAGGGAAAGTAATGTGTGTAAATGGAGATTACATGCATCTCCAATGCGGGGTGGACACCCATTTCAGGTTGCAATAGCTACATTTAGTTTCAGTCTTTCTCATATTTATTCTGCTGATAACTAGCTCTAAATTATTTGGATTCTTATCGAATGCAGATCAAAGTAAACACGACGGAACACAACTACCCTAATACTTCTTTAAGTGGTAAAATTAGACCGGCGACTACCAAGTGGATTGTTGCTACTATACTTGACTGGGTGAGGCAGGATCATAACATTGGACCAGCTGAACTCAGAGCAACGATTAGCAAAAGGTTTAACATTCTGATTCCTTATCATAGAGTCTTTGATGGGAAGGAGATGGCTCTAGACTTCATTCAAGGCAAGTGGAATGACAGTTTTCATATGTTGTGGAGTTTCAAAGCTCAGGTAGAGAAAACATCACCTGGTAGTGTTGTTGACATCGATTATGAGGTTGTGAAAGGGAGAGAGAAGGTCTCGAGGGGGGTCAGGTATAGGCAGGCAGATAAGATATGATTCAGGAGATGTTTTGTCTGCCTGAAGGCATGCTGGAAGGGGTTCCTAGACGGCTGCAGGCCATACTTGGCAATAGGCGCAACTTCTTTAACAGGGAAGTTCAGGGGACATGTTGCTTCTGCTTGTGCTTTGGACGCGCATAATTGGCTTCTACCCATAGCTTATGTTGTTCTTGAGGGTGAATCAAATGAAAGCTGGACATGGTTCATGCAGAGAATACGGGAAGTAATTGGTCACCCTGAAGGCTTGGTGATACACACTGGTGCATCCGAGGGTCTTGAGAATGCTTTTGATGCTGTGTTTCTTGGGGTTGAGCCTAGGGAATGCATGCGGCACCTCGCTACTAACTTCACAAAGAAGTTCGAAGGAAAGATCTTTGAAGATGACTTGTGGCGATCAACATACACATACATCCCAAGCACGCATGCTACTTACTTGTAGAACATGTATGTAGTTCCAAAGGTGAAAAAATACCTTGAGGAACATCACACCAAGCTATGGGCCAGAAGCAAGTTTGGTGAGTTAAGCAAGGTGGATTTTGTATGCAATAATTTGGCAGAGAGTTTCAATGATAAGATTTCGGGCATGAAGACACTTGGAATTGTTATTTTGTTGGATGCAATAAGACAGTGTATAATGGTGAAGATAGATTTAAGGCAAAGAATTTGTGCAAGAAAATTTTTAGGCCATAAAATAGTTCCAAAGGTGGTTATGTTACTGAATGCAAGAACCAGAGCAATGAGAACGATAAAGATGAGGGTGGTCAAAATTTCCAGAACATTGGCTGAGGTTTATGCAGAATACAAGCGTGGAAGTGAACGGAGATACACTGTAGACATTGGAAACAAGACTTGTTCATGCAGGCAGTGGCAGATTACTGGTCTGCCATGTCACCATGCAATTTACTTCATCTTAAAGTTTAGAGGTAACGGAGCTGAAATAGAGAACTATGTCGACAACTATTTCTCTGTGGACAAGTTTACTGCAACTTATGCAGAAAATGTACCACCTATGGCCGATGAAAATGATTGGGAGATTGTCGATCCAAGGTTCAAACTTCAACCACCAGTTCTTAGGAGGCCACCTGGGAGGCCTAGAAAGCTAAGGATCGTAGCCTCCACCGGTAAAGGTCCAAGGCTTGGTGCTAGGAAAGGAAATGCGGACATTGTGGCGGATTCGGCCATATCAAGAGGTTGTGCAAAAACCCAGTTACACATGCTATTGTCCCTGTTCATACCCTGGTGGCAGAAAATGAGGCTTCTCAGCCAGAACTGGCGGAAGAGCAGCGCGAAGACGGTGATGAACACTCGGAGGAAAACGTACGTAAGCAGCCAATTTATGAACAAGTGGAGGTGCTGGCGAGAAAAGGCTGTGAAAAGAAACAAAAGGGTAAGCGGAACGGGCAGGAAAGGGCAAATAATGGAGGTGTATTAGAATATGAAGAAGTTGCAAGGGTGATTGAGGATGTTCTTGAGGATCTTTCGGCTAACTGCAGGAGAAATAATAAATCCCTGCCAATTTCATCTTGTACGATTCTCCGGATGAAAGGTAAGCTTAAAAATTGTTTTATTTGCTATTTTATCATTTTTTATCCTCATCAACTGATGCTTAATGCAGCGTGGGCTAGTAGACTAATAAGAGGAGCAGAAAGATGCGGGCACAGTAACGTCCTATGTTGAATTGTATCTGAAACTAAACTAGCCGTGTCGTCTTTATTTATATCTGGCGCGTGCAACGTGTCTGTGATGGGGTCATGTGGACCAGATTAGATTTTTTTTAAATATTATTACATTAATTTTTTACCTGCGGTTGCATGCGGCTAATAGTTCCCATCTCCCATGCATTCCCATCTCCTCTGGCGCACTCCAGAATTATGGTTGTGCCATCAAGTAGCAGAGTCAGCGTATTGTCCCATCAGGTGTGAACGCAATGACTTTGTTTGTTCAGAATTTGACGACTTTTGATTAGTTTGAAAGACAGATAACCTAAAACATGTATCTATACATGTTTTGGGTATAGACACATTTATTAAATATCTAAAACACGCTCGATCCCTTCTCCTCAGGCGCACTCCAAATTACGGTTGTGCCATCAAGTGCTGGGAGCAGAGTCAGCATATTGTCCCATCAGATATGCCAGGGAACGCGCGAACTTTATTTTCAGGATCGGACGAGTTTCGATCGACTAGTTTCAAAGACAAAGACAACTAAAACATGGCCAACATATATAGATTATGACGATAGTCGACCATGACTCAGGTGACCCAGATCCAAAGAGCGCATTAAGATACCGCACATAGATTTAATTTATGCTTAAGTGGCCCTAATCGACTATGACGCTCCTGCAGTCTCCATCATTGACAATGTTGTCCGCATCGCTGCCAGCCTCCTCCGTGTCGGAATCGATGCTGACGTTCCCGACAGCGTTCCTCCTCCTCATGGATTCTTCACGGCGTGCTGCATCGATAACGGTGGAGGTCATACGCCTAGGAACTACCCAGAAGCGCTGCCTCCGTTCGGGGTTGCGCAGATCCGGGTGGATCTCCCACCGGTGGGTTCCGCACAGCTCAATCAATGCAACCCGCTCCTTCTTGAACAGCTTGCACCAGTACGCGCTCGTACGCGAGTACCGCGCCATTGCCCTCTTCTGCTCCGACAGCTGGCGGTGGCGCTCCTTGATCTGCCTCGCCAACGCGTTGTCACGCAAGAGCGGCGCAACAGGAACCCCGGTGTAGCTGAGCTCGAAGCTGGCCGGAAGCCTCGCTAACGGCGGCGCGAGTATGCCGTAGTGGGCGAACATCTGAGCCTTGTGCAAGCTGAGTTTGGGCCTCTCCCTCTCCATGGCGATGAAGGAACACGATCTGATTTTCGGCCCGGGGATAAAGGCAAGGACGTACGCCTAGCGTAGTTGCCATGGCCAATCAGTTCGCATAACATACTTCTCGCGGATCGCCCTCGCGAAGGACATCACTATCGTCAACGCACCCCAATCCAACGGCGCCTAACAATCAGGGATCGGGTCTTTTAGAAGGCCAGAGCGGTTGCTGGTTAGTTCTGTGTCCCGATTGTTTGTGGCCAACAGCGGTAGTTGAAAATAATACACATTTCAATGACACTGGTGGATCCATAGGTGGTATGTGAAAATAACACACATGCAAAATGACTCTGGTTGCTATTACTAAAAAGAACACACATGCAATGACACTGGTGGATCCATCGGTGGATTGTGAAAAGAGCACTCATCCAATGACACTGGTGGATCCATATGTGGTATGTGAAAAGAACACACATGCAATGACTCTGGTTGTTGTTAGTGAAAAGAACACACGTGCAATGAGTTTGGTGGATCCATGTGTGGTCTCTGAAGAGAGCACACATTTCAATGACTCCTGTTGTTGTTAGTAAAACGAACACACATGCTATGACACTGGTGGATCCATGTGTGGTCTCTGAAGAGAACACACACGCAGTGACACTGGTTGTTGTTACTAAAAAGAACACACATGCAATGACACTGGTGGATCCATAGGTGGATTGTGAAGAGAACACACATGCAATGACACTAGTGGATCTATAGGTGGTATGTGAAAAGAACACACATGAAAAATGACTGGTTGTTGTTACTAAAAATAACACACAGGCAATGACACTGGTGGATCCATGTGTGGTCTCTGTAGAGAACACGCATTTCAATGACACTAGTGGATCCATATGTGGTATGTGAAAAGAACACAAATGCAATGACTCTGGTTGTTGTTAGTGAAAAGAACACACATGCAATGACACTGGTGGATCCATAGGTGGTATGTGAGAAGAACACACATGCAAAATGACTCTAGTTGTTACTAAAAAGAACACACATTCAATGACACTGGTGGATCCAGGGGTGGTAGTTGAAAATAATACACATTTCAATGACACTGGTGGATCCATAGGTGGTATGTGAAAAGAACACACATGCAAAATGACTCTGGTTGTTGTTACTAAAAAGAACACACATTCAATGACACATGGTGGATCCATAGGTGGTATGTGAAGAGATCACACATGCAAAATGACTCTAGGTTGTTGTTACTAAAACACACATGCAAAATGACACTGGTGGGATCCATGGGTGGATTGTGAAAAGGAATACACATTTCAATGACACTAGTGGATACATAGGTGGTATGTGAAAAGAACACACATGCAAAATGACTCTGGTTGTTGTTACTAAAAAGAACACACATGTAATGACATTGGTGTATCCATAGGTGGTATGTGAAGAGACCACACATGCAATATGACTCTGGTTGTTGTTACTAGAAATACCACACATGCAATGACACTGGAGGATCCATGGGTGGATTGTGACAAGAGCACACATGCAATGACACTGGTGGATCCATATGTGGTATGTGAAAAGAACACGCATGCAATGACTCTGGTTGTTGTTAGTGAAAACAACACACATCCAATGACACTGGTAGATCCATATGTGGTCTCTGAAGAGAGCACACATTTCAATGACTCTTGTTGTTATTAGTAAAAACAACACACATGCAATGACACTGGTGGATCCATGTGTGGTCTCTGAAGAGAACACACATGCAATGACTCTAGTTGTTGTTACTAAAAAGAACACATGCAATGACACTGGTGGATCCATAGGTGGATTGTGAAGAGAACACACATGCAAGAACACTGGTGGATCCATAGATGGTATGTGAAGAGAACACACATGCAAAATGACTCTGGTTGTTGTTACTAAAAAGAACACACATGCAATGCAACTGGTGGGATCCATAGGTGGATTATGAAATGAACAGACATGCAATGACACTGGTGGATCCATAGGTGGTATGTGAGAAGAACACACATTTCAATGACTCTGGTTGTTGTTACTAAAAATAACACACATGCAATGACACTAGTGGATCCATAGGTGGTATGTGAAGAGATCACACATGCAAAATGACTCGGGTTGTTGTTACTAAAAAGAACACACATGCAATGACACTTGTGGATCCATGGGTGGTAGTTGAAAATAATACACATTTCAATGACACTGGTGGATCCATAGGTGGTATATGAAAAGAACATACATGCAAAATGACTCTGGTTGTTGTTACTAAAAAGAACACACATGCAATGACAGTGGTGGATCCATAGGTGGTATGTGAAGAGATCACACATGCAAAATGACTCTGGTTGTTGTTACTAAAAAGAACACACATGCAATGACACTGGTGGATCCATGGGTGGTAGTTGAAAATAATACACATTTCAATGACACTAGTGGATCCATAGGTGGTATGTGAAAAGAACACACATGCAAAACGACTCTGGTTGTGTTTACTAAAAATAACACACATGCAATGACACTGGTGGATCCATGGGTGGATTGTGAAAAGAGCACACATGCAATGACACTGGTGGATCCATATGTGGTATGTGGAAAGAACACACATGCAATGACTCTGGTTGTTGTTAGTGAAAAGAACACACGGTTCAATCACACTAGTGGATCCATGTGTGGTCTCTCAAGAGAGCACACATTTCAATGACTCTTGTTGTTGTTAGTAAAAAGAACACACATGCAATGACACTGGTGGATCCATGTGTGGTCTCTGAAGAGAACACACATGCAATGACACTGGTTGTTGTTACAAAAAAGAACACATATGCAATGACACTGGTGGATCCGTAGGAGGTATGTGAGAAGAACACACATGCAAAATGACTCTGGTTGTTGTTACTAAAAAGAACACACATGCAATGACACTGGTGGATCCATAGGTGGTATGTGAAGAGATCACACATGCAAAATGACTATGGTTGTTGTTACTAAAAAGGACACACATGCAAAATGACACTGGTGGGATCCATGGGTGCATTGTGAAAAGAAAACACATGCAATGACACTGGTAGATCCATAGGTGGTATGTGAAAAGAACACACATGCAAAATGACTCTGGTTGTTACTAAATAGAACACACCTGCAATGACACTGGTGGATCCATGGGTGGATTGTGAAAAGAACACACATGCAATGACGATGGTGATCCATATGTGCTATGTGAACAGAACACACATTTCAATGACACTGGTGGATCCATAGGTGGTATGTGAAAAGAACACACATGCTAAATGACTCTGTTTGATTGTTACTAAAAAGAACACACATGCAATGACACTGGTGGATCCATAGGTGGTATGTGAAGAGATCACACATGCAAAATGACTCTGGTTGTTGTTACTAAAAAGAACACACATCAAAATGACACTTGTGGGATCCATGGGTGGATTGTGAAAATAAAACACATGCAATGACACTGGTGGATCCATAGGTGGTATGTGAAAAGAACACACATGCAAAATGACTCTGGTTGTTAGTAAAAAGAACACACATGCAATGACACTGGTGGATCCATGGGTGGATTGTGAAAACAACACACATGCAATGACACTGGTGGATCCATGGGTGGGTTGTGAAAAGAACACGCATGCAAAATGACTCTGGTTGTACTAAAAACAACACACATGCAATGAATTTGGTGGATCCATAGGTGCTATGTGTAGAGATCACACATGCAAAAGGACTCTGGTTGTTGTTACTAATAAGAACAGACATGCAAAATGACACTGGTCGGATACATGGGTGGAT